>CAWUFW010015877.1:0-337630 GCA_963921515.1 Calotriton arnoldi | reverse complement strand
TCCGATCTCGGTCGGAGGCGCACCCAATACTATTCGGTCGGGAAAAAGCCATGCGAAAGCCAGTTTCCCGACCGATCCGTACAGCACACCGAACGAGCAAGTACGATGCGCACAACAGCAAAAATTCCGGCCGAGCCGTACTCACCCAAACCAGGTCCTGTTCTCCGACCGAGGCGAATCCGGAAACGCCGAATCGAGTCGCACGGAAGGGAAAATGCAGCCCCGTCCGGCCGGACAAGTACGATGCGCTTTCCGTACGCGCCGAACCCGTCGCTACGCACGGCACGTCAAAGCATCCGGGAGAGGCGCACATAAGCTCCGAATCGCGCCACAACACGATCCACGGCTACGAGACGAACACAGCACAGACGAGGACGACGCGAAGCGACGAGGACGAAGCGAAGCGACGAGGACGAAGCCAGCGACGAGGACGACGCGAAGCAACGAGAAGGACGAACGACACGAACCAACCATGAATCCCTTCGTCCCGATCATACCAATATTCTACATCTACTACCGGAACAGGCACGGACGCGTACGGCGCAGAAGGTAAGTCAGACACCAACCACAAAACACATACAACACGTACACGACACATCACACACATACACGGGGAATCTGAATATACTTGCAACAGCAGCACCATAGGGGCGGGATGCCCATCACCAATGCCACATATGCACACAGGGGCCTGAATGCGCGCCACCACCCCAACCCAGGGGGGCTGGATGCCCACCACTACTACCACCCTCACCCAGGGGGGCAGGATGCCCACCACTACTACCACCCTCACCCAGGGGGCAGGATGCCCACCACTACTACCACCCTCACCCAGGGGGGCAGGATGCCTACCACTACTACCACCCTTAGCCAGGGGGGCTGGATGCCTACCACTACTACCACCCTTAGCCAGGGGGCAGGATGCCTACCACTACTACCACCCTTAGCCAGGGGGCAGGATGCCTACCACTACTACCACCCTCACCCAGGGGGCAGGATGCCCACCACTACTACCACCCTTAGCCAGGGGGCTGGATGCCTACCACTACTACCACCCTTAGCCAGGGGGCAGGATGCCTACCACTACTACCACCCTCACCCAGGGGGGCAGGATGCCCACCACTACTACCACCCTCACCCAGGGGGGCAGGATGCCCACCACTACTACCACCCTTAGCCAGGGGGCAGGATGCCCACCACTACTACCACCCTCACCCAGGGGGGCAGGATGCCCACCACTACTACCACCCTCACCCAGGGGGGCAGGATGCCCACCACTACTACCACCCTTAGCCAGGGGGCAGGATGCCCACCACTACTACCACCCTCACCCAGGGGGGCAGGATGCCCACCACTACTACCACCCTTAGCCAGGGGGCAGGATGCCTACCACTACTACCACCCTTAGCCAGGGGGCAGGATGCCCACCACTACTACCACCCTCACCCAGGGGGGCAGGATGCCCACCACTACTACCACCCTCACCCAGGGGGGCAGGATGCCCACCACTACTACCACCCTTAGCCAGGGGGGCAGGATGCCCACCACTACTACCACCCTCACCCAGGGGGGCAGGATGCCCACCACTACTACCACCCTCACCCAGGGGGGCAGGATGCCCACCACTACTACCACCCTTAGCCAGGGGGCAGGATGCCCACCACTACTACCACCCTCACCCAGGGGGCAGGATGCCCACCACTACTACCACCCTTAGCCAGGGGGCTGGATGCCTACCACTACTACCACCCTTAGCCAGGGGGCAGGATGCCCACCACTACTACCACCCTCACCCAGGGGGGCAGGATGCCCACCACTACTACCACCCTTAGCCAGGGGGCAGGATGCCCACCACTACTACCACCCTTAGCCAGGGGGCTGGATGCCTACCACTACTACCACCCTTAGCCAGGGGGCAGGATGCCTACCACTACTACCACCCTCACCCAGGGGGGCAGGATGCCCACCACTACTACCACCCTTAGCCAGGGGGCAGGAAGCCTACCACTACTACCACCCTTAGCCAGGGGGCTGGATGCCTACCACTACTACCACCCCCACTCATAGGATGGACAATGCATGACACAACAAGCACACCACAACCTAGGGAATGCAAGATTAAGACATCCCCCCACCACCATGACAAGCGTGTGAGCAGGCTGTGTCAAATGCCTACAACACCGAACATGACATTGAACATACAATGTGACCCCCTAGCACATGTGCCACACATATATGTGTGTGGCACCCACAATGCAAGCAGCCCATGACCATTGTGGCAATGGGGCCTAAACCCCCATCATCACAGTGACCAAAAGGCAAGTGTGGGGTCCATAGCTGAAGCACATTTTGACCATTGTGGCAATGGGGTCTAAACCCCCATCATCACAGTGACCAAAAGGCAAGTGTGGGGTCCATAGCTGAAGCACATTTTGACCATTGTGGCAATGGGGTCTAAACCCCCATCATCACAGTGACCAAAAGGCAAGTGTGGGGTCCATAGCTGAAGCACATTTTGACCATTGTGGCAATGGGGTCTAAACCCCCATCATCACAGTGACCAAAAGGTAAGTGTGGGGTCCATAGCTGAAGCACATTTTGACCATTGTGGCAATGGGGTCTAAACCCCCATCATCACAGTGACCAAAAGGTAAGTGTGGGGTCCATAGCTGAAGCACATTTTGACCATTGTGGCAATGGGGTCTACACCCTCATCATCACAGTGACCAAAAGGTAATTGTTAACAAAGAAAGAGCTGCAACTGCCAAACTGCATGGATCATTCCTGGTCACAGAACCAAAAACTCATCTGTGGCAAAGTAGTGTATGTGTCCCATTGCAACATAAATTGGGGGAGCCAAATACTGCAGTGCAAATGAAACATTCCTTTGGCCATGTGCAGACAAACAACACCCATGGGGGCTGAGACCGTCAACAGTCATCAATGACACAATGACAGAAGTGACCATCAGAATGCAGAACCACATATTTGCACCAATGGGCACACAAATGCAGATACCCTGTGGAGACAGCAGATGTGAGGTGAACAGATACCATACCATGGCAGCAATGGGACACACAAACCATGATCACTGTGCTGACCGATGACCTAGGAGTCCCAGGGACAGCAGGGGAAACACACCAAACAACATACAGCCAATGGCACACCCAAGATATGCCAATGCAGTGGTGCAGATGCACAAACACAAACAGGCAGACCAACACTGTCATCATACACAGCAGGTGAGGGGTGGGGGTGCCAGTGTCCCCAGGCAACAACACAACACATGAGGAGAGCTGAATACCAATCATACAGATGTGCATACACTGCCACACTAAGCTAACTCATGGATCCAAATCCCCTATGTGGGCAAGCAGGCATTGACAGGTGAGAGGGAGCACAAAACACACATGTCACACAGGCACGTAGGAACAACAACTGACACAGCAAGTCACAGACACACCACAGCACCACCCCCAGGGCCCCCACAATGTGGTGACCCTGGGCTGAAGAAAAATACCACTGTGATGACAAAGCTAAATGTCGTTCACACTGTGAACCACAGTCAGGTGTCCTGAGCAACTAACTACCATCACACCTACACAAGCACAAATCAATCAGCATGGCCAGTAAGCCAAGGCCAACATGGAGGCAGGGGACTAGCCGGGCAACAACTCTCATCTGCACACACTCAACACCACACCCCTCGACCTCCAACAATGTGCAGCAGTGAAGTACACATGCACTGGTGACATTGCACATGCACCCATGACTATTCCAGGGTGGTGGGTGGGAACCAAGGTGTAGAAACACATCACACATGGACACTCAACAAGACTCCTGAATGTCTGACACACTGCACACTACTCTGTACATGGACATGACGGCAATACCACACCGACCAATGGGATCCCAGCCACAGTCACACACCAATGAAGAAGCCAAGGTCACCCACAAAGAACACACATAGACAACAACCAACATTGCAGCCCGGACCCTAAGGAGTGCCAGCAGTCACACACACAACGTGTCACAATCACTGAAAGATAACACAAACTGGAAATCACATGACAGGGGCAAACAACAAGTGCCAAAGGGAAACCTGACTGTGACCCATCTGCGTCAGCACACAAACTCTGCCCTGACAGCAAACACACCTATGGGTGACACCCTGATGACCAGTAATGTGCCATGCACCCACATCACAGAGAACACAGGGAGAAGACTTTGGGGGAACATAGCTCAAGTCAGCAAGCATCACAAACAGGTACAACACTAGGGATCACAGCATGCGCAGATGAATGGAAGTGAACACACAGACATGCACATACAACACACACCTTGGGCGCAGGCAATGTCACACGTGTACACACTGCCATGAGGGGACTCCACTCCTGTGTGAGGAAAGCTGTGCCATATGTTGCCTCAGTAGGGCCCCATCATGTCAGCTGAGCACTTGGTCACACAATCAACAATTAGCACCAAATGAGGGCTCCCATCACATCAGCCTGGTCATGGATGTGCCAACGGAATCATCAGCACAGATCCAACACACTTGTATAGCAATGTTGCACTGACTACACGGATGAGTCCCTCCCCATTGATGCCCAAACCTGCATGTCCACTGGAGATGGCAACACGGTCAGGGAAGTAGACAAATGCAACGATGGCAGGCACAACAGATGTGCAGGGGTGGAAGCCACAGATATGAAATTGCCAATGTAAGTAGGAAACCCATTGCCAAATACTGAACACATGACACCCTCAGATGCTGCTATTGATGACATGGATACACCACATGATAGGACACATTCCCCCTGGACCACATGGGTTCCTGCACAGTAACACTTCATAATCATGAGACCAGATATCACCATCACTGCAGCAAGGGCATGGTTAGCTGCACCAACAACATGTACATCTGAAGCATGAGCACTAGAGAAAAGAAAGTTGCTTTATTCAGCATATGTGTTGAGGCCAAACGAAGTCCTGAAAAAGAGCAAAGGCCAATGGCCAGTCCATTGTCAAAGTTCAAACAGGGTGACACTGGCAGATGTCACCCTACGCATGCCTGCACAATACCAGGGACAATCCACTAGGAGGGGCAACCGGGGGGCAGGCCAGGCACCGCAGGGACAGGATCAGGGCTCACCAGGGGGAGTCAGGGAAGGGGTGGTGGGTGCAGGAGAGCCACTGACAACTGCAGTGGAGGTGTCTGACATGGTGTGTGCCGGCACAACTGGGGGCATGACACAGATGTCGTGGGTGCCGGCACAACTGCAGTGGACCCTGCAGATGGGGTGGACAGGTCCGCCACTGCAGTGCCCAAGTCAGACAGGGCGGTAGTGGACTCCACTGCAGTGCCTACCTCCAGGGGAGGAGAATGGGGAACAGGCAAGGTGGGTTGGACAGAGGGGGGACACCCTCACCACATCAGTGGCACAGACAAGCGCAGCGGGGGTGTGGTGCTGGGAGAGCAAGTGGCAGGGTGAGAAGGCCGGAGCATCTTGGGGATGGTATATCTGTGGGTGGGGGAACCTGGGGCAGGGTGTGGTGGGGGCACCTGTGCAGTGGGGGCCTGAGGGATGGAGGACGGAGACCTTGTGCCTGAGCTGCAGGGTGGTGGCGGGGTCTTGCTCTTAGCACTCCGGGGGGACTTGCGGGTGGGGGCCTCAGTCCGTCTGCGCCTGGGGGAGGGTGTCCGGGGGCGAGGGGCACTCTGCTCCGTGTGGGTGGGCTTCCTCTTCCCCCGGGATGCTGGAGCAGCTTCATCGGTGGGGAAGAGGCCGAGGTCACAGAGGAAGAGCTGCTGTGACTTTGGGGTTGCAGGTGAGGCAAGGGAGGGTGCTTTGGAGGGAGAGGGAACTGAGGACTGCGCAGTGCATGTGGATGCGTGTGTGTGTTCCAGGGCCCCATCCCCTGTGAGTCTGGCTTCAGTCCCCTGAATGTGCGTGCGTGTGCGTTTTGTCATTGGCGTGTGTGTCAGTGTGCTGGATGTGTGTGTGCTGGTGTGTGCCTGTGCCAGTGTGTGTGTGCCTGGGATGGGTAAGGTGCTGGGGAGTGTGGATGGAGCAGAGGCAGGAGGGGTGAGGGACCGTTTGAGGAGGGACACTGCTGCCGTCAGGGAGGAGTCCATGGACCTATTGCCCCTCTGTAGGTCAGACATGCCCGATGAGATGCCCTCCATGAACGACACCAGCTGAGTCAACAGCGCGGTGTGCGCATGGAGGACACTCAGCATGGCTGTCTGCCCTACATGGAGCTGGCGAAGGAGGTACACAGACTCCTCACTCAGGGCAGCAGGGGACACAGGGGCAGGGGGTGCGGTGCCTGGCCCAAAGGAGACACGCTCCCGGACATGGGAGCCTCCACGGACCTGGGGAATGGGAGCCGATGGGAGGGCGGTGGTGGTGCTGGTGGTGGCGGGGACAGCAACACTAGCTGGGGTGTGGTGGCTGCTGACACCCGCCTCCACAAGGGAGTCATCCTCCGAGTTGCTCTGGTCCTCAGCTGAGGTGGATGCTGCTGAGGACTCCTCGGTGTGGCTCCCCTCGCCCTCCGTGCCACTGGGTCCCTCCGACCACTCCTCGGCTGCTGACCCAGTCTGGCTCTCCGGCTCCTCCTGGTCCGTGGAGCTGTCCCCTTCCGTGGCCGTGGATGTATCTGCAAACAATGGGGAAACAGACAGACATCAGTCACCTGCACCAAACGCACACACCACTGTGAGCACAGCACATTACAGAGCAAGCCCTGGCATCATTAGTTGTACATTGCTAAAAGTGCCCTAATTGAACAGGAGAAGTCAATTGTCAGTCTGATGCCAAGCATGGCACTCACATCCCACATGGCCTTGCACCCATCTGTCTGGTGTCTGTTGGATTGCAACACCCCAGTGTTGACACATGCACCAAGTACACAGTAGTTGGACAGTGCAGAGGACACGGTGTGGACACATCACAGCTCTTGCCACTGAGTCAGTACAGGTTTACGGATGTAAGGGATGCCCAGAGTCAAATAGGAAATGCATGTGATGCATACCAGCGACAGACACCATGATGCACCCATGTCCTGATAGCCAGCGCCACTATGGTGTGCATGTAGCACATGTCACTCCCCTGCAGGATCACCAATCAGTAGACACATGCCATGGCGGAGGCATGACTGCAAAGTCATACATCACTGTCTCAGTGATGTATGACTTTGCAGCCAGACAACAACACTCTGCACTGTGTCACAATAGTAGGTCATGGGGAATGCAAGTCCTGGAGCTGCACAAGTGCACATGTACATCCCCCCCACAACACATCCTCTTAACCCTCATCTGTCCAGGTCATACCTATTGGACATATGGGAGACCTGTGACACTACCCTCTGAACCTGAGCCCCTCACACTCTGCTGTGCATGGGGAACAGCTGCCTGAACTTCACATTTACATGCCCCAGTCTGCATGGGCAGCTGATCAGACACCTATGTGTCACACAAGTATCGTCTCCTATGGTCACATCTCCAGTGGCATGCTGAGCCCCTACCAAGAAACTCCACAGCAGTCCTGGCGACTAATCCACAGCACACTGACACAGAGGCAGACACCTGAGGGGTCAAATCACTGTGCACAATGTGTCCTCTGATACACGGGAGTGGGAGTACAGAGTGTATTGTATGGCCTGGAGTAGGCATGACTGTCCAGCCCCACATGAATGAGGGATGAGCCCTGGACTGTAGGCAGCTGGCTAAGTATGTGTGACACACGTCATATACATACTCCTGGGGCCCAAACATTGTTCCCACCCGCAGCATGGGTGTGTGCCAGGTACCCCAGCCACATGTGGTGGATCAGCTCAGCAATTGGACCACAGATCAAAGTAACACGCTGAATACATGTCAGAATACAGGCATTGTGTAAGCAATGGACCCACCCATGATGCCCACCACAGAGTCAGGGAAACAGATGCTGTCTCCCACCTTGAGTCAAGCAAACTGCAAGGACACAGTCCTAAGTGACAGAATTCCCTGCATGTAAGGGCCACACCTGGGTATCAGATGAGGAGTGGGCAGTGCACAATAGAGGGACATGGCTCCTGGACAACATGACTGCTGTACTGTGGCAGTTCAACCTGGCCCGAGGAGGGCACATAACATGTTAGACAGAGTACACAGTGCAGTCTTTGACTCACCCCCTCCTTGCTGCTCTCTGGCCTTCAGCTGCCCATCCAGGTCTGGAAAGACCACCGCCAGGATCCTGAGCATGTGGGGGTCAGGGTCCGTGTTCCGCCCCTCCTGCGAGGAGGCGACAGCTTCAGCTGGACCCGTGCAATCCTCCGGGTCCAGCCCCGAAGGTCCTGCCACCTCTTTTGGCAGTTGCGGATCCGGCGCTTGTAGACCCCCACGGACCGGACAGCCCGGACGATGTCCTTCCAGATCTCATGCTTCCGATGGGCAGAAGCCTGTCAGGATGACAAAGTGATAAGGCCATTACTACACATGCAACATATCCGTGCATGACACAGTTGCATATACATGTCGCAATCACAGGGGCACATGGTGTACCCAGGCAGTGCACGGCTGCCCATGGACAGTTTTCCAGAAGTCACTACATGGTATCATAGCATGGGGAGTAAAACCCTGTTCAGAAGCACTGTCACTGCACCATACCTGTCCAGTGCAAGTCACTACACACTATGGGGGTGACAACTACTCAGTGAGCCTGCTAGCCAGTGGTGTGCTGACTCTCAGCCTTGCTAGTCAGACAAAATGCACATTCAGAAAGGCAGTGCACAGAACACTCACCTGCTCCCCTGGTGTCCCATACAGCTTGCTGTACTGTGGAAGTAGGCTGTCCAGCAGGGCCTGGTTCTCTTCAAGGCTGAAGGCTGGGGCTCTCTCCACAGTACGTGCCATTGCAGGGTCCAGAGGGGCAGAGACAGCAGCAGTGCAGTGGCAGATGTCGTCCTGGAGCATGTAGTGCAGGCAAGTGGGCTCTCAGGGGAACATGCAGCAATATATATGTGCTGGAGAGGCAGATACTGTCCCTTGTGTCCAAAGTGATAGGTCCAAGTCGTTTGCATCTTCTGAATCTGGCCAATCCATGGAATAGCAGCACCAAAACACGCCCACAGCATCCTTCAAAATTTCAACTTCATGACATACATGATTTTGCAACATTGTTGTGGGTGACCAACTGATTTTCCAGCAACCGACTCGTTCGAATATTCGAAAACGCGTCCGTTGCCAGGCAAGCCCATTGTCAATGGGTGCGCACCGATCGGTCCATTGAGGTACAACGCGCACAGGGGTACAACGCGTACCCGCACACATTGAATGCAATGGGCCGGCCGGAGGCACCGATCGGTCCATTGCAGTACAACGCGCACAGGGGTACAACGCGTACCCGCACACATTGAATGCAATGGGCCGGCCGGAGGCACCGATCGGTCCATTGCAGTACAACGCGCACAGGGGTACAACGCGTACCCGCACACATTGAATGCAATGGGCCGGCCGGAGGCACCGATCGGTCCATTGCAGTACAACGCGCACAGGGGTACAACGCGTACCCGCACACATTGAATGCAATGGGCCGGCCGGAGGCACCGATCGGTCCATTGCTGTTCAACGCGCACAGGGGTACAACGCGTACCCGCACACATTGAATGCAATGGGCCGGCCGGAGGCACCGATCGGTCCATTGCAGTACAACGCGCACAGGGGTACAACGCGTACCCGCACACATTGAATGCAATGGGCCGGCCGGAGGCACCGATCGGTCCATTGCAGTACAACGCGCACAGGGGTACAACGCGTACCCGCACACATTGAAAGCAATGGGCCGGCCGGAGGCACCGATCGGTCCATTGCTGTTCAACGCATCACTGTACATGTGACTGGCATATGTCAGCATGCCTGTCTCAGATGGACATATGCCAGCCACAGATAGCTCCCAGGGAGTGAGGGGCACACCTACATCACGACAGCCTGTCCAAACCTTATCATAAGGCATGTAAGGCTGCATTTCCTATTGTGTGTATGTTGGTGTACATTTTGTCCTGTGGGTGTCACCTGTGGGCAGCCACCCCCAGGCTGTGCACGTGTTAATGGGGACAGGATCCTGGGTGTTACGTGTACGTGACCACTGTGATGTGCAACTGTTCATATCTGTGCATGTGCCATGGTCACATTTCACAGTGGTGTTTGTGTATGTCATGTCACATACCCCGTGAGTCCCATGTGGGACGGTATGTTTGAGCCAGGGTGTCCCAGTGGCACAATAGTGATGGCCCTCCACAGTCTTTGTGCATGTAGTGTTTACAATGTCTCTGATTTCATGTGCACAATGGGAGACAGTCTCCACATCCACGTTGTGTGTGCATGGACTCTGATGTTGTGCGTGTGTGTCACAGACGTCCATGGCTCTCCTGCCATGGCAAGTGTGGCCACTACCTGTGGGGGTCATGTTTGTTTTGTTGTGGTGTACACATGATACTCCAGGTGATGCCAGTGTCCATGTGGCATTACAGGGTCCCTGGGAATGTGCCTGTCGTTGAGCTGTGGTGCCTGGGGCACATCTGTCCTCACATGTCACTGGGGGGTGACTGTGACACAGCATCATGATATCCAATGGGCCAACCTGGGACAAATTGATGCCACCTGTAGGACCGTGTTGACAGATGTTGGCCATGTATGTACCATACATGTCGTTCCGGTACTGCACACTTCATGTAGTTGTGCCTCATGATGATGTATGTTGGGATCTTGAGTGTGTTCAATGCCGCATATGTGGGGTGACTGACGATCTTGCTTACTTCTCCTCTGCACTGCAGGGCTCCTGCTGTCCATCGGCCATTCCCAGACCTGGCAACGATGGTGGAACGGGACAGCATCCGACGGTACCGCTTCACCAGGCAGCTGATTGAGGATTTGGCAGTGCAGTTGTCCCCACATTTGCAGCCTGGCCGGCCGTATCCTACAGCGCTGACCCCCAAGGTGAAGGTGATGGCAGCCCTACACTTCTTTGCCACCGGTACCTTCCAACATACTGTGGCGTCTGCTGGTGGGATGTCACAGACCATGTTCAGCCGTGTGCTCCGCGATTTCTTGGCGGCAATGTTGCTCTTCCTGAACCGGTACATCTATTTCCCTAGACTGCGACGACTCACTGACGTGAAGAGTGACTTTTATGCCCTGGGGAGGATGCCGCATGTCATTGGCTCCATTGATGGGACACATGTGGCTTTGGTACCACCACAGGCCCAGGAGCAGGCCTACAGGAACCGCAAGCACTACCACTCGGTCAATGCACTGGTGGTGTGTCTTGCAGACATGACCATCACACACGTGTGTGCCCGTTTCCCTGGTTCAGCACACGATGCCTTTGTGATGAGGAGTAGTCGCATCCCCAGGTTGATGGCACAGATGCAGAACCAGCGTGCCTGGCTTGTCGGTGTGTACTGACTTTGTGCCATTGTGTGTGATCTGATCTGTAGTATTCCGCCCACTTTTCCAAGTCAGCTGATGTGCACTTGTCTGTCCGTAGGTGACTCGGGATACCCCAACATGCCGTGGTTGCTGACACCCCTCAGGAACCCTGTGACACCTGCCCAGATGCGCTACAATGAGGCACATGGTCGGACCAGGAGAGTGATTGAGCGGACCTTTGGTCTCCTGAAGAGCCGCTTCCGCTGCCTGGACAAGACCGGAGGGTCCCTCCCATATGCCCCTGCGAAAGTGTGCAAGATTATCATCGTCTGCTGCATGCTCCACAACCTGGCAGTGCGGAAGGAGTTGCCTCTCATCCAGGATGACGATGACCAACATCCGCCACCTGTGGAGGATCCTGGCCTGGAACACGATGCCAGTGACGATGATGATGATGATGGTGATGGTGATGTCCGCACACAGCTCATCACCAACTTCTTTAGCTGAATGTGAGTATCCTGAGGTGTCATGTCAATGATGTGAGTTGGCATGATGTGTGGGTGGTGCTCTGGTGCTGTTGGAGTGTGTCCATGGGCTACTTGACTGGATGTGTGTTGCGATGTGTGCTTACAGGTGGGCTGTACTCCCCAACAGTGTTCACATGCTAACTTGGTTCTGGGTGGGTATCTTGTAACATGTATTGTGCATGAGTTTTGCTGTTCTGTCCTGTACTCCATTGCTTTTGACTGTGTGTCATTTCTGTCCTTCACAGGGTACTTTCAGATTCGTTTGGTCAACTGTGTCCACCGACAACGTGATTGCACATCCAGGCTGGTAGCTGTTGTGTCCCTACAGGTGATGTGCGCCACACCCATGGACTTCCTTCTGTCTACAGTTGTTGACTGTGTGCCCGCTACCAGGTGGGGTTACCTTGCATCTGTAGTGGTTACGGCATGTTGCTACTGTGTAATAAACCTGTGCTTCACTTAGTGATGTGCGTTGTCTGTGGTCACACATTTGACTGCCATTTGCTTACTGCACCTGTGGGCTACTTGACTACAACTGGGAATGGGTGTGGTGTCTGTGCATTGCACCGTCTTCCCTGGCAACATCAGTGTAGGCAATGAGTCAGATGGCCTAGGTGTGTATGTGTTGTGTAGCCCTGGTGGTGTGTCTCCCTCATATGTGTCACGTTGCCTGTACTCACATGCCTGTGTTGTCCTTGCTGTTGCAGTTCGCATACACAGTGTAATTTTGTTGTTCATCATCCCCATAACAGCACCCACGTTGGAATCACGACAGAGGCAAGTATGGTGTATTATTGTGTTTATTGTGATACATCTGTGATAATAGTGCATAGGATGGATTGTGCTGTACATGAATCTTGCAATCCCAAGTTCCTAGATGAATAGAAAGTCCAGGTAGACAGGATCCCCAGTATCGGGGCCACAGTTGTCTGACACATTGTTCCAACTTGTACTCCCCATGCAATGTGTGGGAGTAGTGTTGCCATCAACAGGGTGAACAGTCTGTGCACAAAGGCGAAAATCCAGAACAGGTTCAGGCTTCCTGGGAGTTGCGCTTGGCCATCAGCCTCTCACTTTCCCTCCTCGGACGACCCCTCTTCTTGGGGGGGGCCCTCAAGTGCAGGCTGCTGCGGTGCAGGGGACTCTCCGCCAGAGTCCTCCTCCCTCCCTGTGGCAGTTGCAGTTTGTTCGGTACCAGATGTTGTTGGCACACAGGGAGGTGTGGACTGGTTGCTGTTCATCTGGCGGAGGCATTGTAAAATGTCCCTGTGCACCGCCGTCATCTCATGTAGTACATCCCACTTGGACTCCACGCGGGTCATGTGGGAGTCCACACGTGACATGTGGGAGTCCACACGTGACATGTGTGACTCCACATGGGACATGTGGGAGTCCAAGCGGGCATGATGGGCAGCCTGCTGCTGTTTGATGTCTCTGAGGAGCCCCACTACCTGGCTGAGCTCTCCGGTGCTGGACTGGTACGCATCAGCTATGCGTACCAGTTGTGGGTCTTCATGCACACCAGCAACGTCTGCAAGCAGCGACCTCTGTCTCCCACCCCTCCCACCACCCCTGCTGACATGTGCAGTGTGTGCAGTTGCACGCACAGATAACCCTGGTCCACCTCGGGGTTGGTGGTGGTGGTGGTGTCCATGGCCCCAGGTTGGTCCAGGGTCACTGCGCTGGTGTTGTTCCTTATTCTGTCCATGTCGGCAGGGATGGTATTCGTGGTGACAGTCGTTGGAGGGGTGGGTGCAGGGGTGCAGCTGGTGGACCTGCTGGTGCTGCAGCTGGTGGTCCTGCTGGTGCAGCATGTTGACTTGCACCGGATGTGCCAGGTTGTTCTTCATCGTCCGAGGAGGACAGAGGCTGTACGACGCCAGTGAGCTCGGCATCCTCTTGAGCCTGGGACTGGGACTCCTCAGCGTCTGCTGCTGTGTCCCTATCATCACCTGTTTTTGGGAGACACAAACAATGTATGTCATGTTTCTGCAGGCATCAGTGGTTGACACACCTGACAGTTGTGACTGTGCCTCGGGGTGCGGGCCTGTACATTGTATTGTCCTAAGTCGTCACAGTCAGGGGTTGATATTGGTGTGGCACATTGTCCTGCATTATTTGGGCATTTCTATGTATTCTCTGGGGTGTGAACATGGTCTGCATTGATTGTGTTTGGTTGACAGCCAGACCTCCTTCCCACCCACCCACCCACCCAGTCAGTTATCCCACCATGGAACGTGCTTGCATTGCAGGGAGTGTAAGTTGTCTCTCAGGATGTCAGTCAGAGGTGTCCTGCTGTTTGTTGGTGCACAGTTGGCAGCAGGGCCTTGTGCTCCCCACAGCAGTAGCCAGTGTCAGCCATCTTGTGAGTCCTTCTCCACTCCCTGTGATGTGAGCATGGTTCAGGGTGGTGTTGATGGGACAGTTGTGAGGCTGAGCAATGTCTGTGACTACCACTCCCATCATGCTATTGCCTCCACCCCCTTCCCAGCATGCCCATGCTTCCTTCCTTTTGACTCTGCTTCCCTGTGGGGTGGGCTGGCTGTGCTGACAGGATGGCTGGGAGTGTTGTCCTGGCAGTTGTTTGGCTAAGAGTCCCAAGAGTGTCCCTGTGCTTCACACAACATAACCCAGGGTGGTGGTGCTTTGTGGGATCTTGTGTTAGGATGGAGGGCATTGCATTCTACCAGGTGGGTACTGTGGAGTTTGTGTTGGGGGGGGTGTGAGGGGAGGTGCTGGTGACTATGGTCAGTGCTGCAAGTCCCCCTTCCCACCCAGCCAGCCGGATATCCCACCATGGAACGTGCTTGCATTGCAGGGAGTGTAAGTTGTCTCTCAGGATGTCAGTCAGTGGTGTCCTGCTGTTTGTTGGTGCACAGTTGGCAGCAGGGCCTTGTGCTCCCCACAGCAGTAGCCAGTGTCAGCCATCTTGTGAGTCCTTCTCCACTCCCTGTGATGTGAGCATGGTTCAGGGTGGTGTTGATGGGCCAGTTGTGAGGCTGAGCAATGTCTGTGACTACGACTCCCATCATGCTATTGCCTCCACCCCTTCCCAGCATGCCCATGCTTCCTTCCTTTTGACTCTGCTTCCCTGTGGGGTGGGCTGGCTGTGCTGACAGGATGGCTGGGAGTGTTGTCCTGGCAGTTGTTTGGCTAAGAGTCCCAAGAGTGTCCCTGTGCTTCACACAACATAACCCAGGGTGGTGGTGCTTTGTGGGATCTTGTGTTAGGATGGAGGGCATTGCATTCTACCAGGTGGGTACTGTGGAGTTTGTGTTGGGGGGGTGTGAGGGGAGGTGCTGGTGACTATGGTCAGTGCTGCAAGTCCCCCTTCCCACCCAGCCAGCCAGCCAGATATCCCACCATGGAACGTGCTTGCATTGCAGGGAGTGTAAGTTGTCTCTCAGGATGTCAGTCAGTGGTGTCCTGCTGTTTGTTGGTGCACAGTTGGCAGCAGGGCCTTGTGCTCCCCACAGCAGTAGCCAGTGTCAGCCATCTTGTGAGTCCTTCTCCACTCCCTGTGATGTGAGCATGGTTCAGGGTGGTGTTGATGGGACAGTTGTGGGGGGGCAATATGTGTGACTGCGACTCCCATGATGCTATTGGCTACACTGACTTGGCCAGCATACACAGAATTCCTTCCTTTGAGTGGTCTTCACTGTGTGTTGGTGTTGTTGTGGTGGCTACATGTGTGGATGTGTGTGTTAGTTCTATTTGTGCCACTGCCTAGCTGTAGTTGTGGTTGTGTTTGTACATGTGTTGGCACAGTTGGATGTGACTTTTTTGATGGCATGTGTTGTGTTTATCTGACTGACATACACATTTTGGGATGATTCTGTTCTAGTTGCTGTGTAATTGCTATGAGTGCATGGTTTGACTCTCCCCTTGACAGTGATGTGTGTGTTTTGTGGCAGTTTATTGTGTACATTTGTTGTGTACTCACCAGGCTCTGGGATGTCCTCTAGTCCATATACGCTCACTGGCGGAAGGATGGCCCGCACCTTCTCCTCCCAGGGCCTGAGGTATACTGGCTTGGCAGGAGGGCCACTGCCGGTGTATTGGCTCAGGTGGTAGTCTTTCTTGAGCAGCTCCCGGACCCTCCTGCGCACGTCATACCACCTGTTCTGGATGTCGGTCTTTGTGCGCCGACATGGTGATTGGGCGTTCACCCTGTTGATGATCCTCTCCCACATCTTGGTTTTCTGCGACATGGGGGTCTGTTGGACCAGAGTGCCAAACAGCTGTGGCTCCACCCTGAGGATCTCGTCTACCATGACTTCCAATTCACTATCTAGGAACTTGGGATTCTTCTTGGGGGGCATGGTGATGGGTGGTGATAGTGGGTGATGTGTGTGTTGGTGTGCAGGTGAGGGTGTGTGGGTGTGTGTTGTGCTGGGTGTATGTGAGGTAGGTATTTGTTGGTGTGCTGCTGGTGTGTGGCTTGTGTGAGGGATGAGCTGTGGGTGTGTGGTTGCTTTCTCTTGGGTGCTGGCAGTGGAATGGCATTTGCAAAGGCTCATGGTAGTGATTTGTGTCCTTTATATAGGTGGAGTTGTTGGTGTGTCTTTGTTCTCTGTCCCCACCCCCCCAGTATTTATTGGCTTGGTAATTGCTTGTTTGGCCTTTTTTGGTTGATTTTTCCTTTGTGCTGTTTGTGTATGTTGGAAACGTTCTTGTGACCGAGTCGGACCCTGCATTGGTCTCGTACGGTGTTTTCCGTTTCGTTCACGCTGTGTTTGTGCAGTTTTGTATGCTGCGTACGCGTCGGTCGCGGTGTATTGTGTTGCTTCGGCTCGGTTTTGTATGCGTGTCGGTCGTACGGCTTGTCCTCCGTCCGACTCGGTCGTGTTTTTCGCGCCTTGCATCGTACTTTGCAGGTTGGAGTTGGCGGGTACGATTCGGTCGGATTTGTTCCGGGTGCGTGTCGGTCGGTTGGATTCGCGTGTTTTTCCGGCCGGATTGCTATTTTCCGAGCGGCTCGGTCGGTCGGCTTGGTTTCCTGACGTGTCGGTCGGATTTATCGCGGCTTGCATCGTACTTGGCGTGTCGGGCGCCACTGGTACGTGTCGGTCGGTATTTTTTCCGGATCCGAGTCGGTCGGTGCTTTTTCCGGCCCGAATCGGAATCGACCCCTATGTGTTCTTTGGCAGTTGATAATCATCTTACGACTGTGTTACTTGGCTATAGATCAGGAGTCTCCACAAATGTTCTTATTGTGGAATTATAGGCTAAATAAACAACAGCATTTGGGTTCTCCCTATGACTACATGGATGCTGGGCTAAGATAATTATCTTGAATTACATTGGGCAATTTCCTTTGGCTGTTCTCTCATTCAGCATTCACATATGTTCAACCCAAGTTCTCTTCAGTGCTCCATAGTGCATTGAGAGAAGGCCTGCATTATAAGCTATTTTGCCTTAATTGACAAAGGGTTTTGCCCAAACAGGTTGAGTTTAGGTACATAATTGAATCCATTTGTGAAAGCAAAATCCCAGTCATTTACAGGGTCAGTGCTGGAAGAATATTATTCTAAGAAATCAGATTTATTAGTTTAGAAATTTTGCCAGTGTGTATACATTTCTACATTTGCAAATGTAGGGTTATGGTGGTTGTATGGATGTACCAGAAAGATCCTAATTGCAGATTAGCACCCATATACACGTACATTTTTGGGTGGTCACATAACCTTTCCAGGTAGTTGCCTTCTCTTAATAAGCTCGCAAATGTACTTACGGCAGGAGTTAGTGTATTTACTGAGTGGCAATAGGAGAAGAACAGCCTAAGATAAAAATTAAACAAGGCTTATGAAAAGGGTCTTCTCTATAGGACAAATATTTCTCCAGAAGAGTTAAAAAATTAAATGTACAATTGCGTATTTGCATCTGATTTCCACCTAACGTGTTGCAAATTGACCATGAAAAATGGTAACCATTTGGGCACTCCTGGAAACCATTGTCTGACCAAGACTTTTTGTAGTGCTCCTGAGATCCTTCGTTAATCCCTAAAAACAAAAAACAAATATTGATGAAACATCAGAACAATCTTATGAGAGAACATCGAATTTCATTCACTGTCTCATGTGAATCTGGCCCAGTTTTATGAAACAGGATTTTTTTCAGTTAGTTAAAACATTGCACTTTGACTCTGCAACTTTGACTTCAACTCTCAGCAGCTCTAAACCTAGGAAGAGGGGCAAAGTACCTGCAGTGCGCTCAAATGCGCTTTGGGATTCCCGCGGAGCGGGGCGCAATTCTTGCCCGTATTTCCACTTCACTGCAGCTGGGGTAGAACTTCATCCCCCAGTAGCTCTAAACCCAGGAGGAGGGGCAAAGTACCTGCAGCATGCTCAAAGGCGCTTTGGGACTACAGTGCGCATCACCCGAGCTTGTGCCTTGGTGAATTTCGGGCTAAGAGCAGGCCCATCTTTGCCTGTCATCGCCAGGGCCACTCCTCTTGGTTCTGCTCATAAGAAGGTACAACTTTATTGCGGGCTTCTTTACCCTTTCTATAGAGTCTTTATATTTATTAAATTGGGAAACATGGGCAAAAGAAAAGCACAGACTTCCAGAGGGGCAACGGACTCTGTAACTACTCTTACCCCCTCCATCACTAACTACTTTTCCACTGTAATGGGAGCCATTGATTCAGAAATCAGCTTGGTGGAGGAGAGAATCGACGCTGTTAGGCAGCTCTCCGTACCACCGCCTACCATCACCCGCAACCCTGGTGACCTTTGCCTTCCAATGATTACCAGAATGGATGTGCCTGCGGCTGCAAATGAGGGTAGTGGGCTAACTGCCACTAGTATTGGCAGTAACATGAATAATAACCTTATTAATAGGAGATCTGTGGACCAAGGTGTTGGCCGAGTAGATAATGCCTGTGTGGTTATTAATTCTTCAAAAGCATCTGCTGAAGATAGCATAGAACCCCTCCCCCTGCTGACTTCACCACCTCTCAAAAGAATTAGAAAGAGCAAGCAGGCTACCTCAAAGAGGAAGACTATGCCCAACCCACCCGATTGGAAAGAACAGTTGCCCCTTGCCCTCCGTTGTGCAACAAGAAAGCTTGATCTCTCCCCATATAGCTCTTTTAAATTCCACTATTAAAGAACATTGTAATGGACTGTTTGCGATATTGGAGCTGGTCTTAGAGGACTTGAGAGAGGAGCTACTTACTAAACATGAGCAGGGGATGGGGACATTTTTGGCATCCCCTGGTTCAACCCAGGTCCAGCCCTCGACAGCGGCAGCCCAGAGGCCAATTCAACCCGTCCTAATTTTAAAGCCCACTGACATCACCGGCAATGTTGCATTATCTGTGGGGGCTCCTAGCTCCTTGGTTGCTAATTCATCTAGTAGTCTCTGTTGTGCGGAAATAGCATACCCAGCAAACGCCACTCTTGCCCCAACATCTAATAATGGCCAATTCCCCGGTGTGAAGGTAGAAATCCATCACATGTTGATTTTCAACAGCTGCACTTACATCTTCCCCTCAGAGTCCACCCCGTTTGTAATCATTCTCCATCAAGTCCCCCTTTACAAACAGCAAAGAGGAAGGGATGGATTTGAAACACAAAGTCATGCACTCAGTCAGAGTAAACTCAGGCTGGGTAGGTGATCTTTCATCTGAGATCCTGACTGTGAGGAGTGTGTCAGGGGTGCGCTGGGAACCAAAATTATTCCCATGGGACTGTGTCATTATACATTTTAGAAACCCACACTGGTGGGGAAATTACTTGTATCTCTGAAACATCTGATCGATTCTCATGGATGAATCAGAGCTGTTCCATTGGATTTCTTCTACAAACCTTCTCACTTTGGGCCGGGTGGGGGAAGGTTTTGGACAGGGTAAGGTAAAAACTGTTGCTCCAGTTCAGGCTCCTTCAATTTCTCTTCATAATTGCTTCTCCCCCCTGAGCAATCTGCAGGAATTAGATTGGCGCCAACTGTCTTCTGATCTCCGTTGTCTTTCCTTCTGTGTTCTGAAATGTGACACCTCCGGAAGGCTGGTATTGAAGTCCAGCCCCAAAGCTGATGTAAATGCTTTGGGCCTGATTTAGAATTTGGTGGACGGTTTACCGCCACAATGGTGAAGGATATCCTGTCTACCGAAATCTAAATCCCATAGGAAATAATGGCATTTAGATTTCAGGGGATGGGATATCCATCGCCCTTGTGACGGAGTATCCCATCTGCCGAAATCTAAATCAGGCCCAAAGTTGTTTCCTATTTATTATCATGGAATATCGCTGGTATGAAATGAAGACTGGTTAGGTTATATAAAAAAAGATTTTAACCAAATTTGCTCACAAGAGACTTGGGCTTTGGACGGTTTTCATATTGATGGATTTCTTTCTTTCTGTATTCCTACATTACCATCGACATGTTAGTGGGCAAGTGGAAGTTTGGCTATTTTGATTTCCATTAGGATACCTTCTCTAAAAGTAAAATCCTTAGGATCGTCCCCCTGGTTCCAAATACTAATGTTGACTGGGGTTGGCCCAGCCAATTTACTAATTGTTAATTTCTATCATAATCATTTGATCACCACTGTACTTATGTAGTGGCTATGTCAGAAGATATGATCATAAATATGAGTCCCAAAAATCGCACAGCCACTGATATCAGTGAACTAAAACATGAATGTTCATCATGAAATGGTAAGTCAGTTCCTTTCATTGTTTCATGGGTTAGGAAAACTCGAGACTATGGAAGTACAATTACACATAAATGAGGACGTCTGTCCCGTTGCTCAAAGACACAGATGATGTGCATATCATTTACTGGAAGCTGTTGAAAAAGAACTTGAATCATTACTCAAATGGATATCATTGAGTGCTCCACTGGTCCAACGCCATGGGTTTCTCCCATAGAGGTAGTACCTAAAAAGAACAGTGAAGGATATGTATGCATCTGTGTTGACGTGTGTCAAGCGAACAAGGCAATTAAAAGAGAACGACATCCAGGTCCACACATTGCAGACATAATAACACAATTGAATGGTGCAAAGATCTTCTCTCGTCTTGATTTGAATAAAGGATATCATCAGTTGGAACTCGAGGAGAATTACAGGTATATTACAAACTTTTCTACACATCGTGTCTGTTCTGATATAAAAGTCTAAGTTTTGGTGTGTCATCAGCTATAAAGCTTTTTCAAGATGTCATTCTACATATCATACAGCCTGTCATGAATGCTTTTAATTATAGTGATGACATATTGGTTTTCGGAGCTACACAGAAGGAGCACGATAAAGCTCTAATGCAAGTTTGTCATTTACTTGTTGATGCAGGTTTAACTTTGAATGCTGAGAAATCTGAGTTCCATTGGACAAAGCAAAAGTTTTTTGGCATATATTCTCTGAAGGGGTTATGACACCCAATCCTGCTAAAGTGCAAGCGTTGTCAACTGCCAGTCTCTCACAAGATGTTTCCATGTTACGTTCATTCCTTGGCATGGCCAGCTACTGTTCTAGATACTTACAAGACTTTGCCACTGTAGGTGGTCCATGGAGAGACTTGACGAGAAATAATATTTCATTTCACTGGTCACGTGAATGCAGTCAAAGCTTCAAGAAAATCAAACAAGCTATTGAGAACGCTACTGAAATGACATAGTTTAATACAAAGCTTCATACCGAGGTTGTTGTTGACGCTATCCCAGTCGGGTTAAGGACAATCCTTGCACAGCACAGTGAACACCCAAATGCTCAAAGACATATGGTGGCATATGCAATCAGAAGTTTGTCCCAAACTGAACATGCTTATCCACAACCTGATAAAGAAAGTTTAGCAGTGGTGTGGGCTAGTGAATATTTCCACGTATTCTTATATGGAAAGCCTTTTACGGTTGTGACAGAACAGCAAGCATTGTTAACCATCTTTGGCAATCCAGAGGCCAAGATGCCTCCTCGCATTGAACGTTGGGGCCTACGATTGCCTACGAATGCAAGAATACAGCTACACAATCAAGCACTGTTAGAAATGGGGGTCTCTAGTTGGCAGGTTGTTACCCTGTGCAAGTAGGGACTCTTCTTCCTAGTCAGGATAAAGGGGATACGCTTCTAAAATAATCCCTGTTTGCCCCCTTGGTAGCTTGGCACGAGCAGTCAGGCGTATCTCAGAGGAAGTGTGTGAAGCATTTGCACATACTAACAGTAATACATTGAAAACACTACAAAAGGACACCACACCAGTTTTAGAAAAATATCCAATATTTTATCTGTGAAAAACAAGACCAAAAATGATAAAAATCCCCCATACAGTTCGTAGAAATATCAATAAGCAAAAAAACACTTAATATACAGTTCCTTGAAGTCGTTAGCTTCATCTGGGGCTATCAAAGGATCGTGAACAACAAATCCTGACCGCAGCATCGTGTGCTGGCTACGGTGTCAGGAAGACCTGCAAAACAGTACCTTTAGAAATGCAGGGCGTCGGCGACCTCTCATTGAGCTCTGAAGGGCTGGCGTCAGAAGGCGTTACTTCCGGAGGTCGGTGCAGGAGTCGTCAGGTCCTTGAAGTCACACGCATTGTAGATCAAACTCCTCGCGGTTGAAGTCGGGAGCGCTGGCATCGGTAGGCGTCGGGCTGCAGTGCGAAGTGCAGCGGTTCAGCGTGTGGTGCCCTCAGGTCACCGGTGCAGGCAGCGACTCGGTAGAGGTCGTCCAGCAGCGTCATTGAGACCAGGGCTGTGGTGAGGAGTGATGTGGTGCTCGTCGTGGTGCTGGCAGGTCACGGTCTCGGTCACGGAGAAGTGGAGAGGAACCATAGCCGCACAGCCGTGGGAGACTAATGCGAAGACTGAGGTTGCCAGGCGGTGCAGGAAGAGAGAGCGAAGCCCGAGGAATTCTATACGAGGGAACCCACATAAGAAGCTCCATATGCCGCCACTAGAACAATTTACAGTTCTACGAACATGACGAGGCATATATAATAAGACAGGACCCCTTGAGGGGACCAGCTCAACATTTACAGAAAGGAGAATTCCTACAAAACAAGAGAACGTGTCCTAAGAAAACACCCGCCCTGAAGAAGACCTTCATTTAACCATCAACACAGGCCTGCCCCAGAAGGTCGAAACGCGTCGGCGCAAATATTCATGAGGCCAAGAGTTTCCATTTACTGTAATACATAGTGCACAGCGATTATGCACAACGGGAGAAGCAAGTTGGGAATCTACCCCGAAATACCAGTAGAACTCTGACCTCTATAGGGCCATAGAGTAGTAGGAAAAACAGATTAGAAAGAGGACCGAGAAACAGGTCCCAATCTAAATTACCCTAAGGACACCAGTTAGGTCACAGCAACAGATGGTTGTGATATTGTAGATTCATCCTCAGAAATAATGAGGTGTGAGGAGTCTGTAAATAGGTTTTGTAGATAAATATTGGTGTATTGTATTGTTAGTTATTTTGTGTTCCCTTAAATGTAATATTTGTTCAACCAATTTGTTTTGTATGTGTCAAAGTCCAACATGGCGTGTAAAAAATAGTCGTCCTATGTCTTTATGGTGCAATTTGTAAATTAATTTGTCTATGTGTGTGTAAAAAGTGTATTTAATGCTAAGAAGTAAAAAGACAAACTGCAATTGGTCACAATTGTGTGAAAAATTTCTTTAGAATTGAAATGAGCGGGATAGCAAGATACATTTAGAAAAGTTTTCAGAAGGATAATCCATTTATGGACGACATTAGGAACAAGGTATAGGTTCCTATTTCAGAAATCGATTGAAATCCATGGTCTGGGAGGCACCCCTTTATGAACAGGTCACGGTGCAAGCAGCAATGTCATCACTGAAGCATTGTTGGTGGCTGATGAACTGTAGTCAATGGTGCCGGCGTTGGTAGGCCAAGGCTGCGGTGCTGGATGAGGGTGGTACGTCGTGTAACTTATGAGCAGTGCCCTGAAACCAAGGTGCAAGCAGTGGCATCGGCGTGGAGCGGCGGCATCGGGGAAGCAGTGCAGAGTGCGGTGCTCACAGGTCATGGCGCAAGCAGCAGCTCCGTGGCGGCATCAGGTGTCGTCATCTGTGAGACCAGGGTTTTGGTGTGAAGTGCGGTGCTGCCCTCTGCGGTGCTTTCAGGACACAGAGCCGGCAGCTGCGTCGTTGATGGCATAGGGTTGATGTTTCTTCTGTTGCAGCACAAAACACACATTTCCCAATGCTGGTAGCAGATGAACTCGATGTCTTTGCTGTTCCTGAGTGGCATTCTGGTCATACCAGCGTTTCATCTCCTCCTGGCTGGCTTCTAGGTTTGCCTGAGCAAGTCTCCTGAAGCAGACAGTTTGGTTTCTAAAGGCCAGCATGTAGCTAGATACATCCTGGGGAGTTTTCCTGGGAGCTGTCTCCCAGCCTTCTTTCACCAAATTGAGAGGTCCTCTCACAGGGTGCCCATACAGAAGCTCAAAAGGACTGAACCCAAATGACTTCTGTGGTACCTCCCTGTATGCAAAGAGAAGGCATGGTAAGAGGATGTCCCACTTATGCCTCCTGGTTTCTGTGAGAGCTTGATCATGCCTTTTAGGGTTTGGTTGAACCTTTCTACCAACCCATTACCTTGGGGGTTGGAAGGAAGTGGTGAACTTGTAGGTTACACCACACTCCTCCCACAGGAATGTCATAAACTTTGATATGAAATTGGTATAGCCCGGTCAGATACCACCTCTCTGGGGAACCCCACGTGGGAAACAATTCCCATTAACGCCCGGCCCATGACTGGCACTACCGGGTGGCATGGTCCTCCAAGACCAGGATATACCTGTTGCCCATGGCTGTCTTGGGGTCCAGTGGCACCATAATGTCTATCCCTATCCTTTCAAAAGGGGTGCCAACAACTGGAAACAGATGGAGAGGAGCCTTACACTTACTCCCTCTCTTACCTCTTGCCTGGCAAGTTTGGCAAGACCTGCAATGAGCATCAGACTATCTTCGCGTTTGGGGCCAAAAGAAGTGGGTGACAATCCTGTCAAAGGTCTTGTCAAAGGCACGTCATGAGCCAGATTCAGTGGGAAGGTCCTGAAGCACTGGGTACCACCAGCACACATGCTGACCCAGGCTCAGCAACCTTAGGCTCGATGTATAGGAGACTGTTCTACCAGTAGATCCAGTGTTCCAGACTGATCACCAGCTGCCTGGTTTCCTGCCTGCTGCCGCAAACCCTTTAGAGAAGGGCATTCCTTCTGCTCCCTACAGAATTCTTCCCAGGTGGGACCACCTTCTTGCTGCCAATGGATCAACTCAGATAGGTTCCCCAGTTCAGCCACTTGCTCCCCTGTAGGTGCCGGGGCATCCCCCTCAAGTTCAGCCTCCTCCCGGACCGTGAGAACTTCAGGTGTGGGTTTCCCACGCCCCTGTCCTTTCTCTTGGCAGGCACCTGGGCCACTGTTTCAGGCTCCAGGACCTTCTGATTACCCTTACTGGCTGCCATGGACCGTGTGGTCACGCATGCCCACTCTGGCAGCCCAAGCATCTCGAAGTGAGACCTGAGTTCCACATCCTGCCACAAGGATTGTCTGCTCCTAGCAGGCAATCTACAGGTATGGTAGGGCTCACAACCTCCCTTAAGGGACCTGAGACCCCCCACCATTCAAAGGGAACCTGTGCCACCTTACACTGGTGCTCTGAGTTGTCCACAGCAAATACTTGGTGGAATACCCCGTGGACTACTTGCTCTTCAGTGACCATGTGACACCGGACTGAGGTCACACTGGCTCCAGTAGCTCTGAGAGCCTCTACCCTTCTCCCATTGATGGTCACCCAGGCACTGTACTTCTTAGTGTTGGAAGGCACCTGGTTTCCTGGGACCATCTCACTGTCTCCTAGTGAGATAAGGGTAATTTCTGTGGGATCCCCACTAACCTCTGTGTACCCCTCCTCCCCAAGTGCTACACTAGCCAACTCCTTGGACTGCCCACCGGTGGGTGGTTGTGCCTTTTTGGGGCACTTGGGACGCCCCTTCAAGTGACCCACCTGCGTACTTGCGAGGACCGGTCTCTACAGGCTTCCCTGAAGAGACCCCTGGTTTCTTATCTCTAGAGGGATGGGAACCTGTACCCTGGGTACGAGTTTGGGGTCCTTTAGAGAACACCTGTGCTTTACCCTTGTCCCCCCACTCTTCTGCTGGGGACCATGCCCACCTTTGGAACAGTCTCCCCCATACACCTACGTGTGGACCCTGGTATTCACACAGCGGTCCGCCTCCATAGCTAACTTCCTGGGGTCGGTCAGCTTTCTATCAGTCAAGTGCTGGTGCAGCTCTGCAAAACATAGACTAGACAAGTGCTCCCACGCAATCAAAATTGTAGAGCCCCTGAAAATCTTTCACATTACTGCCCTTCACCCAACCATCCAGTGACCTACAAAAAGAATCTACAAATTCTAACCAAGTGTGTGCATCAGCTTTTCTACTGGACCTAAAATGATCCCTGTACTTGTCAGGAGTGAGACCATACCTGGTGAGGAGGGCATCCTTTATGTCAGTGTAGGTGAGGTTATACTCCTTTCCAAAGCCACTAAGGTTTCCCTCCCCTCTTCTGGGAAAAGAATTCTTTTCAGGAACCCCATTCATGTGCATAGATGCCTCATAATCCTGAAACCACCTTTAGATATCATCACCCTTCTTGTACTCCTTGCCTACATTTTTATGAATGTGTACTATCCTCTCTGAGAGCACTGAGGAATTGGTGCCACCATCTGTGCTGGATATACTACTCTGATCCAGCTCTTTTACTCTAAGCTCATGGTCTAACATCATTCTTTTCTCTTCCATTGCACCCTAAGCCTCTCCAGCTCCATTGCATCTCTCCTTGCTTCCCGCCTGTCCTCCAGCTCCTCTGGGGACAAGCCACTGCTGTCTGACCTGGGGGGTGCCTCCCCTCCCAAAAGCACATCAACCCTTTGAATATGCTCCTCCGTCTCCACACCAAGATCTCCAGATTGCTCACTAGCATGTCTAGCTGCTACCCAGGCCTTTTGTACCTCCTCCTTTCTGGTGAGGCCTCTGATTTGGACTCTAAGGTTTTTGCAAATAGCCTTCAACTCCTTTAAGTTGTAGGTTTCCAACCTTTCCTCCTCAAAGGCTACTTCCAAGGATGCAACTGATGATGCTCTTGACTCAGGCATGATGCAAGAGAAAGTTCAAGTTTACAACAAATGGCAAGATAAAAAATAGGCCAAAAAAAGAAACAGTATGTGGTACGTAATGGTCTGCGATATGGTAGTAGTGTACACCAATCACAATAGTCCTATCCCACCACTGCCACTAATGTTAGAAATGGGGGTCTCTAGTTGGCAGGTTGTTACCCTGTCCAAGTAGGGACCCGTCTTCCTAGTCAGGATAAGAGGGATAAACTTCTAAATTATCCCCTGCTCACCCCCCTGGTAACTTGGCACGAGCAGTCAGGCTTATCACAAAGGCAGTGTGTGAAGCATTTGCACATAACCGTAATACAGTGAAAACACTACAAAAGGACACCACACCAGCTTAAGAAAAATATCCAATATTTTATCTGTGCAAAACAAGACCAAAAATGATAAAAATCCACCATACAATTCTTAGAAATATCAATAAGCAAAAATAGACTTAAAATACAGTTCATTGAAGTCGATAGCTCCACACAGGACTATCAAGGCGTCGTGAACAACAAATCCAAACTGGTCTGGCTGACCACCGCATCGCGGGCCAGCTACAGTGTCGGGAAGACCCGCAAAACAGTGCCTTTACAAATGCAGGGCGTCAGCGACCTTACGTTGAGCTCCGAAGGGCCGGCGTTGGCTGGCGTCAGTTCCAGAGGTCGGTGCAGGAGTTGTCGGACCCTTGAAGTCACATGCGTTGCAGATCGAACTCCTCAAGGTTGGAGTCGGTAGCGCCAGCATCGGCCAGCATAGGCAGGCGTGGGGCTGCGGTGCGAAGTGCAGTGGTGCAGCATGTGGTTCCCTCAGGTCGCGGTGCAGGCAGCAGCTTGGTGACGGTTGTCCAGTGGCGTCGGAGAGACCAGGGGTGCGGTGCAAAGTGATGTGGTGCTCGTCACAGTGCAGGCAGGTCACGGTGCAAGCTGAGGCGTCGTTGTTGTTGAAGCATTGTCGTTAGCTGATGAACTGTAGACAATGGGGCCAGCGTCGGTAGGCCAAGGCTGCGGTGTGGGATGAGGGCGATGCGTTGTGTAACTTATGAGTGGTGCCCTCGAACCAGGGTGCAAGCAGTGACATCAATGTCAGCGTGGAGCGTTGTTGTTGGGGATACCAGGGCGGCGGCTTAAAGTGAGGTTGTGCGGAGTGCGGTCCCCACAACTCCAAGCAGCGGCTTGGTGGCTTCATCGGAGGCATCGTCGGTGAGACCAGGGTTGCAGTGCAAAGTGCGGCGGTGCCCTCTGTGGTGCCTTCAGGACACGGACCCAGCAGTGGCATCGTTGACGGCGTCAGGTTGCTTTTTCTTCTGCTACAGCATGAAACACACAGTTCCCAGTGCTAGTAGCAGATGAACTTGAAGTCTTTGCTGTTCCTGAGACTTCTTGAACAGGGGGCAAGCTCTACCCCAAGCCCTTGGAGAAACTCAAACGAAGAAACTGCAAAAAATTCAGTCCAGTCCTTTCTCTGTCCAAGACAGAAGCAGCCCCTGCAGGCCAACACAGCAAAGCACACAGCAAAGTGGTAGTTCCTCCTCACAGCTTCTCCAGCTCTTCTTCTTGGCAGGTTCCTTGATCCAAAAGAGTTCTAAAGATTTGGGGTCTGGGCCTCACTGTTTAGGCCACATTTCCATTTGTTCTCTTGTGGCAGAGAATCTCTGTGCTTAGTCCAAACCAGTTCTGCCCTCTCTGGCACAGCTTCCTGGCAGGAGGTGGAAACAGCATTGTGTAAGGCATACCAGGCCTATTCAGGTGCAAGGAAATCTCCTCCCACTACTCTAAATGCAGCCCAGGTCTATTAAGGCCAGCCCTGACTCATCCAGGAAAGGCAGGGCACACCTCAACCCCCCCAGTGGCTGTCTACAGTGAATGCACATCCCCAGCACCTGTCACTCCAAAGCCAGGCAATCCACAACCCAGCAGAGGCACACAGGATGGTTAAGCAAGAAAATGCCTACTTTCTAAAAGTGGCATTTTCAAACACACAATTAAAAAACCATCTTTACTAAAAGATGTAATCTAAATTCTGAGTTCAGGCATACTAAACTCCATTCTCCCATCTTGTACCAATGGAAAGTTATGCTTTTAAGATGTTACAAAGCAACTCCCATTCGTTCCTATGGGACAGATAGCCTTTCAATAGTGAAAAACGAAATACACTGTATTTCACTACCAGGACATGTCACACACACCAGTACATGTCCTACCTTTCACATACACTGCACCCTGCCCATGGAGGTACCCCGGGCCTACCTGAGGGGTGCCTTACATGTAAGAAAAGGGAAGGTTAGTGTAGGAGAGTAGGATCTGCTTCACATGGGTACCCCCACTTTTTGCTGATGCTTCACTGTTTTTCGACTTTAGTCTGGCTGGGGCCCCAGCCTAGCTGCTTCCTCTCTAAAATGGGCACATCTCTGATTGGAATCTGGAGTGCCCTTGAAAGTCCCTAGTATATGGTATACTATGTACCCAGGGCATAGGTACCTCAGAGGCCTACCAGGGGCTGCAGCATGTATTGTGCCACCCCTGGAAGGCCAGCCAAAAGGACACCACAGGTCTGCTACTGCAGCCTGGGTAAGGTGGTGCATGCACTCCTTACTGTGATATAGGTTACCTATATCACTACATACATACACACATATAAACCTATAAGTCACTCCTATGGCAGGCCTTATCAATCCTGAAGGCAGAGTGCGTGGTTCCTATGTGAGAGGGTGCCCCTGCAGGAGCAGGGCCCCTCTGCAGCGTTCGGAGACCCTTCTCTGATGCTGTTTGTAGTGCAGCCTGACCATATACTCTTAAGCGCATTATAACCTCGCGTTAAATGCTAACTTTGGGATGGCTGCACGGAAACATGTCATGTCGTGTTTGGTGGCAAACATCTTGGAATACTACCCCCCCCGCCAGTTCTGGCGGCGGGGGTAGCATTCCACCCTTCTAGAGGGAGAGACATGTACACACCGGCCTGCCCGGTAACTTCTTTCCAAGCCCTGGCATCACAAAATGGATGCCGCTGCCACAGACACGAGTCTGGCCTCCTGCTGCTGACCGAAACTCCGACAGGGGAGGCCTGGACAATAGGTTTCCTGTCCCAGGGAGGTGTAACCACCTCCCCAGACAGGATAGTGTGTATTGGGGCTGGGCGGGAGCACCCTCTGGTGCTTTGAAGTCCTGCACTGGGGGCACATTTGGTGTCCCTGTGCATACCCCAGTTCAAACCGGCTCAGGGACTTCCAGCCCCTGCTCTGGCGCGAAACTAGACAAAGGGAAAGGGGTGTAACCACCCCTCTGCCCTGACCCTCCCATAGGTGGGTCCCCAGAGTATGCCCAACCCCCTATCTTAGTATAAGTATGGGACCCCAGTCCTTAGGACTTTAGATTTACCTGGACGAAACTCTGACACAGAATCCTGGACCTTCGACGCTCTACTTCAAGATTAGAGGACTGAAGAATCTCCCTTGGGGTCAAGGAGTGACTCCCCTGCTTGGCAGGCACCAACGAAGCAATTGTCCGGTCTGCATCGCTGAAGCTCCCGCCGGACACTGAAGTCTTTGCATCACCAGAGGTGGATTTCCAGACTTCCCCAAGGCTGCCCTGAGTCCCCAGCAAAGCTGAGGCCCGTAGCTGTCGTGGGTAACGTGGAACCGTGACCCCTGGACACCGCGCACATTTGCAAGTGCATCCTCTTCCTGGGCTCCCACGAAGTTGTGCTTTGGGCTTCGAGTAGCCCCCACCTCCAGCACCGACTGCACCGACGATCACTGGCCTCCACTCCACGAGTGTCCCGTGAGCCAGCTCTAAGTGCGTCCACTCGAGGCTCCTTCGCGGTCGCTAGTCCGTTGGCTAGTAGGCCCTCCCGAAGGCCAATCTTCTTCTACTTGGGCTCCCTGGTTGCTCCAGGCGTGCCCTGACTTACCCTCGCTGGGTGAGTCCCTCAGACCTTGCTGGTCTGCACCACCGTCCTTCTTCTATTTCCACAAGACTTGCCGTTGCCAAGGCTTGTTGGGTCCAATCCGGTCGCCGACACCTCAGCAATCGACAGACGTTGTGGGACAGCTCGAATCCAGCTCTTGGTTGTCGTCGACACCTCCTGGACCTCGTGGCTGAAGAGTCAAGACGACCATCAACCTACCTGAAGCACTCGACATCGGTGGGCATCTGCTCATCGCCTTCCTGGTCACTGACTAGTGACCCAGACTCGTTCCCCTCTGCTTTCAGGTTCTTCAGATCTTCGATCCACCTTTGGATCCACCCGAACACTTTCGACTTGGCCGCCAGCAGCACTTTGCAGCAGATCGCCATTGAAAACGACGACGAAACCCGACCCCGAAAGACACCTATGCACCCGGCTTCCCTGGGTGAGGTACTCCGGTGCTCCCATGGGTATAGACTCTAGAACGACCCAGTTCTAAAAGGGTTTGCTCCAAGTCCTCCTCTAAGTGTCCCTTTTCTTTAAAATTCCAACCGCGACTTTCCCCATAGAAGTCAACGGCTATTCGCGGCTGTGTTCTCACACTGCACGCGTCCCCCGTGGGTCCCCTGTGTCACTACCTTGGGTGGTTCCTTGTGGTCCAAGCACTTCTACAGGCTCTAGGCCTTGTGTCTAGCTCAGTCGTGGTTCTTATACCACTTTATTGGTATATGGTTTGGTACGCCCCTAGGGCTCAAACGTGTATTTGTGCTATTACTGTTGATAACTAACTTATAACTTATGTACTTCGAACTCTAGCCTCATAAAGAGACTAAAGGGGTGTGTTTAGCAATAAATACATATATTTTGAATATATACCTGGTGTGGTCCTCTTTCATTTGGTCACTCAAGAGATTATAGACTGGTAAAACAAGCTGCTTTACATTCCTTCAAGACTTAGCCTGAAGGCTGCTCTCCATAGCTACCACTAGGATAGCTTTCAATAAAGGTTGTCTTTAACCTATCTCCAATAAGGGGTTGTTTGGACTGGTGCAAGGTGCCCACTATTAATAGTGGACAGCATATACCAGGCCAACTTCTCACATTGGTGTGCAGCGTGTGGGATTCCAGCTTGCTATTGTTTTACCAGATAATCTCAATTGAATTGATCAACTGAAAACCACTAAGGGTACCTTAGGTACATATAAATCAAGCTTAGTATACAGTAAGTTCTACTGAACTTAGAGTTGTGTGTTAAGGGATAGCACACCCTTTCTACAACTCAAGAGAGTTTAGTAGGCCACACTAGAGTAGGTAGGGCATACACCACACCTCACTAGTAATGTCTTCAAATCCAGGACCCCGTGAGTCCTTGCCAGAAGCCAGTGGGCTTCTTCCCTCCAGGTATGATAAACTCCCATTCTTGGAATTGAGAGCATTATGCAATACTAGGAAGCTGAAGGCAGGCAAAAGTGCCAGCACCCAACACCTCAGGGAGGTGTTACTGGCTGATGATCTCAGCAGACCCCTAGGGTCTGAAGGGGTAGGCAGAGAGGGTGGGGCAGAAGATGAGGAAGGGGTCAGGGGTGAAGAAACCCAGGCCCCCCCCTCTGAAACTGGCCAGGAAGGTGAAAATGACCTTGACCTGGAGAACCCAATTCCTCCTGTGGAGGAGGAGGATCAGAATGACCTCCCTTTTGTCCCCCAGGAAGAATTGTGAGTGTGCCCAGAAGGTCTATATCTCCTTCTCAGGAGTCTAACCACTCTGACACCTCAGTAGGGACCTCTGTCTCTTCTCATAGGAGAGAATCCTCTCATGACAGGAGAAAGAGACTGATTCAGTATGAGCAAGTCCAGCTTGAGCTCAGAAAACAGCAGTTGGCTATAGACAGGGAGTCCCTAGCTCTCTACAAAGAGAGAAAAAAGATGGGACTAGAGTCCCATGGTGGCAGCAATTTCCCCAGAGATAGGGAAAGGTCTTATGACCATAGAAACCTGAGCAAGATTGTCCCTCCCTACCAGAGTGGGGATGACATCCACAAATGGATAACTGCTCTGGAGAGGGCCTGTAAAGTACAGAGGGTCCCTCAGGAGCAGTGGGCAGCAATCTTGTGGCTCTCCTTTGCAGACAAAGGTAGAGACAAGCTCCTCACTGTAAGAGAAGAGGATGCTGACAATTACAAAGTCTTGAAGAGTGCTCTGATTGATGGGTTTGGCCTAACAACTGAACAATACAGGTTAAAGTTCAGAGACAACCAAAAAGCACAGACTCAAGACTGGGTAGACTATGTGGATTGTTCTGCTAAGGCTCTGGAAGGTTGGTTGATGGGCAGTAAGGTGTGTGACTTCACAGGATTGTACAATCTTATCATGAGGGAGCAGATTCTTAATAACTGTCAAAATCAGCTGTTGCATCAGTACCTGGTGGACTCTGATCTGACCTCTCCCCAAGAATTGGGAAAGAAGGCAGACAAATGGGTCAGAACCAGGGTGAGGCAGAAGGTACAGAACCAAGGTGGTGACCCAAAGAAGCAAGATTCTAAGAACTCTGATAAGGGTGGGGAGAAGGGTAAAGACCAGAAGTCTTCACAAGGCCCCCAAAAATCTTCTTCAGGTGGGGATTCACAGTCTAACAAAGGGAAAGGCCAAAAGAAACCATGGTGCAAGGTCTGTAAGCAAAAGACCCACTGGACCAGTGATTGCACCAAGTCCAAAGACTCTACTCCAGCCCCCACCAATGCCCCTAAGGCACCTGCTCCCCCTAGTGCAGTTACAGTTGGTGGTGGGACTACACAAGCCAAGGGTTTAGTAGGGTTGACCCTGGGTAAGGAGATGAGCTCTGACCTAGTCAGAGAACTCACTCAGGCTGTCCTAGTCTGTGATGGAGGCATGGATGTGACCTCCTCTGTGAGTCCCAGTAATCTGGGCAAGTACAGACAGCAGCCCTTAATCAATGGAAAAGAGGCTTTGGCATTTATGGACACAGGGGCAAGTGTCACCATGGTGACACAAGACCTTGTGAATCCTGGGCAGATTATACTTGGTGAAATGTACCAAGTGACCAATGCTAGCAAAGTCAGAACAGACCATACTCTGGCAGTTGTTAACTTCTCCTGGGGAGGGGTAACTGGCCTTAAGAAGGTTGTGGTAAGTGCAGACCTACCAGTTGAATGCTTGCTTGGCAATGATTTAGAAACTTCAGCTTGGGCAGAAGTGGAGCTTCAGGACCCATGCAGAAATGCTGGGCATCCCTGCAGATGTGTTTGCTGTGACCAGGTCACAAGCCAAAATGTCTAACACTGAACAGGCCTTGGATTCTGGAATAATGGACCAAGTGCCCTCCAAGAAGAGGAGTAGTCGGGTAAAGGCAGTGCCTTCCCCTTGGCTCAGAAGGAAGATCAGTCTCTTGAGGGGGATGATCTCAGTCCTGAGGAAGGAACTGTCCCAGAGGAGCTTGAACCTGACCAGGTTGAGTTCTTGGGGACAGGGGGCCCTTCCAGGGCAGATCTGAGCCAGGAGCAGCAGAGCTGCCCCTCTCTTGAACCCCTCAGACAGCAAGCTGCTGCTGAGGCTGCTGGGAAAGCTAGTGGTCCCCATACTGTGTATTGGGATGATGGACTCTTGTACTCAGAGTGTAGAGACCCCAAGCCTGGTGCCACCAGGAGGTTGGTTATACCTCTGAAGTTCAGGGGCTTCCTATTGACCCTAGCCCATGACATTCCCTTAGCAGGTCACCTGGGCCAGAACAAGACTTGGGACAGAATTGTCCCTCACTTTCACTGGCCCCACATGTCTGAAGACACCAAGGAGTTTTGTCGCTCCTGTGTAACCTGCCAGGCCAGTGGCAAGGCAGGTGGCACTACAAAGGCCCCCTGATACCACTACCTGTGGTGGGGGTTCCCTTTGAAAGGGTGGGGATTGACATTGTTGGTCCCATGGATCCCCAAACAGCATCTGGGCACAGGTTTATCCTGGTGGTAGTGGATCATGCCACCAGGTACCCAGAGGCTATTCCCCTTAGGACCTGTGGTGGCAAGGGCCCTCCTGGGAATTTTCTCAAGAGTGGGCTTCCCTAAGAGGTTGTATCAGACAGGGGTGCTAACTTTATGTCTGGATACTTGAAAGCAATGTGGAAGGAGTGTGGAGTGACTTACAAGTTCACCACACCCTATCACCCACAATGCAATGGTTTAGTTGAGAGATTCAACAAAACCTTGAGGGGCATGATTAAAGGGCTCCCAGAAAAGCTTAGGCGAAGATGGGACATACTCTTGCCCTGCCTTTTATTTGCATACAGGGAGGTGCCTCAAAAGGGGGTTGGCTACAGCCCTTTTGAACTTTTGTTTGGTCACCCGACATGTCTGAAGACACCAAGGAGTTTTGTCGCTCCTGTGTAACCTGCCAGGCCAGTGGCAAGGCAGGTGGCACTACAAAGGCCCCCCTGATACCACTACCTGTGGTGGGGGTTCCCTTTGAAAGGGTGGGGATTGACATTGTTGGTCCCATGGATCCCCAAACAGCATCTGGGCACAGGTTTATCCTGGTGGTAGTGGATCATGCCACCAGGTACCCAGAGGCTATTCCCCTTAGGACCTGTGGTGGCAAGGGCCCTCCTGGGAATTTTCTCAAGAGTGGGCTTCCTAAGAGGTTGTATCAGACAGGGGTGCTAACTTTATGTCTGGATACTTGAAAGCAATGTGGAAGGAGTGTGGAGTGACTTACAAGTTCACCACACCCTATCACCCACAATGCAATGGTTTAGTTGAGAGATTCAACAAAACCTTGAAGGGCATGATTAAAGGGCTCCCAGAAAAGCTTAGGCGAAGATGGGACATACTCTTGCCCTGCCTTTTATTTGCATACAGGGAGGTGCCTCAAAAGGGGTTGGCTACAGCCCTTTTGAACTTTTGTTTGGTCACCCTGTCAGGGGTCCATTGTGCTTGGTGAAGGAAGGATGGGAGTTACCTCTCAAGCCCCCAAAGCAAGACATAGTGGACTATGTACTTGGTCTCCGCTCCAGGATGGCTGAGTACATGAAAAAGGCAACTAAAAACCTTGAGGCTAGCCAGGAACTTCAAAAAGCCTGGCATGACCAAAGGCTGTACTGACTGTTTACCAGCCAGGACAGAAGGTGTGGGTGTTGGAGCCAGTGGCCCCAGCAGCTCTCCAAGACAAATGGAGTGGACCCCATACCATTGTTGAACAGAAGGGTGAGGTTACCTACTTAGTAGACCTAGGAACACCCAGGAGTCCCCACAGGGTTCTCCATGTCAACAGGTTAAAACCATATGTGGACAGGGCAGACATGGGCTTGCTCATGGCTACTGATGAGGGACAGGAGGAAGAGAGTGACCCACTCCCTGACCTGCTCTCACAGAACCCTGATGATGGGTCAGTGGATGGTGTAGCCTTGGCAGGCAGCCTCACTGCCCAGCAGCAAACTGATTGCAGACAGGTGCTCAATCAGTTCAGACACATATTCTCACTGACACCCAGTCAGACCACCTGGTGCACTCATGAAGTGGACACTGGGGACAGTCTGCCTATTAAAAATAAGATTTATAGGCAACCTGACCATGTCAGGGACTGTATCAGGACAGAAGTCCAGAAGATGTTGGATTTGGGAGTTATTGAACCCTCAGATAGCCCTTGGGCTAGTCCAGTGGTCCTTGTGCCAAAACCTCACACCAATGGTGGGAAAAGAGAGATGAGGTTTTGTGTGGACTACAGGGGTCTCAATGCAGTCACTAGGACTGATGCCCATCCAATACCTAGGGCAGATGAGCTAATAGACACTTTGGCCTCAGCCAAGTATCTAAGCACATTTGACCTGACAGCTGGCTACTGGCAGATCAGACTAGCTGATGATGCAAAGCCAAAAACAGCATTCTCAACCCCTAGTGGGCATTATCAATTTGTGGTGATGCCCTTTGGTCTGAAGAATGCACCTGCCACTTTTCAGAGGTTGGTGAATACAGTCCTTACAGGTCTGGAAGCCTATAGTGCAGCATATCTAGATGATATTGCTGTCTTTAGCTCCACCTGGGAGGATCACCTGGTCCACCTCAGAAATGTTTTACAGGCCCTGCAGAAAGCAGGCCTGACTATCAAGGCCACCAAGTGCCAGATAGGGCAGAGTCAGGTTGTGTACCTGGGCCACCTTGTGGGTGGAGGCCAGGTTCAACCACTGCAGAGCAAGATCCAGACCATCATGAACTGGACTGCTCCAACTACCCAGACTCAGGTGAGAGCCTTTTAGGCCTGACTGGGTACTATAGGAGATTTGTCAAGGGGTATGGATCAATAGTGACACCCCTGAATGACTTAACTTCCAAGAACATGCCCAAAAGGTTCAGTGGACAGTTAGCTGTCAAAAGGCATTTGATGACCTAAAGCAGGCCATGTGCACTGCTCCCATTCTACAGAGTCCTGATTACTCCAAGAAGTTCATTGTCCAAACAGATGCATCTGAATTGGGGGTAGGGGCTGTACTGTCACAATTGAATGATGAAGGTCAGGATCAGCCAGTAGCTTTTATTAGCAGAAGGCTGACCCCTAGAGAGAAACGTTGGTCAGCAATTGAGAGGGAGGCCTTTGCTGTGGTCTGGGCTCTGAAGAAGTTGAGGCCATACTTGTTTGGTACTCACTTCCTTGTTCAAACAGACCATAAGCCCCTCTTATGGCTAAAACAAATGAAGGGTGAAAACCCCAAACTGCTTAGGTGGTCCATTTCCCTACAGGGGATGGACTTCACAGTGGAACATAGACCTGGGAGTAACCATGCCAATGCAGATGGACTCTCTAGGTACTTCCACTTAGAACATGAAGACTTAACTGGGCAAGGTTAGTTTAATGTCCCTACGTTTGGGGGGGGGGGTTGTGTAGGAGAGTAGGATCTGCTTCACATGGGTACCCCCACTTTTTGCTGATGCTTCACTGTTTTTCGACTTTAGTCTGGCTGGGGCCCTGCTAATTAGAACCCAAGCCTAGCTGCTTCCTCTCTAAAATGGTTTCCCTGTGCCCTAGGCACATCTCTGATTGGAATCTGGAGTGCCCTTGTAAGTCCCTAGTATATGGTATACTATGTACCCAGGGCATAGGTACCTCCGAGGCCTACCAGGGGCTGCAGCATGTATTGTGCCACCCCTGGAAGGCCAGCCAAAAGGACACCACAGGTCTGCTACTGCAGCCTGGGTAAGGTGGTGCATGCACCCCTTACTGTGATATAGGTTACCTATATCACTACATACATACACACATATAAACCTATAAGTCACTCCTATGGCAGGCCTTATCAATCCTGAAGGCAGAGTGCGTGGTTCCTATGTGAGAGGGTGCCCCTGCATGAGCAGGGCCCATATGCAGCATTCGGAGACCCTTCTCTGATGCTGTTTGTAGTGCAGCCTGACCATATACTCTTAAGCGCATTATAACCCCGCGTTAAATGCTAACTTTGGGATGGCTGCACGGAAACATGTCGTGTTTGGTGTCAAACATCTTGGAATACTACCCCCGCCAGTTCTGGCGGTGGGGGTAGCATTCCACCCTTCTAGAGGGAGAGACATGTACACACCGGCCTGCCCGGTAACTTCTTTCCAAGCCCTGGCATCACAAAATGGATGCCGCTGCCACAGACACGAGTCTGGCCTCCTGCTGCTGACCGAAACTCCGGCAGGGGAGGCCTGGACAATAGGTTTCCTGTCCCAGGGAGGTGTAACCACCTCCCCAGACAGGATAGTGTGTATTGGGGCTGGGCGGGAGCACCCTCTGGTGCTTTGAAGTCCTGCACTGGGGGCACATTTGGTGTCCCTGTGCATACCCCAGTTCAAACCGGCTCAGGGGCTTCCAGCCCCTGCTCTGGCGCGAAACTGGACAAAGGGAAAGGGGTGTAACCACCCCTCTGCCCTGTCCCTCCCATAGGTGGGTCCCCAGAGTATGTCCAACCCCCTATCTTAGTATAAGTATGGGACCCCAGTCCTTAGGACTTTAGATTTACCTGGACAAAACTCTGACACAGAATCCTGGACCTTCGACGCTCTACTTCAAGATTAGAGGACTGAATAATCTCCCTTGGGGTCAAGGAGTGACTCCCCTGCTTGGCAGGCACCAACGAAGCAATTGTCCGGTCTGCATCGCTGAAGCTCCCGCTGGACGCCGAAGTCTTTGCATCACCAGAGGTGGATTTCCAGACTTCCCCGAGGCTGCCCTGAGTCCCCAACAAAGCTGAGGCCCGTAGCTGTCGTGGGTAATGTGGAACCGTGACCCCTGGACACCGTGCACATTTGCAAGTGCATCCTCTTCCTGGGCTCCCACGAAGTTGTGCTTTGGGCTCCGAGTAGCCCCCGCCTCCAGCACCGACTGCACCGAAGATCACTGGCCTCCACTCTACGAGTGTCCCGTGAGCCAGCTCTAAGTGCGTCCACTCGAGGCTCCTTTGCGGTCGCTAGTCCATTGGCTAGTAGGCCCTCCCGAAGGCCAATCTTCTTCTGCTTGGGCTCTCTGGTTGCTCCCGGCGTGCCCTGACTTACCCTCGCTGAGTGAGTCCCTCAGACCTTGCTGGTCTGCACCACTGTCCTTCTTCTATTTCCACGAGACTTGCCGTTGCCAAGGCTTGTTGGGTCCAATCCGGTCGCTGACACCTCAGCAATCGACAGACGTCGTGGGACAGCTTGAATCCAGCTCCTGGTCATCGTCGACGCCTCCTGGACCTCGTGGCTGAAGAGTCAAGACGACCGTCAACCTACCTGAAGCACTCGACATCGGTGGGCATCTGCTCATTGCCTTCCTGGTCACTGACTAGTGACCCAGAGTCTGTCCCCTCTGCTTTCAGGTTCTTCAGATCTTCGATCCACCTTTGGATCCACCCGAACACTTTCGACTTGGCCGCCAGCAGCACTTTGCCGCAGATCGCCATTGAAAACGACGACGAAACCCGACCCCGAAAGACACCTATGCACCCAGCTTCCCTGGGTGAGGTAACTCGAGTACTCTGGTGCTCCCGTGGGTATAGACTCTAGAACGACCCAGTTCTAAAAGGGTTTGCTCCAAGTCCTCCTCTAAGTGTCCCTTTTCTTTAAAATTCCAACCGCGACTTTCCCCATAGAAGTCAACGGCGATTCGCGGCTGTGTTCTCACACTGCACGCGTCCCCTGTGGGTCCCCTGTGTCACTACCTTGGGTGGTTCCTTGTGGTCCAAGCACTTCTACAGGCTCTAGGCCTTGTGTCTAGCTCCGTCGTGGTTCTTATACCACTTTATTGGTATATGGTTTGGTACGCCCTAGGGCTCAAACGTGTATTTGTGCTATTACTGTTGATAACTAACTTATAACTTATGTACTTCGAACTCTAGCCTCATAAAGAGACTAGAGGGGTGTGTTTAGCAATAAATACATATATTTTGAATATATACCTGGTGTGGTCCTCTTTCATTTGGTCACTCAAGAGATTATAGACTGGTAAAACAAGCTGCTTTACATTCCTTCAAGACTTAGCCTGAAGGCTGCTCTCCATAGCTACCACTAGGATAGCTTTCAATAAAGGTTGTCTTTAACCTATCTCCAATAAGGGGTTGTTTGGACTGGTGCAAGGTGCCCACTATAAATAGTGGACAGCATATACCAGGCCAACTTCTCACAGTTAGGGCCCAGCAACTGGGTGCACTTGCCAGGTTGGCAGTGGCAGGTCTGAGATACACTTACATGGCTACTTCTGTGGGTGGCACAACCAGTGCTACAGGCCCACTAGTAGCATTTGTTTTACAGGCCCTGGGTATACCTAGTGCACTGTACTAGGGACGTAGCAGTAAATTAAATAGCCAATCATGGAAATACCAATCCATAACACAATTTAACTTAGGAGAACTTGCACTTTAACACTGATCAGCAGTGAGAAAGTGTGCATAGACACTAAACCAGCAAAAGCAGAGTCAAAACCAGGAGGTCAGAAAAGCAAAAAGACAGGGGAAACATGCCAAAAGATGCCAGGTCTAACAAGCACCATCCAGGAAAAGATCAAAACTCTGGCAGCTACTTCTCACGAGTGCCTCTACAGTGGCATGGTACTCATTCCATGGCGGCTGAAGCCTACATAAATCTCATTGTGAAATCAAGCACACCAGCTGCCATTTTGTTGGAACAAAATTGTTACTGCCAAGAGTCAAGATAGTGTCATGGTAAAACTAAAAGACATTATTACGCATCAGTCTTGGAACCAGCAAACTCGACCTCCTACCAGTGACAGTGTATATCAGAAGTTTAAAAATGTCAAAGATGAACTGTCCATTACTCCAGTAGGCATTATCCTGAGAGGTTCGAGAATTGTTATTCCTGAGAGTCTGCGACAACAAATAATTGAAGTGGCCCACGATGGGCATTGTGGAATCGTTGTCACAAATGAGCTCTCCGTGACCAAGTCTGGTTTCCTCATCTCGATGATAGAGTTGAAAGAGGATTCAAGGCCTGTCATCTATGCAACTGACTTTCATCCAAAACCACTCAATACACCTTAAACATATCAGAGTTGCCAAAGCTTGTATGGGGAAGAATTGCCATTGACTTCGTCGGTCATCTTGATAATGGGCATCACCTGATGGTGATTGTCGACAAATACTCCTGTTTTGCATTGATAGAAGATCTCTCATCTATCATTCAAGAAAGAGTCATCAAGAGATTAGATGGCTTCTTGGCAACATGGGGTGTTCCTGCAATTTTAAAATCTGATGGCCCACCTTTCAACAGTCGAGAGTTCAGAGACTTTCTCGGTCATCTTAATGTGAAGCATCAGAAGAGCACAGCTCTTTGGCTACATGCCAATGGCCTTGTTGAAAGTTTCTTGAGTACTCTTAAGAAAGCTGTTCAGCATGCTATGTTGGAAAAGCTCAACCTTAAAACTGCCTTGAATTCTACTCTTAAAGCTAACCGTTCAACCCTTCACTCGACCACAGGTGAAAGCTCTGCAACCTTGATGTTTGTCCAGTTACCTAACTGGGCCAACAGACAATCAAGTACTGAGGAACAAATTCATATAAAAGACTACAATCATAAAAGGTAAATGAAGGCCTATGCATACAAGCAACAACATGCTGAAGACGTTACTTTCACTAGAGGAGACTGAGTGCCTGTCTGTCAGTCTAGAAAATGAAAATCTGCGAAACGCTGTGACCTGGGGACTGCAAATCCCAGCATCCTTTGCGGCCCGAGTGCTGCAAACGACTTCCTGCCTGCGCCTGGAGGCGCATAAAAAGGCCCACGGCCTCCCGCAGCAAGGGAGAGTGAAACGTTGTGACCGGGGGACAGGAGGACTGCAAATCCCGGCCTCCTTTGCGGCCCGAGTGCCGCCAACGACTTTCTGCCTGCGCCTGGAGGCGCATAAAAAGGCCCAGGGCTTCCCGCAGGGCGGGAGAGCGAAAAGCTGTGACCGGGGGACTGCAAATCCCGGCATCCTTTGCAGCCCGAGTGCCGCAACGACTTCCTGCCTGCACCTGGAGGCGCATAAAAAGGCCCAGCTCCTCCCGCAGCGCGGGAAAGTGAAACGCTGTGACTGGGGGACTGCAAATCCCGGCATCCTTTGCGGCCCGTGTGCCACCAACGACTTCCTGCCTGCGCCTGGAGGCGCATAAAAAGGCCCAGGGCCTCCCGCCGCACGGAACGCGCGAGGGCGTGCCTGGGCCATGCCCGGGCAAAGCCCGGGCCCGCCTGCGCCCATCAGAGCCCGGAGGAGGCTGGGCTGGGCCACCCCTCTGAGGCCTGCCTGTGAAGTCTCTTGGACCTGATTTTTAGTCGTTGCTGGACCTAAGGTTAGAGCCTCTGCTCCCTGAAAGTGCACATATTGCTGTTGAGCCCACGCCATCTTTTATTTATTTATTTCTGTGTGGCCTGCTCAAGCTCTGTTTAATCTTGACCCCTGCTGACTTTCTCCCGTATGTTTTGGGCTGCCACTCATTCCTGCAGTTAGTGAAAGGGTAGAATTAGAACAGTAGACGCTAAGGAAACTTGATCTACCCCAACGTGTTATATATAAATACAATAATGGGGAAGCGAACCTGTGCTGGAAAAAAACAAATGCCACTCCCACAAACTACAGCAACATTTCAACCAACCTCAATTGACAGGATGCTTCAGAGGGCCATAGGTGTGATGGCCACCGAAATTGAACTAACCAAAAGGCGTTTATCGTTAACCCCGGATTTAGACTTTCCCTTGATTGATCTTGATGCCTTGCGTACCTCACCAGCTTCGGCCACTAATTCTTCTAAGTCACAGCCAAGGGCCCATGTAATGGTTCGTGAAACATCTAGTACTGATTCGCATCTGGAGGTTGCTCCTCCAGGCCCCGTTAAAAAAAGGAAATCAAAACCTGCTGTGACATCGGGGGCAAAACGCAAGAAGTGTGCAGAAGAGTCATCAGCCACTGGAGACATTGGGGAGGGAGGGTCAGGTGGCTGTTCACCCATAGCCATAGAGCACCCAGCATGGGTGACTAACTTGGTGGTGGAGTTACAGGTCCAAGTTAGGGCCATTGTGAAGGATGAGCTCAGTACTTTGATAGCACGGATGGATAAGCGTGCATCCTTGATTGAGGCCCGGGTAGGCAAGACAGAAGCAACTTCAAGGGGGGCTGAGTCTGCTAATAACAAAGTAATGCAAGCTGCTCCCCCAAGTACCAGGTTGGATCCCCCACCCGCAAATAAAATGACTTCCATTACACCCCAAACCAGATTAATCAGGAGGTTGTAAATAAAAGGAGGGTCAATCCAACAATGCCGATAGCACATAATAACACTCATCGCCAGGGCCTCAGTCAGGGGGTGGAGGCTGTTAACAAAAGTAGGGCCAATCCAACAATGCCAATAGCATATGACAACATGCTTCGTCAGGGGCCCAGTTACAGGGTGGAGGAAGGGCTCGTTCCACGTGCATAAACCAGCAAAGAGAGGCCAGCCTTGCCCTTTATCAATCTACAACCTGCCTCAACCCCATATGTCATTATTTTAACAGGTGTACCAGAGCTCAAAAGGGGGCAAAGGGAATCACATTTTGAATTGAAGATCAAATGTATGTTTTGGCTGGCCAAGCAGAGGCAATTTTCTCGTAAAGATGCAGGCGAAATCCTTTTGACACGCAGGGTTGGCTGTAACCCTGAGTGTAGTGGGCGTAGCGGGGCTACGCGGAGGTCCACGGAGTTGCAAACAAACTCTGTGGAACTCCGCTCCGCTGCGCTACACCACCCGCCTCAACCCCCCCTATATTAACAAGTAATTCTACATTACTTACTAGTAAATTAAAACCACTTACCTGGCATGCGGTGTCCCCGGGCTGCCCTCCTCCTCTTCCTCTCCGTATCGGTAATCCTTGAGAAAATTGTGCATGCGCGCGCGCCCACGCATGCGCTTTTTTTTTTAGAAATGCGCACGCGCGGACGCGCGCGCATGCGCAGTTTTCTCAAGGATTACCGATACGGCGAGGAAGAGGAGGAGGGCAGCCCAGGGACGCTGCATGCCAGGTAAGTGGTTTTAATTTACTAGTAAGTAATGTAGATTTACTTGTTAATATAGGGGGGGTGGAGGCGGGGGCTGGCCAACTCCGCTCCACTGCGGAGTGTGCGGAGATTTGCCTTCTCCGCGTTCTCCGCAGAACGCGGAGGAGGCAAATCTCCGCACACTCCACAGGCGGAGGGGGGTCTCCGCCCGGGGTTAGTTGGCTGGGTGGGTTGGAGGCCGAAAGATGTTCAAGGGGATTGCATTGTGATTAACTTCAGAAACTCACTGGTCGCACAAGTTCTCCTAGACTGGAACCATCACAGGCAGGTTGGGGGCATAAGGTCTTTTCCGCTGGGTTATTTTTATCCTTTAGGGCGAGACCCACAAACCAGAAAGCAGAATGGTCATGAGGTGGGGACGTGGAACCAGAACAATCAACCTACTAGCTTTAGTCAGGATCAACCCAGTCCGTTATTTTTTAACCTACCCCAATCAAACAGATTTGGGACCTTAGAGTCAGTGGACTAACTCGATCCTGCATGGTACCCGATGGAGAAATACCACAGTCAGAAGGAGCCCCTGGGGAGCATTATCCAACAAGGGGAGTTCTTTCAACAGAGTGTGCCACTTAGGCGGGATGTGGATCAGGGGAAGATGTGTGCTGTTGAAGTAGGAGGAGTTGAAAGGGACTACTGCACAGGGCTACAACAAGCCGACCCTCGCCTAATCCACCCCATGAGACTATGCAGGCTCTTAATCCTCCAATATGGGTGGCCCCAAAATCCCCATCCCCCACACCTGATAAATGTGCTGCTAGTACTGGTTCAAGGCCATTGGGGTTGGGGAGGACCAGCCCCCTCCAACAAGAACATGTTCCACTAACGACTGCTGGACAGTTTTTAAACTTAGATAACTGTTCGAGCTCACCCAGGCTGCGGGTTTTATCTTGGAACGTTGCTGGACTCAATACTAAACTAGATAACCCGGAGTGGGGGGCGTTTATAGATCATCATGAGGTCTGCAAGTTCCAGGAAACCTGGGCTAGGGTGGACACACACAGAATAGGCTATGTGTCGTTTAGTGCAGCCACCACTTATGGGGGTAAGGGAAGGCCCTCAGGGGGGCTCTGTATTTGGGTTGGTGTGCACTTGGGTTGTGTAGCCAAACAGATAGAGACATCTTCACGTGATATCCTTTGTATTTTCCTGATCATTCCCTTAAAGGCCAGAATTGCCCTGGTCAATTTTTATTCTCGACCGGTTGGCTATAGTCAAGAGTCAATGGCTCTTGATCAATTGACCGCCTTTTTATCCACTATCCCCGATAACTTTTTGGTGATTCTTGGTGGTGATTTTAATTGCCAGTACGAACCCTTGGATGGCTTGTAACCTGAGTCCACCATTCAACTATTACCAGGCAGTCCCAGAACGTGCCAGAAGCCAGCCCTGTCACTTGAACATCTCAGGTACTTTGATGTGGCTGCAAGGTATACAGTGCTTAATTTGTAAAAAAATAAGTGCCAGGGCCCTTGACAGGAGGCAGCTGCAGCTTGCGACACCTATTGCCCTTGCCAGTGCTGTCAATGACAGTACCAACATAACTACTAACCATCGCATTGCTACAAGTGTGACAATTCAGTATATTCCATGCCCCCAATGCTATAAGAATAGCTTGGGTGGCAGGTATTAATAATTTTCATGTTATATTGAACAAATACATTGTTCTTGTCCTGATCTCTAAATGAGATATTCAGCGCCACCATGTGGCAGACTGTCAAAGGTCCCGGTGCTGACAATTAAGTGCTGGTGCCGAGCACCGGAAACCACCGGCTCAAATTAAGCACTGAAGGTATATCTTATGTAGTGCATTTGGGGATAAATATGCCCTGTGAAGGATGATACAGTTCAAACCACAGTATGGGTTCCGAAGAAATTAGGCTTATAGTCAATGAAGCTGAGTGTGGGGGGGGTCTCTCGGAAAAATGTGTGAGTTGCTTGACCTTTAGTAGCTCACAACGAATTTCACTGATCAGAAGTAGCTCCCACTACAGAAAAGGTTGCAGATCTCTGTATTGTGTAATGCAATTTTTTATGCAGAAATAAAATGGACATTTGTTGGAAATTGAGAAAAGAGTGCAAGAAAGGAATCCTCTCAATCACTTTACAATGTAAGCGCTTGCTGAGTAATGGCCCGTAGTGCCTCTTCAGTTAACCACAGGATGACAGCAGATAGTGTCTGGATTTGCCATAAGTGTACAGATTCCAACTCTTCCGTTTTGGATGTAGTGCCTCCCAGAATCTTGCAGCAACTGCCATTCACATAATTAGGGGTTCTTACAGATTTAAGACATATTTAAGTTACACAAAATATGCCTTTCACTTTATGAACGCTTAAATGTACAGGCTCACTGATCATACAAGTGTCTGTGGGGCATTTATAGATACTGAGAGGTTGAGGATTAGGCATGCTTAGGCAATACCTAAATAGGAATTATAATATTCATACAACGGGGATGGCAGGTCTTTTGTATTTGATAGAGCGCCATGTTATCGAGAAATTTGTAGGGGTGCATCATAATCACCGTTAGTTCGCACCCGCATATATCCAGATATATATCAATGAATGGCCAGTAAGATGTAGTTCTAAACCGCAGTTATTAGAGCAAATAGAAGCATAACTGTGCTATTTTAATCATGCAAATATAATGCTTAACTGAAACGTGTTTAAAATGATGCATAAATGAATTAGCCCATGTGTAACCAAGATGCAGTAGTTTAAACGTGTACCATAGTAAGTTGCACGTGAAGTTCTCTTTTCGCATATGAAATGTAATGAACCAATGCTTATAGAAGTGATTTGGAATTGTGTGTTTAAATTGTGTAAAAGCCTGACCGCATATACGTCAAAGAAAGGCCTGTTCGTTCCTATGTTAGCTTAATATTGTAGGCCGAGAAGGTGTTCTCTTGGGAAGGCTCTCTGGGCACCAATGATAGAATTAATTAGCAGAGTGGAAAGTTTTTGTTGAATGTATTTTCTGTTGCAGGTGCAAGGACACATGCCTCGTTAGTGAAAGACTGGTTCTTTGTTTTAGGAGTTAGGATGGTGGGAGACACTGAGATGGGAGTATACTGGAATGTAAAAATGATACTTTCAGCGGAGAAGGTGCCTGGGGGGACCCAAGGTCACTGTAACCGTCCTGGATGAAGTAAGAGTTTCGATGGAAAAATACAAGAAGGAAGACCTGGCCGAAGAGGCGTGACAAGGGCGTGTTCTATTGTATGTGGATTTTGTATTAGGGATAGTTCCCCGAGGGAGGAGAGCAGATTGGAGGTAGAGGAGACCTGAGAGAAGGGCGTAAGAGAGAGATCTAGTTAGGAAGGAGCATCTTAGAACGAGCTCAATGCTAAGTGAGTGCACTTCTTAGGAAGTCTTCACAACTGACACCTTTACCTTATTCTTCTCTTGCCTGGGGAAACTTGTTAAGTAGGGATGTCACCTTAGTGGTAGGGTAGGGACAGATTTAACGCTTTTATTCTTTTAGTAGCTAAATGAAGAATAAAATAGAGATTGGAGCCGTCATTGCTAGTTTAATGCTTCTGGAGCTAACGATCCTTCTTATCCTGAGTCGGATGAGACTCCTGCATAGGATGATGTTTGTATTAGTGCCCATCTATTTCTTTAACCTCGTGTTGAGGTGTTTGTATGTGCAGTTATTTTTGGCTTTGTAATAAACCCCTAAAATTTGAATTCGGAGTCAGTGGTCTTTGGAGCCAAAGTTGAATCCTAAATTGTTGTATAGAAGAATTGAGTTTTCTTCCCTTCACACTATTCAGCAGGTAAAAAGATTCTGGCGACCTGAGGATTCTTAGTGATGGTAAGATAAGATAAGAATCCCGCTTTATCAGTTGGTAGCAGAGTAGGATGGTTTCCTCTGATAGTAAGGGGAGATCTAGATTAGGATAAGAGATTACTTGCCCCATAGAGCCTGAGTGATGGTGATCCAGTAGATTGTAAGAGGAGGACGACGGCGGTCGATGAGAACCGACGGAGAGTGATGGTGCGGCGAAGTAGCAGTTCATGGTAGCATGAGTATGAACAGGGTGATGCTTGTTAGATTGCGGTGTTGATTTGATTGTGTGATGTCTTGCGGAGTTGGAATGAGAGTCGTGTGATTGAGGATCGGACCGTGAGCGCGCGCGGGGCCGAGAGATTTGATTCGATATCCTGGGATAAGAGATTGTGGTGTAGAAGACACCCAGAGTTGAGATTGTTGACCAGAGGTTGTGGGAGTCATGAGATGTCATTGATTAACCCACTGAGGATAGGGAGCACATGTGCAAGTGCGTGAATAACCGACGCTGGTCGTAGGTTGTTGTATGTGTGAAACATCAAGTGTTTGGATCCTATCGATCGTGCCAGATTTGAGGTCAACAGTTTCGAGAGGCTGTCCGGTCGTTTGTGGACAGACAGTCAGAGAGGTGATTGTCCAGTCGTTTTGTGGACAGACAGTTACTTCAGAGTGTGTTTGAGACGCGTGTGAGTGTGAGAGGTAAATTGTAAAGGAGGGGAACTGCTGCGAGCGGAGGAAGAGTGACGTCAGACAGTGCCGCGCTGCGATAGGTCGGTTGGTGTGAGTCGCGCTGGAATTGGTGGACTGACATCAGGAAGTAAAAACAAAATTTTGTGTACGAACGGAAATCTGTTACATCATGAAATGTTTTAAAGTTTTACGAGAACTCTGTAGAGGCGATAGACATGTGGTTACTCGGGGGGAGAGGAAGCCCCTCCCGAAGATACGCCAGCACATTACATGGCTAAGAATGTGGGATTGCATACTATAATTTGGCTTGAGAATTGGCATACGATGACACAGGGAGAGGGAGAATTGACTTTCCCACGCTATGGCACTTTCAGGTTGGAAGTGTTGTACCAGCTAAAAACCGTAATGTCTTCTTTACGACCATTGCCCAGACCGACACAATTTGAAGCACTACACGCATGGATTAGGGCAGCATATGACAGAAAAAGAGACAGAAGTCAGGAAAGGGTGAAGAAGTCGATCCGGGCATTTCAAGATGCGAGGTGGGATGCACTGGAGAAAAGGTGGAGAGTGGAAACGATTGAAGGGGATAGATTATATCCATTGTTAGAGAAAACGGGAGATACACAGAAAAAGAGTGTAGAGGAAGATGACAGTGATATGGATGACAGCTTGTTAGAGAGACTGCTGTCAGAGAGACCACCTCCATTAAATCCAGATTATAGTGAGGGAAAATCGACTGTGGCAGGAGGGACTGGCGAGTTACAGAATCAGACAAATGTGAGAGTAGTGGGAAAAATCGCCACAGGAACCGAGGGAGTGGGAACACAACCCTCAATGGGAAGTGTGAGATTGCCGGATGCCCTGACGGTACCGGTTACCATTGGTCCTATAGTATCAGTGTATGAACCAGATCGAGTAAGTGAAGGAAGTCTATCACGGACGACAGGGAGAGAGGGGATCAGCGTTGGAGGGAATGGTGTAGAGGGGGAAATGGTCCACTCTCCGAAGCCCATAGAAGCGAGCATGCCATTGCCAGCCACCGTAGACTCCTCTAGTGGCAGGAGGATGTGAGACTAGTAAGACCAAGGTCTTTGGTCGAGTCCAGATCGGACTTGAGAATGTGGGTACCACCTGCGAGGAATCAGAGAGATCGGATGGCAGGAGATGTGGAGCAAGACAACTCAGGAAACAGACCAGTTTTTAGGAATACGATAGAAGAGAGTAAGCCACAAGAACAAAGCAGTGATTATGATGAACAGAATGGTGCTGCTTGTCGAGAAATCTTGAGGAGTGCCATGAGGGCAAGGATGTTGGATGTAGTGAGGTTGAAGGCAGAGGTAGATGAAATGATTAGCGGGAATCTGCCTTTGGAGAAAATAGAGATCTATGAGCCAGACGAGCTGCTTTTCGTAGCAAAGGATGTGACTCGTAAAGCAAGGGTCGCACATGAGAAATTGACGGAATTGGCAAAGAAATATGAGGTGGATCTGAATAAAACGAAATCGTTGCAAGGCTCTCATAGGTTGCAATACAGTGATCAAGAGTTGGAAGAGAAAAGGGTCATAGGACTGAGGACACATACCAAGGACCTGATTGTAGGGATGAGGATATGGGTCATGCTCAATAAATGGGAGGAAAGATGGTCTAAGAAAAAGATTTCCAAAAAGAATGTAGGAGAGACGCCGCCTCCGGGGGGGGGGGGGACGACAGGAGTAGGTAACTACCCTTTACGGGAAGTACAGAACGGAGGGTCCGTGCATGTGCCTTGGAGTAGAGGTGATTTGGCTGCATTTACAAATGATTTTCCTCAGCTGAGGGAAAAACCAGTAGAGTGGTACAAACAGGTTGATCAGTTTGTTAAAATTTCGAAAGTATTGTGGATTGATTTGAACACCTTGTTTGATATTGTAGTACCAGGAGACTTATGGTCAGCTTGTAAGATTGCAGTTGAGTGGCCGACTTCCGAACCTGAAAGGGATGCTGTTACAAACGGTCCGTCACCTATAGTCATGAAAAAGTTTGAACAAGTGATTACATGGTTGAAGTCGAAGATCTCGCCTCAGGACATTGATTGGGTTAAGATAGATCGAACTGTTCAGGAACCAAAGGAGACAGTGCATGAGTATTATGAAAGACTCTTGCAAGCTTTTAAACAGTATAGTGGATTAGATACCTTAGACCCCAAGGATATGGGACAGTTTGTCTCAAAGTTTGTCCTAGGATTGAGACCAGAGGTTAGTCTTATGATACAGCAACATTTGATCTGTTGGCAGAACAAGCCGGTGGATGAAATCCTGCGGTATGCGAGGTACTGTAGTGATGAAGTAGACTCGAAGCACCAGAAGTTGAAAGACAAACTGATGCTTGTTCAGATGCAAACTGCTCAGGTCCAGCCTAGCGGAGGAACGCTGGGAAGAAGACAGGGAAACAATCAAGGGAACCAGAATGGGCAAGGTCAGGGAAAAGGGAAGCCTGTAGATCCTAAGACGGGAATGGATGTGGCGACATTGAAGAAGACCACTGCGTGTCATCTTTGTCACCAAATTGGACACTGGAAGCGCGAGTGTCCCTTGAACCCAGCTAATCAGGTGCAACAGGAGGTAGAAGCGGTTCAGGCACCCGTGCCGGAGGTAGTCAATACTGTGACGAGGCCTAGATCGATGAAAGGCGGGACGTTTAACCCACAGGTGCAAGTTCCCCAGCCGCCGAGAATTTCGCAGGGAACGCGGACTTACCAGCAGATGCCCCTTTTCGAAGGGTATGATGAGTACAGCCCAGACCCGTTGGCCTGACGGTGCCTGAGGGGGGAGGAAGACTGCACACTTGGAGCAGTCTTGGAGGTAGACCAGAGAGGACCTTTTGTGGAGGCAGACATTGATGGTCATCCTGCCACCCTTTTGGTTGACACTGGTGCTACCCGGTCTACTGTAAGATCAGCAGTAGTCCCTAACCAACCCCTCTCGGGACAATCGATCCAAGTTGTTGGAGTGGCAAACAAAAAGATAACTAGCCCATTGACTGAACCGATTGCGGTGAGAATAGGCTCTTTCCGAGCTAGACATCAGTTTGTGGTGTGCGATTCGAGTCCAGTCTGTCTGTTAGGGAGAGATCTATTGTGTAAGTTAAATTGCACTATCTATTGCACACCCAGGGGAGTTGAGGTTCAGACGAAGGATGATGATGCCACCTTCAAGGTTGCAAATCAGCACTTGTGCATAGAAATGTACCCAGTTGTGACCGTGGAGGAACTTCCACTAGATTTGAGAGATTCTGTGTCACAAGAGGTGTGGGACTTCACGGGAGAAGAGATCGGACTGATCAGAGGGGTTGAACCTGTGCAGATTCAGGTCAAGCAGAATGTCGAATTCCCTAGAACGCCCCAGTACAACCTGTCAACCGAGACTATTGCAGGGATTAAACCCGTAATCGAGTCCATGATCAAGCAAGGAATTCTGAAGGAGATAAGGGGTAGCCCATGTAATTTACCCATCATGGGGCTACAGAAACCGAGTGGGAAGTTCAGGATCGTGCAAGACCTGCGAAAGGTCAACACGATAGTTGTCCCATGTTGTCCAGTGGTACCGAATCCATCAGTGATACTGTTTCAGATCCCGTGCGAAGCTGAGTGGTTTACTGTGATTGATTTGTGTCAAGCATTCTTCTCGATACCGCTTCATGAAGAAAGCCAATTTCTTTTTGCTTTCCGGCTGGAAAATCGTGTGTTATCGTGGTGTCGTATCCCTCAAGGGTATACCGAGAGTCCATCGATCTTTAACCAGATCCTGAAGAAGAATCTTGAAAGTCTCGTACTGCCACAGAACTCAGTTCTCGTGCATTATATAGACGATCTGCTTGTTGCCTCAGAAACAGAGGACGCTTGCAGGATAGACACAATAGCCCTACTGAATCATTTGGCAGAGAATGGACACAAGGTGTCTCCAAACAAGCTACAGTACTGTCTGAATGAAGTGCAGTACTTGGGGCACAGGATAGAAAAAGGCAAGAGGAAGGTGTCACCAGATCGAGTTGAGGCAAAAATGAACATGGCCGTGCCTACCACTCAGAGGGAGGTCAGAATGTTTCTGGGAATGGTCGGCTATTGTCGCCAGTGGATTCCCAATTTTTCCTTGAACGCAAAGCCTTTGCAGAGGCTCACTCACAAGGATGTGAGTGATCCGGTACCATGGGACAACGAATGTTTGATGTCATTTTTAAGATTGAGAGAGGGTTTGTGTTCTGCACCAGCTTTGGGGATGCCTGATTACAACGAGGCTTTCTCACTGTTCTGTTGCGAAAGAGAAGGTTGTGCATTAGCAGTCTTGGCTCAGAGCCATGGAGGTGTCCATAGACCAGTTGCCTATTTTTCAGCTACCTTAGATCCAGTAGCTTCTGCGTTGCCCGGATGTCTCAGATCCGTTGCTGCAACAGGTGTCAGCATTGAAAGGTGTGAAAGAATTGTAATGGGTCACCTTCTGACAGTTCATGTACCACACTCTGTTGAATTGTTAATGACCAGGATGAAGACTCAGCACCTAACGAATAACAGGTTAACGAGGTATGAGCAGGTCATACTCGCCGCAGAGAATGTGACTCTGAAAAGGTGCTCTGTCTTAAATCCTGCGACATTAATGCCTATACCGAATACAGATGATGAAGATTGTGAGGACCATGATTGTCTCGATGTGACTGAACTATGCACCAAACCGATACCTGACATTGTTGACGAACCACTGACCGACCCTGATGAAATTTTCTTTGTTGATGGTTCGTGCCTAAGAGACAATGTTGGTCAGTTGAGAGCAGCGTTTGCTGTATGTACCATCTCAGGCGTGGTTGAGGCTGCTTGTCTAGAAGGAGTACACTCCGCACAGGTAGCTGAGATCATTGCCTTGACTCGTGCCTGTTTGGCCGCTGATCAAATTCGAATCACGATCTACACTGACAGCCAGTATGGGTTCGGTGTGGTTCATGACTTCGGACAGTTATGGTCACAGAGGGGATTCATGACATCATCTGGTTTACCCATTAGAAATGGGGAATATGTGAGACAGCTACTAGATGCATTTCAATGTCCAAAGGAGATCGCAGTAGTGAAGTGTACTGCGCATGGGAAGGGAAATGATTTTGTCTCTCTGGGAAACAATTATGTCGATGAAGTTGCCCGCTTTTGTGCAGAACAAGGATGTATATTCACAGGGGGTTACACAGGAGAGAGCCAAGATGGAACCGAGCTCAGCATGATGTTAGCCATGGCAGACACTTGGGAGGAGCTCAAGCGACTGCAGGATGAGGTTTCATATCAAGAACGAGACGGGTGGGTTAGAGCAGGATGTGAAAAAGGAGATGTTAATGTTTGGGTTTCCAGTGATGGTCGAGCGGTGTTGCCAGAGAGTTTGTTGAGCCCGATGGCAAGACTGATACATGGTGCAATCCATCTTGGCAGAGATGCCATGGTGCGTGTGTTTAGGCAGACATGGTATAACCCACGATTCCGTGCAATTGCTGAAGCAGTCTGTCAGAGATGTGTTACGTGTCAACAGATGAATGCTGGAAAGAAGACTGTGGTCACATTGAGTCACATTGGGAGGTCAGGAGGACCCTTCAATAGGATGCAGCTAGATTTCATCGAAATGCCCAAGTGCAATGGGTTGAGGTACATTTTGGTGATGGTGTGTGTATTCTCACGGTGGGTGGAGGCTTACCCAACACGTAGGTGTGACACCCTCACAGTGGCTAAGTTACTGTTGAGGGAACTCATCCCAAGATTTGGTTTTCCGACCTCTTTGGAATCAGATAGAGGAACACACTTTCACAGCGGAATCATGAAGTTACTTTGTGCTGCATTGAATGTCGATCAGAGACTACATTGTAGCTATCGACCAGAGGCTTCTGGGATAGTGGAACAGGTTAATGGGACTTTGAAAGCCCGAATGGCAAAAGTGTGTTCATCAACGTCTTTGAAGTGGCCTGATGCCCTGCCACTTGTGCTTATGAGTATTTGCAGTGTCCCAGACAGGAGAACCGGGTTATCCCCTCATGAGATCCTGATGGGGAGGGCGATGCTATTACCAGCAGTACCAGCTACAGCTTTGATAAACATCACTGATGACTTGATTCTCGATTACTGCAAAGGACTAGCTGATGTGGTCCGTTCTGTATCCCAGCAGCTGCAAGCTGCAGCTGTTCCGGCCTTGAGTGATCTGTGCCACGACCTGTGTCCCGGAGACTGGATGCTTGTTCGAAAGCACGTGAGGAAGAGTTGTCTGGATGTTCGGTGGCGAGGCCCGTACCAGGTAATACTGGTGACGAACACAGCAGTGAAGTGCGGAGGATTGCCGAATTGGGTGCATGCTTCCCATACCCGCAGAGTTTCAGCACCCTCGGAAGAAACAGCTCCTCTCGTGAATGAAAATCCAGCTGATGTGCCAGGGCCACATGAGAGGACAAGTCAAGCTGTGAGGGCCGCTGATACAGCTGGTTGTGCACCGGAACAAGCTGAAGAGGGTTCCGATGACCAGAACCCCGACTTTGATTCAGATGAAGGAGGTGTTGCTGTGGGTGGAGTAGAGTCAAATTCAGCAGAAGAAGGAAGTGGTGCACAGGGTATAGAAGGTGAAAGCCTAAGAACGACAAGAGCAGAGGAGACTTGGCCTGAAAGACAGAGGAGACTGAATCTAAGGTTGGCCCCCGAAAGAGATCTTGCTCCAGTGTCTGAAGTGTCTGAATCGGAAGCAAGTGACGAAGAGCAGGCTCAAGAAGGTCGGAGAAGGTCAAAAAGAACGAGAGTACCTTGCCAGAGATACGCTACCCCGGAGTGGACCAACACAGTAACTGATGCCGGGTGTAGTGAGCTCAGGGAGGCTGAGGTCCGTGCTGGTGGTCAGCAAGAGCCCGAACGTGGTGTTGGAGGTGTTGCTGTTGGTACCAGGGCTCGAAATCGAAGGAGTACTGACCCTCACGGTTCCGAATCCCCCACTTCTGAGTAAAGTTCGAGAATTGGTTTTGCATCGGCTTGAATTTCCGTCATTTGGGCCTGAGCCACCTTCACATGAAATGAAAATTCTTCGTCTTGAGCTTTTGCAGTATGTTTTAGAAGCAATTGGAGCTGATCTTATTTTGGACTCAGAATAACTTGTTGTAAATAGAAAAGTCTAAAGAAGAAGATAACCTAGGGCCGAGTGGAAGAAGAATAAACTTAGGGAAGTCTTTTTCTGGACTATGTAAATAAGGAACTGTAGTTGATAGGGGGATTTCCAGCTGATACGGAGTTGTTCGAACTGGTTAAGCAAGTCACGTGCGGAGAAGACAGAGACTTTGAGTGTTCGTTGGTGAAACCAAGAACTTTAAGAACTTTTCAAAATCATGGAGGCTGGAGATCCACACCGTAGATCCAAATTGATCGTAGGCACATTTATAGGGGGTGTGATAGTTTCTATAATCATAGTAGTTGCAGTTTCATATTTAGTTCCACACGAGCTAGCAGTGGGGGGGGGGGTGAAGGGACTCCTACACCCACTACACCTAGCAAAAAGGAGGGAGGCATAGGAGACGAAAAAGCTTTGCTAATTGAAGAGAGTCGTAGGTTACATGTAGATTTGTCTAGAAGTGATTTTAAGCTTAACGCATATGCCAAGCTGTTATATGAGTATGTGGATGCGATGGATGCGAAAGACTGTTATGTGTGTATGCAGCTGCCAGCTTCAGTGGATGAGGGTATTAGATACCACCATCTTCCACTGACCTATGGAATTTCGTGTAGCTTGTTGCTCAGTGTGTTTTATGGGAGAGGTCACTATGAGTATTTCTTTTCCAACTATGATGCCGTGCTTCCAGAGGTTCCTGCCCATAAACATTTGAACAAGTACGATTATTACAAGGCGGAAGATAGACTTGGAAAATACTTCATACCGACTTCAACCTTAGATACAGCTTATGCCCATAGACACAATTTAACTTGTGCATTAACAGAAGTAGAGAAAAAATTTGTAGATCAGGTAGAAGATAGATATAGAATGCTAACACAAACACGCTATACGGGAGATAGCCCTGTGGATTGGACAGACGAAGAGAGATTACACCGCACAAAAGGAAGTTATGGCCCTATAACATTGGATATGGTGCAAAGGGGGAAGTTGTGCGTGAGACGTGTGCAAACCTATTATGACAAAGTCTCTGTGGGACAGAGTGAGTGTGATCACGTTTTCACTATGGAGGAATCAGCAAAGAATTTCCTGCAAGGTCCTGTACAAGTGATACCTATGGTGTATTTCGTGTGTGGAAGGAATGCTTATGTGAGATTGCCGGCGAACTGGTATGGTACATGTTACTTGGGAATTATATTTCCAAAGATTTACCATGCAGAGGATTTGGAACTTTTGGAAAGTGGAAAGCATTCGAGAGTAAAAAGAGGTGCGAGTGCGGGAGCAGTAGTAGGAGATATCTTTGGAGCAATGATACCAAGTTTGGGAGTGATCTTGAATGATGTGAAGATCTGGAGATTAGCGACTGTAGTTGATGAGTTGTCAATGAATACAGCGAAGTCGTTGATACTTGTGGATGGAGAGATGTTGTCGATAAGGACAATGGTTTTACAGAATCGTCTTGCTTTGGATGTCTTATTGGCAAAAGAGGGCGGAGTCTGTAAAATGTTGAAGGTTCAAGAGTGCTGCACTTATATTCCAGATAACAGTAAAGATCTGGAGAAATATATAAGTAACATCACTACGATCCATCATGAGATAGAGGATTTGACTGGAGAGGGAGTTTGGGAGAAAGTTGGCAAGGGATTTGGCCAAGTGGGAAGCTGGTTTGCGAATTTGGGAAAGGGTTTCCTTGGCTATGTCCTGAGACCCCTCATTATAGTTGTGGTTTGTGTGGTTTGCTTGTGGGGTCTTATCAGAGCATACAAGTGGTATAAAGCAGGTAGAGTTGAGAGGGCTTTGAGAGAAAATGAGACGAGAATGGCTAGACTGCAGGACAGTCAATATCGAAATATTAAGAATCTGGAGAGATTCCGACAGGGGAGAATGGCAACAAGTTCTGTTTAGGTCGGTTCTTTCTCCAAGAGTGTTGTAAAAGTGTGATGACAGGAGTCATCAAAGGGCGGAACTGATAGAGCGCCATGTTATCGAGAAATTTGTAGGGGTGCATCATAATCACTGTTAGTTCGCACCCGCATATATCCAGATATATATCAATGAATGGCCAGTAAGATGTAGTTCTAAACCGCAGTTATTAGAGCAAATAGAAGCATAACTGTGCTATTTTAATCATGCAAATGTAATGCTTAACTGAAACGTGTTTAAAATGATGCATAAATGAATTAGCCCATGTGTAACCAAGATGCAGTAGTTTAAACGTGTACCATAGTAAGTTGCACGTGTAGTTCCCTTTTCGCATATGAAATGTAATGAACCAATGCTTATAGAAGTGATTAGGAATTGTGTGTTTAAATTGTGTAAAGGCCTGACCGCATATACGTCAAAGAAAGGCCTGTTCGTTCCTATGTTAGCTTAATATTGTAGGCCGAGAAGGTGTTCTCTTGGGAAGGCTCTCTGGGCACCGATGATAGAATTAATTAGCAGAGTGGAAAGTTTCTGTTGAATGTATTTTCTGTTGCAGGTGCAAGGACACATGCCTCGTTAGTGAAAGACTGGTTCTTTGTTTTAGGAGTTAGGATGGTGGGAGACACTGAGATGGGAGTATACTGGAATGTAAAAATGATACTTTCAGCGGAGAAGGTGCCTGGGACCCAAGGTCACTGTAACCGTCCTGGATGAAGTAAGAGTTTCGATGGAAAAGTACAAGAAGGAAGACCTGGCCGAAGAGGCGTGACAAGGGCGTGTTCTATTGTATGTGGATTTTGTATTAGGGATAGTTCCCCGAGGGAGGAGAGCAGATTGGAGGTAGAGGAGACCTGAGAGAAGGGCATAAGAGAGAGATCTAGTTAGGAAGGAGCATCTTAGAACGAGCTCAATGCTAAGTGAGTGCACTTCTTAGGAAGTCTTCGCAACTGACACCTTTACCTTATTCTTCTCTTGCCTGGGGAAACTTGTTAAGTAGGGATGTCACCTTAGTGGTAGAGTAGGGACAGATTTAACGCTTTTATTCTTTTAGTAGGTAAATGAAGAATAAAATAGAGATTGGAGCCGTCATTGCTAGTTTAATGCTTCTGGAGCTAACGATCCTTCTTACCCTGAGTCGGATGAGACTCCTGCGTAGGATGATGTTTGTATTAGTGCCCATCTATTTCTTTAACCTCGTGTTGAGGTGTTTGTATGTGCAGTTATTTTTGGCTTTGTAGTAAACCCCTAAAATTTGAATTCGGAGTCAGTGGTCTTTGGAGCCAAAGTTGAATCCTAAATTGTTGTATAGAAGAATTGAGTTTTCTTCCCTTCACACTATTCAGCAGGTAAAAAGATTCTGGCGACCTGAGGATTCTTAGTGATGGTAAGATAAGATAAGAATCCCGGTTTATCATATTCATACCCAGAACATTCAAATCCAGACAAAAGAGCTCTGGGGCCCATCACCTGAACGAATATAAATTAAAAGGATTACCTGCTTAAAATTACAACTATCAGTATAGAAAAAAGTCAAAAGAACATATGTTTTGAGGTTTGTATAAGTTTTAGCTGCGCTGACAAGCTTACAAATAGGTGTCATAGATTTCTAAATTTGGTCTATCACCTGCTGTCACAAAGCGAGGCTCCTCTCCAATTGCTGCACCCAGTGCTTTTACACACGCCCACATCTTATTGGCTTGAATTTGCTCAGCAGCAGCGCTGTATGCTATTAAGAAAGGCACCTCTGAAGGCCTTTAAACTGTGCAGTAACGTAATCCTCCCTAATCTTACCGCGCACTTTCTAATGCTTTATAATCTTTCTGTGGCTGCCCGTTACCTGTTAGCAGTGTGATTTTAAATACTTGTTTGGCTTCTTTTTCAGTGCCTTGTGGGAAAATGCGCATAGGCCATCTATGTTTACTCTGACACGGCCGTGGTGTACCACTTCAGTGCTTTTCGTACCACCAGTAACCTGTGAGCCACTCCTAGATTTAGTACTTTTGAAAATCAGGTACGGCAAGTACATTGTAAATAAAACATTGTGCAAGAATTTGTGGTTTTAAACTTGCTTACGTTGTTCCATGTTTTCTTGCTGTTGTTGCAGAGTCAAATCAAGTCATAAACTTTATTTGCAGTTCAGCCATGAAAGATCAACATATAAATAAACTTCTGCACAAACTTTCCAATCAATTTCATGTAGTAGAAAAATTTGCCAAACAAATAAAATCTCACCGTATAAATATAAAACTTCCTCAAAACTAAATGTACAATAAAACTTCCCAGAAACCAAAATAATATTGTGAAAGTGCTCGACAAAAATAAATAAAGAATATCTCTTTCTAATAGTTAGAGCAGGGGTCTCCAACCTCTTCTGTAGTGAGAGCTACTTCTGGTCAGTGAAAATTGTTGCGAACTACTAAAGGGCAAGCAAATCACACATTTTCAGAGAGACCCGCACACTCAGCTTCATTGACTATAAGCCTAGGTGTTATTAAAGTGTTAATAAAGTGAAAGGCATATTTTGTGTAACTTAAATTTGTCTCAAACCTGAAAGAACCCCTAACTATGTGAATAATAGTTGCTTCAAGATTTTGTGAAGCATTGCATCCAAAACAGAAGAGTCGGAATCTTAATGGCAAATCCAGACACTATCTGCTGACATCCTGTGGTTAACTTAAGAGGCACAGAGGGCCATAACACAACAAGCGCTTACATTGTGAAGTGATGGAGAGGATTCCTTTCTTGCACTCTTTTCTCAAATTCTAACAAATGTCCATTCTATTTCTGCATAAAACATTGCATTACATAATAGAGAGGTCGCAAACCTTTTCTGTAGTGAGAGCTACTTCTGATCAGTGAAAACCTTTGTGAGCAACTAAAGGACAACCAACTCACACATTTTTATGAGCGACCCCCCCCACACTCAGCTTCATTGACTATAAGCCAGATTTCTTCGGAGCCCATACTGTGGTTTGAACTGTATCATCCTTCACAGGGCATATTTACCCCCAAACACACTACATAAGATATACCCCCCAACCACATCAAAGTACCTGAGATGTTCAAGAGGCAGGACTGGTGTCTGGCACGTTCTGGTACTGCTTGGTTATAGTTGAATATTGGACGCAGGTTACAGGTGTTCTTATGTCAATAATTTGGATGTGTGAACATAAATAACCCTGAATGCTGTCTACTGGAGCAGTTCCTCTGCCAACTGACTGGCAGGGCCATTTCCTGGTTTCTAACTCTTGTTCTCATGGTGGCAAAGCATATGATTGCCAGGAAATGGAAGACCAAAGTGGCCCCACCCATTAAGAGTTGGCAACTAGAGCTTTAAAAACAGGCTGAAGCTGAAACTAAGGGCCTAATTATGATGTCGGGCGGACTTAAGTCCGCCTGACATTGTTTCAGTACTGGGACCGACCGACCTCCTGTCGCCGGTCCTGACCGACCAATTAGGATGCGACCGAACACTGTTCGGTCGCACTCCTATTCATTACAATGGGAGCATGCATTCCAATTGGAATGCATGCTCTCATTGTAAAACGAAGAGGTGCAGTTCATCCCTGCACCCCGTGGCAGGCACCTCAAGGTGCCTGGCACCGGCTGCAGGGATCACCTCGGCCTCCAATCGGAGGCCATGCACCCATGGGGGCCATGCTGGGGGCCCCCAAAGTCGACTGCCGACAGGCTTTCAGTGTAGGAAAGGCCAGCACAGAAAGGCTGTTGGAATCTGACATTTTAATCCCTCGGGCGGAAAGATCCGCCCTTGGGATTACTGAAATCATTCTGACTGGTGGACGGGCTCTCCGAGCCCGTCGGAAGCCAGTCAGAATGACCGGTAGGATTCCTGTCCCACCGACACCATCATAATGAGTCTGTCGAAAAGGAATCCGACCGTCTGATTACGATGTGTTAGGCACGGCTCCGACTGACAGTCGGAGCCGTTTCCTAATGCATTGTAATCAGCCCCTAAGTTGTTGCACCTTGAAGAAGTTAAGGGAATCAGAAAGATACCTTGTTAGACGAACGGGAGGAACTATTGGCTAAAGTTGAGGACCTAAATAAAGATGCCACACTGCTCCCAGAACAACTTAGGCGACCAGCAAGTAATACAATGGGCTGTGTTGGTAAAACAAACCCCTCAATTCATGGAAACATGTACACATAAATGGCAGTCCTACTAACTGGATACCCAGTATATGAAATTTACAAAGTATGATATGACATCACCAACATTATGTAGCGGCAGCCCCTACCTGCAACATAACGTAATTGACACTATGTACAAATGCTTGCTTGTCAGAAACTTTCACATGCTACACACACCAGTCTACTGTTTGGTTTTAGTTTGTTTTGGTAGGTTGATGCTATTCTACATTTTTTATATTACTGAGTCGCAAAGATGGACTAAAGTTTGGGAGAATTGGATGCACATACCTCAGAATAGTGACATAAAATTAACATACAGATATAACCATGCTACATATTAGGTCCAATGTTTCTTATGAAAACATAACGTATCCTGGCAGATCATAACATATGATTTTTGGTGATTGGTGTGATTGGGCTAAGTGACTTAATAAAAAGGTATATCACACTAATAAATGTACTTTCAATATTATATCATTATAAAATACCAATAGAAAAGCTGTTTAAAACAAAAACTCCATTAGCAACATCCCGTTGGCAACAGATTCACTCATAATCCACAAGTCTGCTGACAAGTGACACTCAGCGGCTGACTCCAGCTTCCCTTCTCACCCCGGGTGATTTTGTAGTTCTATAGAGCAGCATGCTGGCCCAATAGCAAATTTGGCCATGCTGGAGTTACCATCTGATAGTAATCCAGGGGCAAGGAGAGAAGAAACACTTTTATCAACAAGCCTCCAATATTCTTTATTCACTGTCCGATGAAACTCCTGATATCGGCCTTTCTAGTTCTGAATTCTGATCATGTGAGATACTCTCGTCCCCCGCCCCTCACCATCAGACTTCAACCCAGATAGCAAGGAAAAGATCGAATCCATCTGGAGCACAACCAGTCTTAATCCAACTACCTGTTCCCCCACCAAAATGTTTTACAATGAGAAATACTACACAGCAATTTGTTCATCATCTAAATCTAAAGGAATTTGCCTACAGGCTTGAGGTCACAGATATAATTGTGAGTGACTAATATATGCTGCTGTTTATTTATTTTTAAAAATGAAACTACTTTATTTTAATGGTTACATTTAATCATTGAAATAAAGCAGTGTTTCATTAAAAAAATAGCAGCATCTATCTGAGATCAGCTGAAGTCCCCAGCACATAAACAATTTTAAAAAAATGGAGGGAAACTCTGCCTTATTTTAATCATTAAAATAAGACAGAGTTTCACTCCTTTTTAGGTCTCGCGCCTAGCGTTGCAGTGCACAGCACTGCTCGCGCAGCGCGAGACCTCTAGAAAGGGCTTCTGAAAACGACCTACACGCTCGTGCATGTGGTTTTGTTTTCAGAAGCCCACATTGGCTGGTGCGTCCGTTTTTTTTATGGGGACGGCACGCGATTGGTCAAAGGCGGGCGCATGTCCCGCCTTTGCCGCGCCCATTCCCGACGGTGGCCAGAACGCGCAGCAGCGCGCGTTCGTCTGCTGCCGCGCTCCCTCCCCCCGCTCCTCTGTGGTGCGCGCGCACCACTGGTTAGTGTATTGCGGACTCTACCTAACATTCACGAGATGACGGGAACCGAAGGCTTTATTCTCGCCTTAAATTAGTACACTGAGTGGCATTCATTCTGTGGAGATGGAAGACGAGGGACTGAAGCCCCAAAGGGGCGTGGGAGCATCAACAGTCAGGGGACCCAGTGTTCTTGAATGGCCTGCATAGCGTTAACTAAAGAGTGAAGAAACTGAATTCCATTGCCGATTATGAACTCCTCTTGACGGTGGGAATCGAAATCTTACCACAGGGACCCGGAGCAGTGAATGTGGAACACGTCGAGTCCCGGAGCTCCAACAGTACACGTCTGAACCCGTTGGCGGAGAAAAACAATCGAACAATGGACTCGGTATCCATGGGCATTGCCAACTAAGGAGGAGTTGCAGGGTACGTGACGAAAACAATTTGCAACATCCAAGCCAGACACCAGATGGCAAAAATACGGAGAGCATGTGGATCTACAGTCACTCATTCTACGAACACCTGTTTCCCCAACATACGTATCATTTCCTGTGATGATGTTATTTTGTCTTAATATACTCGTTAAATAAACTAAACCCAGTAATAACTGGTACATCTGCTTTGGTATGAGTTTTCCCCCATATTCGATTGCTCTTGAAGCACTTCTTTTATTGCTCCTTTACTGCCTTCTTCGTTAGCAGACTCTGAACATCTTCTAGCATTGAGTTTGATCACACGTGCTGACATGTTTCCTTTCTCCGGTTTTACATTTGGTTGTATTTGCATGAATTCTATGCAATAACCTCTTTGTATTATTGACAGAACCCACTTCTGCACTCCTATTTATAATCTCTCAATTCCCTCACCCCTGGAATATTTGTATTCGGTGGGTTGTGTTATAAAGAAACAGAATCTCTTTCTGCCTGCACTCTTCCTCTATCTCTAGTGCATCTACTGTGAAAATGGCTGCCAATGGCGCTAGACTTCTGACCTGCTGGTTATTGCCAAGTTATCTGTGGAGCAACGGTTTGTTTAACTTGGGTTCATCTTTTGGTGGTACCTGGTCCCTTCAAGATTATAATGGCTTGAGAGAAGGTCTCCACAACACCAGGAATCCTTTTTTTTCCTTTTATTAATTTTGATTGCCATTTTGTAATAAGTAAATTTCCAATATGTTGCAGATGATGTAATACAATATCCTTTTCACATACATCAAGATTACAGAAAGCAATAGGTAAGGATAGTACAGCACTGCAAAATGGAACAGATAATACAGGTAGGTCAACCATGTGCGAATAACAAGAAAATCATTGGCATCAGCAGCAAGGAGGGCGGCTGTCGTCCGTGGAATAAAAACTCAGTTGTAAATGCAATGAAGCAGCAAGAACGCTAATAACCACAGAAAAACCACTTCTGGAACAACAATCGAAAGAGAGAAAGAAAAAAAGGGGGAGGGGGAAGATGCACTCGTTCCTGAGGAAGAATGATCCGCCACTAATATCTTCAAGCCAGGAGGGGGGTTGGTAGGGCTAGTACCCAATAAGATGGGGATCGAGGGGTGGAGGAGAGAATAAAAGTTACTTCCGGTCAGTGCTTAATTTGAGCCAGTGGTTTCTGGTGCTCGGCACCAGCACTTAACTGTCATCGCACACTTATGACACTCTGCCACATGGTGGTGCTGCTCATATAATTTAGAGAGGAGCAGAACATCTGTTGTTTATGGATACAAAATACATTAAACAAATACTAATTCCTGCCTCCCCAGCCATTCCTTTAGCTCTGGGGACCCGGAATAATCTGAACTGTCACACTTGAAGGTGAAAGAGCTGGCTAGCAGTTGTTTTAGTACCATCATTGGCAGTGATGACGGGTCAATCGGTGGTGCAAGCTGCAGTGGCCTCCTGGTCAGAGCCCCGGCACTTATTATTTTACAAATTAAGCACTGCTTCGGTGCACTTGTTCAAGGAGGGAGCTGAGTGGTCAGAGCCCCTTCACGGAATTGGTCTAAAAGGGTGTCCCAAACCTTCAATATGGGATATTTACGGATACCCTTTATTTCTTCCCTGTGCAGCAGTGTGCTCTCAGCCTGAGCCCATGCCAGCATGGATAGTGTCCATGCAGAGGCCACTGGTGGATTTGCCGACTTCCATTTTCGGGTGATGAGTCGCTTTGCCAATAGGAAGGCGGGGTCGGTAAATTTTATCATAGCTCTGCACTTTTTGATACATTTGTAGAGCCCCAGAAGGCCTACTTTCCAAGTGTATGAGAGGACAGTGTCCGTACAGTGTGCTAAATGTGCTGTAACATCCCTCCAACATACGGCCAGTGTAGGACAGGACCAAAGCATGTTCTTTTTTTCTACTTCTGGAGTCAGTCACAGAGGACAGGCAGTGTCAGAGCTGTGAAAGTAGTGGTTTATATTGCTAGGGGTTAGGTACGCCCAATGTACAATGTAAAATTAGATTATTTTAAAATGGGCATTGCGGGACACTATGGAAGGGTATGTTCGAATAGTCTGCCAGTACAGGGGCAGCCAAGCTCCGTGTCCCAAGTGGCCCTGACCAAGAACCCTTCCTTTGGTATTATGCATCTGCACAATATATCAGGCATCAAATATTTCCAAATGCAACTAAGATCCTCCTCTTCCTCCAAGCATTCTACTCCTGAATGATCTCTCCCCCATGCAGTTCTCACCACCAGCATTTACTGCTGAATGACTTTCCTTGCCAGTTGTCCTCCCCCATGTTATGTTATGTATATCTGTATAGTGCACAACTCACCTGGGAGAGTATACCAAACGTAACCGAGGTCGGGATGATTGCTCATAAATCACAGTGGAGATGTTCTGTTATCACTTCCCTAGTGCAGCTGTTCAAATCAGGGACTACCATCACATTCAAGGGGCAATGTGAGATCTAAGAGCTTCCATCGGGCCAGTTTCAGACACTCAGCCCTCCGGGAGGCAATAGGCAGTGTTTCTGGTGTCCCAGAGGTTGAGACTGCAACTGACCCTAGCTTGCACATACTGCTAAAGTAGAGTTCCACGAAACAGAGGATTACAAACATATATAGGGCAGTGGGACGTCAGTTGGGATCGGTGCTGCCTGGCCTCTGGCTGCAATGGAGTCAGAACCTACAGATAGACTTGTCTGATATGGATTGGTCCTATATCCTGTGCAACATCTCTCAGGTTTTGAGAAATGTGCACTTGAAACTGTAATAATTTAATTATCTCCATAGCACGTATTTGATTCCAACATGACTACATAGAATGTTTGGCACTGTTTTACATAAAGGCCCCAGGTGCAACTCCGACCACGCAGACTTTCTTCATATTACATGGCAGTTCTCAACATTGCGGTCATTGAGGACTTAAGTCTGTGATTATATCACACACAACAGACAGACACCACATTAACACCCTGAAAACATGTTTGTTAGACCTTATGCAGCACCCCAAGATGGACAAGGCTGAGAGCAAGTTCATCGACCTGGCTCTTGCATTAGCGAAACTACCAATTAGGATGAATTGGCGGGCGGCCTCCCCTTCTTCCGTACTTGACTGGAAATTTGACCTATGTCACTGGGCACATGCTGAAGACAATGTGATGCAGTGGCCACAATACAAGGCGGGACAGAGTACACAAATTAAGGGTGGGACATATTATTAGCCATGGAACAGGACTCAGACTTGCAGATGCCATAGCCGGCAAGCGTCTCTTCTTATTTTCACTGCATTTTATGACCATATGCTGCCTATGGCAACTGCTAGTCACTGAACCATTCTTTCCTAAGACACCCATTACTGTTGCTGCTCTTTGGAGCTTACCACACCACCAGTAGGGCTGCAGGACCGCCCTCACCATGCTAGAAGATCTTTCTGTTTACTATGTTCCAGATTACGCCATATGACATGTAACACAGTAAGCCATGCGTTATTCATCTGTGTATGATCTGACTTGGACAGTGTCAGCTCTATTTGCTATGTATAATGGTCAATAAATGTACGTAGCGCTGAGCACTGAGGCTGGATATGTGTCTTCTACATCATTTTGTCCAGTGTATGAAAAACTTTAATAAAGATCAGTTTTAAAACAAGCATTGAAAATGCAATAGGTCTCGCCTTTGATTAAGTTAAAGCCATTTGCTTTGCTAATGGTATTGTATAGCAAAGCAAATGGCTTTAACTTAATGAAAGGCGAGACCTATTGCATTTTTAATGCTTGTTTTTAACGGTTTGATGTGCCCTGGACTTCCACTGAGCCGCCTCACAACTATATAACTATAAGGCTAGGACAAGGGCTCACTATGAGTCAATGGAGCTGATCAGGCCAGCGCAGGGCTGCCTTACCTGCTGCTCCAGTCACATTAACAGGTGGCAGGCTGAAAAAGGAAGGTAGCGTGGGTCCTGGTAGCAGTTCAATACTGCGTGAGCCACCTGCACGCTTTCCCGCAATGGCTGCTCCACTCTGGCAAACCAGCACTTGTCACACAGGATCAACAGCATGGTGCTAGGGTGTGAAAGGCAAGTGGCACAGGGAGGAACAAGGGAGGAACAACATTATCCTCTTCGGCTTGCCCCACCCCACCCCAGCTAAGTTCAGGGAAGCCAATCTGACCATCTGGTTTGGGTTACGGCTGGGCAACATTGCCTAAAGAAAAGCCTAAATATTTTAACAATGTTAATGGGCTACTAAATTGAGATGCTACCGCCGCGAGCTACTCACGGGAGCTTGGCGAGCTACCAGTAGCTCGCGATTGACCAGTTGGAGACACCTGATATATAATAAAATGTCAATGCTGAAAACAGTCACTAGGTTCTAGAAAATAAAGCCCAAGCTAGCAAGGTCCCTATTGAGAACCCACTATGCACGCAACATACTTCCCCGAGAAAGCTGAATCTAATAAACATCTTTTGTCCACTCAATATTTTTCTGACTTTTTGACCTGTTAAATGTCCCTCCTCAAATTTTCCAACTTTCTGCTCTTCACATTGTTTGTATATTTCTCTCATGTCTTTGGTCATATAAGCTATTACACGGTGACCATTTTAAACATAACTGTCCCTGTAAAGAACTATGGCACCCCAGTAGTATGGTACGAGATGTACAAAACTGCCAATAAAAAAAAACTAATAAAGGAAACAAACAAGCGCCCAAATCCTAAACTGTATCCTCCCCAGACATTGTGGAACAAGAATTGATATGGAGTTTAAATATCCAAAGGATTGGAGCAAGAGCAACAATTGTGGGCCTGGAGATCTGTGTAAAATACATTTTCCGGGGCTGCTGCGTTTTCTTTCAATCCCAAAATCACAGGACCCCATTCTTTAGGAAGTACCTTGTGAACACTGAAGCCTTCTTTGTCTTCCCATTACTACACTGCAAGTATGCATTGTAAGGAAATAATTCTGTAATATTTAACTCTTCAGTCCCCTCTACAAGTGTACTGAAATGTGTAAACCAACATAATGTCTGATATGTGTCAAGAATGGTATTAGGGATCAAAAATGTTTCATACATATAATCATTTTAATTTTAAGATAGAAAAATGAGCCAGTGGAAAAACATTTGTTAAAAATGACAAAAGATAAAAATAAGCTGCAAATGGATGTACATGTTTTCTGGACACAGACTTACGTGGCAAACTGGTGGTGGAGAGTTAAACTGTTGCTTTCAGGATGGCTCCTGAGTAAGAACACTGGGGCGGTTGCATCACTGAAGATGTGAAGATAGACATATGAAAAGTTAGGAAATATCCTTACACAAATTGTATTGGTCTATATTTTAATATGAATGATACTCAATACATAAACAACAAAAAACAATGGGCAATGGGCACATGGGTGCATATAGTGGGCGATAAAAGTATATACATATAGTTATCATAGAACCTGCACAATGACTCACATCAGAAAATAAGGAGAGAAAAATTCGGCATATAGGTTCACTGATGAAACAATTTGTTTGACACATGCAAAACAAAAGGTATGTATTCTGTTACAGAATACTATGTTACATATCCTGACACTAATACAGAGACAAATATGGTTATGAAAATTCCAATTGATGTTGTTGAAGATTTACCAGGGTCTGCCATCCATCTGTTGTTTGTGGCCAATCCACATATTGGCTTGCATGTTGGTATAGAAGATGGCGTGGTGGTGGCTGACAGGTGGGAAGACAACACAGGATCTTCAGATTGAAAGAAAACATGTTAGGGATGAGCACACTAGAGGCACATTTAACTACAAAAATGTATTAAGTGTATTTTGTAGCAACATTTATAATAAATATATCTTAATGTCAGTGTTATTGTATGACAATGACATACAATTATTTGGGATTTGTTTGATACACACAATGTGGCATACCTCTGTGAGTGGTAGCAATGTGTGGCAGGGTGAACCTAGCGACAGAAGAGGCTACTCCTGCTCCAGCTGTTGCTACTATTGCACTTGATATGTGGGCAATATAAAAGAAAGTTAGAGTATGTCAATATTAGTATAATGAATTTACAATCTATGGATGGAGAGTAATGCTGAGTGTTAGTAAGAGATGTGAGATGGGAGTCTGTCTGTGAGGGGTATGGCGTAAACCTGGGCAAAATTTCTTAAATGCCAGTATAATCTCTGGTAATTTCTAGTGTTTTAACGTTATGTTATTGACGATTAATGACCGATATTATGCCAATGCGCCATATCATGTATACAAGATTTAATTTGAGTTAAAGAATCTATTGTAGTAACAAAGTAACAATTCTAGAATGATTTTCATAATGTAAGAGGCTGTTTTCTTTTTAACACTGAGCATCTATTATCAACTCAAAATTAATTTCAAGTAGTTTTGAGCTCAAAATAAATCTTGCTTTTTATTTTACGATGGAAGTGGCATGGAGAAAGAGACTACTATACATAAAGTTTCAACTTTCTTTTCATGTCTTGAAGATTCCGCTATGTTCTTTGTTGAGGACTTGATCATTTTGGATTTGGATTCTGGAGGGGAAGCAGCACGCATACTTTGTGTGCAATCTCTGCTGCATTGTGCACTCTTGGAATTTTTGCAATAATCAGGTCATTTCAGTGTAGTACTTTGCAAAATGTTTGTTTAAGGGAGGGCAGGCACCATCATTTTTTTATTTTGTTTGTTTATTGTTGAATGGCCTGGAGTTTATAGAAGGGGATGCATGGCAGGCCGATATGGATATTAAGGGATAAGCGTGTGGAACTTGTGGCCTAGTTTGATGTAAACCAATCATGATTTTTAATATGTTTTCCACATTCTCTCAGCGGTGTAGGAAATTGGATATTATTTGGAGTGGGTGACAGCTTCACCTCAAGAAATAATCACATTTCTTGCCAGTGTGAACCCAAAATTAATCTAAGCTCAACCCCCTGGCAGTTATGGAATGCAGCTGACAGGCTTAACTGAAAGCAGTGTCTAAAATACTTATGCTGAACAAAAAAGTAATAATGTCAAAATTCCAGCAATAAAACTCCCAAACCGAATTAGAAACAGAGAGAAGAATATTGTGAACATAATGAGCCCAAAACAACAAAATTCAAATAAGGGAAACCAGGGATATGAATTATTAAGTATTTAAGTGAAATTAGTGCCAAAAAGCACAAAGTCTCGATGGTAGTCAATGGTTGCAGGAGACCGGGACCTAGACACACTTTGAGCCCAACCATGATGGAGCCCAAATTGCATACTCCAAGGGGATTGGTTTCTGTAAAATCTGGAAGTCAAAAATTTCCAAAAAGTTTCAAAGACCTGAATCAAGAAAGAACATTGTTATTTTTTTTTAAAAACTGTCTCCCCATGGGACGAATCTGCAATTATAGTTGATGCCGTGGATGTGCTGATCCAATAGCCGCCATAGGTTGGTCCTGTTAAGTCTGTGGAACTTTTGAGATTTTTGGCTTGAAAAAGCTTGCTATTCACAAAACAGAGCGATTTTGTCATTTTTTCAGACATGCAGAAGCCTCTCATGAGGACAAATCTGAAATTCAAACAGATGCTGTGAAACTGCTGGTCATGTAGATATTGCGGTAGGTCCCCTTGACTCTGGAGCAAAAGTTTAAAAAAGTATGCAAACATTTTCTTTTTGCCCAAGCAACCACAGAAGCGCACTTCTAATCTCCCCAGGACTCAGTTGGGGGGGACCTTGAGATCCTCAGGCTACCAGGCAGAGGCCACCATCAAAGTCCAGTCCAAGTTCTAGTTGCCACTGATCAGCTGGGAATTATAGGGAAAAGACCTATGGCAGCTTTCTGTGTACCTACAGCCACAAAGGAGTTCAGCTAACTGACCCTTGGAGTTCACGTCTTTGTCCTCGGTACAAGGGAGAGCAGGTCCAGAACTTTGGAGCTCCTGGGAGTTGAGACTGGGAGCAGGCTTCACACCTCTTTCACACCTCATTCAGGCCAAGCCCCAGCTATGAAAATGAATGCAATTTAGCCTCCAGCAGCAGCAGGCAGGGTAAAGTTAACTTTCTGAAAGTTACATGTCCCATATATTTAATAAAAATCCAACTTTAACTTTAGATTAGATTTTGGTATGTATAAAAAGAGGTCTCTGAATCTGTTATTTATTAAAGGGTGTAATCCATACTTTTCTATGTGCCAGTTACAGCCTGGACAGTAGCCAATAGGGTTTTGCGAAGGTTGCATAATTTGCTGTCACGTAAGTATGTAGATCACAGCAAAATTACACGAAATCACATGTAATTACACAAAAAAGAAATCCATCATTAGGCGCTATATGTTACTACAAAATCCAGCCTTGCGTCAATTTTTGACTCGCGAATGCATTTTGCTAAAAAAAAGTACAAAACCAAATGCAAGGTGACTGGCAGCAATGGTATTCTGATGTTCCCATGTATTTGCTGTAATTTATAACGTGAATGGCATATTTGTCTTAAATTCGATCATGAATAGTGAGCAATTAAGCAAAGTGGCGTAATGGTATAATTTTAGCAATTTCTCATAACTAACTTCTGCCTAAATTGAGATTTGGAGCCTTTCCCACTTTTGTAACATCCGGTATAATTCATGAGAATTTCATACTAGAGTGTATCCAAAATTTGTTTTGAAGAAACCCACATAAATGTTCTCCATTTTCCCCAGATTAAGTCAATATCCTGAGATGTGACTAAATTCTGGAGACTGTTGCTAGTATTTGTTGGAGATTGGGTGGATTAATAGAACATCATTGGCATAAACCATTTCTTTGGTAATCTAATTGGATCAATATCTAATTGTTCAATGAGCATTTAAATGAAACGATCCATATATAATGCATAAAGGTAGAGTTAGAGTGGGCATCCCTAGCAAGTGCCTCTGGAGATAAGAACATTTTTAGAATCCATCCCAATGCCTGAGGCTGAAGTGTTATACAGTTCCCACTAGAAAATGTAGGACTGCGTATTAGGATGACAGAACTTCAGAATGCAGGGACTGAGTCCATTTGCACCATCAGAAACTGTCAGATCAATTCCTGACTATCTCATAATGCCTCCCTGGAACCCCTAGACAAACCAGGGTATCAGATGATTTTGGCTACATCGAACAAAACACTTTGATGGCCTAGGGAATCAAGAAAACAGATTTTACCCATTTCGCTGTTTACTTATGCATGCTCATGGTAAAACACAAGAAAGATACGAAGAGAGCTTTCAATGCATTTATTGAAACTATTGTAATCTTGTGGTAAAAACAAAGCAAAGTAACCAGCTTAATTGAACACAGAGAAAAGAATGAACATTCCAACCATGGCAGTATTAGTGCTATATCTGTATTTCTATCTATCACTACCCTTACTCTGAGAACATAGTGGGTGTACAGTCTGCATGATCTTTTAGGTTATCATGAGCCCCTATACCTGGATAACATGGCCAGACGATCGGCCTGAAGTGGATTGACAATCCCTCTCTGTAGGATAGAAGATCAGTGTTCGCAGGGCTGCATTCTGAACACAACAATTTGTCCCAGGACGGGGTAGACCAGAATGTTCCTCTCTGCCCTCCAATAGGACAGGGGACAGTTTATATAATAAAATCACTGTGCTAGAGATACAGCTCTGATGTAATGATGTGTCTAGATCTTAGAAGCTGTCGCCGAGTGGACAACATAAGCACCATAGTATCTTGTTTTGTGTTCTAGCCTTGTACTGAGTGTACTGATTAAATGAGAAGAAAGGCTTCCTAAAAACAAGTAGCATGTATAGTGTATTCTCAGAATAATATCGTGCATGAAAAACATGTAAAATATAACCTTGCTAAAATGATGTCATCCTAAAATGTCTAAAATGTAAAACTAAGGGGGGAACCATGGTGAGTCCAGGAGGGAAATCACCAGCCCCTCACCTTGGTCGTAAAAAGACTCAACTTCTACATAATAATAAGAAACAAACCATATAGTAACAATGGTCATGTTCTCAAGCTAAGCTAATCACAGTGTTGAAGATATGTTGATCAGTTTCAAAGAACAAAAGTAATCATCACCATCTGAAGGCATGTCTTCCTACAGTGCACCCTCATTAAGAGAGCCCATGTCCATGAACTCAGGAGCCAAAACATCCACATGCAAGGAGAAAGATGGTGCATAGAAAGCATCCTGAAGAATTGGCATTCCCATGGGACAACTCCTGAAATGGGTCCTCATCGGACTCACAAGCAGATTTATGCCCATAGATGGTACCCATTGCATTGCAAGGCGGATGTCATGTGCACACTCAAAAGGGCACCACAGACAGCGGAACACAGGCTGCATGCAGGTAAACCACACAGGTCGAAATCACAGGGACCAGTCAACACTTAGGACCTTCACTTTTTTGATGGATTTACTGTCCGCCTACTTGGTGGTTCCCCTGCCCTATTTAAATATTGGCAGGTCCATGGATGAAAGACCGCCAAAGTCCCGCCGACTCCGCCAGGAATTCTCACCTGCATCGACTGAGTCATAGGCAGAAGCAGCTGTCTACGGGAGTCCAGCCAAGATAACTACTGAGCTAATCACAATTTGTCTTTCCATTGAGGCAACTTTGGCTGGGAATACCTCCTACTTTGAACTGATGGAATCAAAAGTAATGAGGTAAAATGTGCCCTTTTTTCTGTTTTCCACTTCCATTTCCACCTTGAACCCCTTCATCCAGGTCCCTTCTTTGCAGCTTCGACTCCACCACGATGCCAAATGACTCAGTCGGGATCTAAGGTAAGCACCTTTACAATTGTCTTACTATGAATCGTGTGTTGACAATTTCTGTAGCCTTGTGTATATTTGCATTGCTCTTACATACAATTTTTTCCTATGTGTAATGTAGTTGTGTTCATTTTCCAACTTATCCAGGTAAAATTAAAACACCTGCATTGACACTTAAAAACAATATTGTTGTTGTGGTGCTTGGGGGTGTTGTGCTTGTGGTGCCTGTGGGTGTGCATTCAATAGTGCGTGTATGTTATTTGTGTGGCACGCAATATGTAACAAAAAGTGGCATAACACATTACCTACATATGTTTTTGAGGCAAATACAACATATATGTGTATTGACACGAAAATAAGTTATACTTACCAGTCTTGACTCCACCAGGGACTCACTCCATCAGCAAACCGCCGCTAGGACAGTGCCAGACATCTAAATTGGCTCTGTGGAATACTGCCGGCCTGACAGTGATGGAGCCAACAGAGCCAGCACACTTCTAAATATGTCAGCCGGACTCCATCAACTCAACTGAGCATTTGAAATTTCCACCACAGAGGAACGGTGGGAGTACCGCAAAGATCTAAAGCAGGCCCTTAGTTCCTGTAGCGAAGACACTCTAAAAAACTGTTTCATTTGTTCATGACACAGCTGGACGGGTGGTAGATCCGTCAATATTTGGCCTTGAAATGGAACATCCATTGCGGAGCAGCAAAAATAGGACCAAAAAAACGCAGATTAAGAATAACACAAGTGTTATGCTTCCAAAAACACTGGAAAATATAGAATGAATGATGGATGGTCAACCCAAAAATGGTCTGAAACGTGCTAAAAAAACCCAGACCCAATCACCTTAAAAATGTGCACCACACCAGCGGTGTTGGAAGCATTAAAAATGCGATGTACAAGCTCACCAAAATGTTTCGGGGGACAACTTTGCGACTTCCAGTTCAAAGGTTTCATAGGCAGATGTAAGTGCCACGTCCTTCTGAAACAATAAATCTTTCAGCCTGCTCAGTTTGTCAGAATTGACCTTGAAAGTCAGAATGGAAGGCGCCAAGCTAAGCACTGAAGCAATGTGCGTTGGAGGAAAGAGCAAAGAGTTGCAACATTTTACTATCTGGGAGACCAAATTCACATATGGGACACCTGCTCTCATCCCACAGCTGTCTTGATTGTTGAACATCATATAACTTCCATTTGAAAGTAACTTAATAACTGGACAAATTGAAGAAGCTTATATACCCTGAAGCTAAATTTGACATAGAACCATTACATGCCCTGTGCACTGTTATGTGTTTAAAAATAAGTGAGAGGCCAAGCAAATATTCATATTTGTTTCCAATAAGGAACACATTTTGCTCGCCTGTAAGACATCTGTAATCCCAGGGTAATGACTACAATTTGTGGATGAAACTCACCTCATATCTGCCCCCTGGAAAATATTTCATCCAAGATGTGAATTGAAACGTTGAAATTGGCAATGAGATCACTCCATGTATTAACCATACAGCTGATGGCATTTCTGCTACTGCAAAAGGCAAGTGTTCAAACTTCTCGATGTGTAACATTGTATAGGTGGTGTCCTTCTTAGCCATCAATCATTGCCTGCATGTTAAACTAAAAGGCAGAATAATTGTGTTGTGTTCAAAAGGCGCCAAAGCACGCGGTGTCATTTCAAGACCAGTAATGTCCAGCTAAATTGTATAATTCACCAAAGCTGGCTCTGCCCATAATATAACAAAGACATTTAATTTTTCATAATATCAATTCCAGATGATACAATGTTATTTGAACTTTAAATACAAGTTGACAGCCTATTCATGCTATTATCAGCAACAGCAAGCACTTTTTCTAATTTGATCAATTTGCCTTAAATGTTCAGCAGCCTCCAATTGTGATAACTTCCAAATCTCATTATAGGCAGCATAAGTAAATCTTTTAGGACACGGAGTCTTAGGACCCAACAAGAAATCTTTCAAATCCATGTCTTCCGATAGGAGAGAAAGATGTTTGAAATGGCAATCCAAAGGTAAATCCAAGGAGGGACCAGATAAGTGCGTTTCAACCAAAGAAAAAAGTCACGTACACGATGCAGTGAAGTGTTAGAGGAATTAGAAGAAAAGTCATCAACATCCACAAAATAGTCAAAAGCAGTCTGTTGAAAACAGTAGCTGTAGTTGGAAGAAGAGAACTGGTAGACACCTCCAATGAAGGTTTATCATGAACAACTCTGTTGTCAGAAGTAGTAGAAGCAAGTGTTACACTCACATCTGATGCGTGGCTTGTATTTGTAGCCGTAACAGGAATCAGCAATACTTCATTCTCCACCCTCCCCAGCAAAGGGGAAACAGCATTAGTGTTGCTTAAAATTTGTAGTGGATATTCCTGTAAGGTAGCGAGAGGAGTTAGGGAATTACCCAGGAGTCCTAATGGCCTACTGTGTAGTACTAGCCACATGATGCAATTTTAATCGATCAATGGAGACAAGTCGTTTGTCAGCGGATGCAAAATCATGGGCTTATACCTTCAATGCCGAGGACTGGCACCAGTGCACGGTATGATGGGTTAAATTCCTTCTTTACTGCAATTTTTTCCCATACTAGATCCCCTACTTTTGGAATCCAGCCGGAAGGTGCTGATTGCTCCTTTGCTCCATCATTGGCAGAATTTTTCAAATGTTCATTTGATCGCTCATCATGGAAGTCTTGTAATTCCTGTAAGACAGTAAAATGTTCATTGATGTCAAAAGGTGCATCTGTTGCCACTGTGCCAGGCCCGTCAAGATCTGGAAGGTACATCTGGATACCAAATAGGACCTCATAGTGGGTCCGGCCATCCAGAGATTGTCTAGGCAGATTATGTAATGCTCTCTGTAGCCTGTACAAGTGATAAACCTAACTACGACCTGAATCTAATACCTTAGCTGTTAAGGATTGCTTTAAGTCTTGGTTTTTCCTCTCCATTATCAAATTTCCCTAGGGATGATAGGGCGCAGAATAATGCACAGTTACATCCAGGGTTACCATAGTATTCTTATAAGCCTTAGAGGCAAAAGTAGGGCCCTGTTCTGAGTGGAATGCAGCTACTGCATATGTCCAGATGAAGACTTGCAAATCATTAATAACAGTGCGAGCGTCAGCCAACCATAGTGGCCATACCCAGAGGAATCTGGAGGAAGAGTCTACAGCAAGTAGAATACATTTAAATAAACCATCCGAATTTAGAGGACCGCAATGATCTAGGTACACGCATTGAAGCATTTTTTTTTTATTATGAGGGATGTCTGCTGTGGGTGAGAAATGTTGGAGCCTTTAATTTGTTTGCAAATGTCACATCTAAGAACATACTGCTTCATCTGCTTGTACAGGCCATGCCACAAATAACGTTTCTGTAGTAATGAGTTTGTTTCCACCACACCAGCATGGGCAGACGCTGCACCCTCATGGGCAGCTATAACTAATTCTAACCTCCGGTCCTGGATGGGAATCACATGATCTTCTACCCCAGGGATAGTTGCAAAAGGAATGCTTTCGGCCCTCAAGTGATAGGTATATTTTGCTGGATATATTTTAGGTATAGGGGTGCCGTTGCAGGAAGCATTGACAGCAGCTATTATTTCTTCATCTACCCTCGTATAAGAACGAGCAAACGCAGCTACTGTTGCATCTTACCTGCAGATTTGGCAGTTACATCGGCCAACGAATTCCCAACAATGTGTATTCCAACACGCTGATTACTCAACGTGTGTATTACATGAGCCAGTGACAAACTGCCTTTAAGGTCTGACAAATTTCCCCAAAGCAGTTTATGCTTTATAATATTTCTCGTTTAGTCTCTGAATCCATTTAGATGCCAGTAGTGTAAGGTTTCATTAAACAACTGGACACAATAATTCGAATCACACACTGTAAGTGTGGGGAATTGAGACTTTGTATTTTCTAGTGCCAATATTAAAGCTTTCAGTTCAGCAAGATGTGCAGTGCAATCTGCTAAGGACTGTGTGTAAGGTTTTTGAGGATGGAATTGTCCATCCATCATGGCACTGTGTACTGCTGCACAAGCCACTGAGTATTGGTGTTTTGTACCTATGGCAGGATGAGCTGTACTAACAGTATATATTATATGTTTATACTGTTCAAGAGGCAATATGTTACTGGGTATGGGGTATTCATGTTCAGATTGGAGAAATTCTTGAGTTTGTAATGTCGGGTCAAAGACATATTCTACAACAGTAGCCATCAGGGAAGTGGCCCATTGTAACCTACGTGGATGTAAGTCTTTTGCTTTAGGAACGCTGGCCTAGGTGACAGTCTCTAAGGCTGGGATGGGAGTAAAAACAATTATGCGTTTTCCTTGAGCCAGTGGTCTTTCTTTTATGACAGTCAGTATTTTTTCAGTGGATGCAAAATGCATTTCTGCATTAGAGTATCAATGCGATTTATTTGCTATCGGTAGTCTGTTTTATTGACACGTGTGTAAGGGTCTTGATGCAAGCATGCAAGCATGTCAGTCTGTAGTGATCTGAGTATTTGTATATGTTCTGATGTCCAATGTGTGTTGGAAAAATCAGGGCGAATTAAATCGTACAAAAGTTTTATGCTTTGTGCATAATTTGGTATGTAAATTCTGCCAAAGTTAAAGAATCCTAACAAGGATTGCAATTTTTTAAGTGTGTTTGGTGGTTGTAGGTGAGAACATTTCTCAAGGAGATGTGGCACCAGGCTTTTACCCTCATTTAATAACTCATATCGCAGAACAGGACACTGAGAATGGCAATTTTTGTTTTTTTAAATTACATTTTTAGCCATGTTCAGCAAATCCCAATACAATGCGATCTACTTTGGCTGCATGTATGTTTAGATAATCATCCATTAGATATATGTCATTAACATAGGACAATGCTCCTGGGTCAATATCATGTAGAATTGACATCACACGGGCAGCAAACAATCCAGGACTGTTCTTCTGCCCTTGAGGGAGCTGGCAAAATTGGCATTGAGAGCCAAGGGTGGAGAATGTGGTCAAATGTCCCTCTTTCAGACGCTATGTTTTGGAAGAAGGAACTGTTGGAAACATCCAAGGATGTTTTGCATTTTTATGGACTATATTGTTCATTAGAGCCATACTGTGTGAACTTTGAATTGCGAATCTGCTTATATAACTGTTTAAATGTCTATAGTCTAAGACTATAAGATAAGAGTGATCCAATTTAGCAACCAGAAACAAGGGAATATTCATAGGAGATACACATGGTTCTACTATTCCCTGGTACTCTAACTGTGAGAGGATCTCTCTCACTGGAGCTTTCGCTTCATATTTAATAGTGTATTGTAGTTGCACTTGCGGGGTGGACCTTATGGGTATAACGTGATAAGGCGAGTCCTTATCCCAATCTTCATGGTTGTGGTATACTGCTGGGGCTTGCGGCAAAGGCTTGTTTAATCTCTTCGGGGTTTGGGGCAAGTGCAGAGAAAGACGGTAATATTACCTCCTCTCTTCATGGGAATGTTCTTACAAACTCCAGGGGCTAATCGACCTCCGCTAGGAGAATGTTATAACTCTGTTACATTTTCCAGAAAATTATTCTAATGGTCCACATTATGTCACCCTCAGTTTGTATGTTTAATTTAAAAAGTCTGCTGGAGAGCTGACGAGTTGGTCTGCGGTTTTGACTTCTATAAAGCCGTCAGTTACTTTTGCATCCAGACACTCTTGAAGATCCTGGTGAACTATCATGACCTCTGCTGCACTGTCTTTCAGAGTCATTGTCCACTTCTTGTTCAGGGTAGAGATCTCAATTTGTGTGGCATATTTTGCCAAAATTCCCACAACCTTATTCTTGAATTGGGGTTTTTGTTGTGGAAGTTTCAATACTTTTTTAGAATACGTCAGAAGAGCATTGTGAGTCCTTTTTCGGGTTCACATACTCTTTCTGTCTGCACTCTGGTCACCCCCCTCTCTCGTATCTTTTTGTACAATGCATCCTGAAAGGAAAAACAAGGACATGTATCAGTATACTGATGCCCATCAGGCTGTTTTAGTGTATCACGGTTGTGTAAATTTTAATGTCTGTCAGAGGTCTCTGGTTGTGGAGATCCTACCCGTGATTTAGATTTTTCTTAATTTTTTTGTTTTCCCCAGCATTTTTAGAAGACTCTGGTGCTTGTTTGGCATTGTCCTTTTCTGAACTACCTTTGCCAACTTGTGGCTTATTTAGTCTGGCTCTCAAATTATCTCGACCTATAGCCGTATAGGTGTCTGCAATAATTTTTGGTAACTCGTGCTCTTGGTCTGTGACTGCAACTTGTGTGAGCCATTGACGTAAAGCCAGGGCTCCTGCTTCCCCATTAATATTAGATAATATAATTGAGGATACTGTGAAAAAGTTACCCATTAATTTCATCCCCAAATCCTGGGCTGGAACCGACCTGTACTTGTTTTGTATTTGTTTTAGTACCTCAGGCAAAACTGCCAGAGATGGTGTACCATGTGTTATGGTATAGACTGTGGAAAGGACTGTACCTCATGTGGCACAGTCATCAATTGGGGTAACCATCCCAAGTGGCAAGCACATGGAGAGAATTGTATGTTCGTCTTGGGGTCCTGTATGGGGAAACACTGCTTCAAACTGATTTTTTTCTGTGCTATCCAGAATGGAATTTCCTACCATCTGGTGGGAATCTTACCCATAATTGCATTAATAGTGACAGGACTAATGGCAGGCACAGCTAACTATGGCTGAACAGCTTGAACAGCCCTCACTGAGACAGTAGTTATTGTTCACATAGCATGCTGAGTTAATCGTCTATAGAATCTCACAAGACAGTTATAGAGAGTGCATAGTTTACCCGCATTTAGTGGGCCCACTGTTGGGTATGGTGTGTAGCCAGGTAAAGCGAACCATTTGGCCCCTTCATTGCTTAGTGGACCTATTTGTATGTTGTTTAGTACATGTGGTAGGGCCCCTTGGAACCAATTTGGATGTCCCTCGAATTTTAATGGTATTTCTAACTGTTGGTATGCTCTGTAAGCACCTTGTAAGGCTGCTTCAGTGTAGTTGTAATTTGTAAATGTGTTCGCATCAATTGCTGGTAAAGTGACCCATGAATAGAAAACTTCAGTTCTATAGGCTTCGTCTGCCTCAAACATGAAGGTAACATCTCCACCCGCATTGTCTAGCCCATGTAAATTCAAATGTGCTGTAACAGCAGGTCTGCAACTTTCAGGAATATTTTCTGCTAGTGCCATTTAAAAAATGGAATTCAGAGAGTGAATTACTGAGGTGTGGTATCCTTTGAAACATTCAAGCTTGAACAACCAGCAGACAAATTTATGCTTACTAAAATGCTGAGGAGGACTTTGCTAAAACGGTGTCAGCCTAAAATATCTAAAATGTAAAACTAAGTGGGGAACCAAAGTGGGTCCAGGAGGGAAATCACAGCAGAGGCAGTCAGATGTCTATACATTGCCTGCATTGCTTTGATTTTAAAAAAGGAGTGAATCTCAGATGTCGTATATGACCCGCAAATGAGTGGCCACTCCATCCTGTCAAAATCCTTCCCAGCATCTAAGGCAATTAGGGCTAGGGGATGATGTGTTGTCCCAACCCAGTCTATCGGGATGGCAGTGAGGTTGGTGTGAGCTGTCGCATCTCTGCCTAGAACAAATCTGTGTTGCTATGGGGAAACCAATACAGTGATTTTATTGTTAAGTCTGGATGCAAATATCCAAGAGTAAATTGTATAAATGGCACACAGTAGAGATATAGTTCGATATGAGCCTAAGAGTTTGGGTGATTTCTTATTCTTACAAAAGAAGATAATACAGACATGATTCCATGATGTGGGTAGGGATCTGCCTGGTTATACTGCTTAGATAAGTTAGAAGCAGAGGGGTACAATCGAAGGAGCTAAGGTCTGATAAAATTCTGATGGCATAGCATCAATACCAGGTGCCTTCCACGTAGGAGGAGATTTAATTGTTGCAAAGAGTTCCTGAAGGGTAGTAGGTCTAATCAGCTCGGCCTGAACCAACGATGAAAGGTGAGGAAGAGTAAGAAGATTTAGAAATGTCTCAATGTGTCTCCTAAGTACCTTTGAGTCCATAGACTCTGCTGATTAAAGTTGATCATAGAATCTTCGGAGTTCTTCAGTTATGCCCATCTATTCTGCAAGTGTCAGTCCTTTAGAGGTCTTTAAGAAATTATAGTATTAGCTGAGGGGGGTGAGAACCCACCCCAAATAATAATCAATATCCTTGTCATGGCGAACCACCAAGGTCACTAAATAAACCTGTGCTTATCCCTCTAGTAGCTTGGCAAAAAGCAGTCAGGCTTAACTTAAATGCAATGAGGAAAGTATTTATGCTGTACTCAATCAGTAATAAAGGAGAAACCCAAACAAATTTAGAAAAATAGGGAATATTTTAATAAATAAAATCACACCAAAATGGCAAGAAGCCAATAAGTAACCTTGGGTGAAGTTGGCGGAGTGCCACTACGCAGAATTCCACGGAGTTGCCTAAAAACTCAGTGGAATTCTGCTCCGCTCTGCCCTACATGCAGGTGGCAGACCTGGAGAGTTCCTGAAACCCAGACTGCCACCTGCTTTGCAGCACTCACCTGGGTCTGGCGTTCTCCTCCATGCCCGGGCTGTCCTCCTCTGTTGATCTCCTCGGTGGAAAAGCAATACGTCTTGGTACGACTGTGCATGCATGCGCATGCGTAGTCTTTCAATGACGTACAGCATAGGCGGTTTACTTTTCCACCGAGGAGACCAGGACAGAGGAGGGCAGCCCGGGCAAGGCGGAGAACACCAGACCCAGGTAAGTGCTGATGCTCCTCTCCCCTTAACTCTCTCCACGGGGTAGGAAGCAGGGGCAAACTCTGCCACACCACGGAGTCAGAGTTTGTGCCGCCCTTCACTTTGCCACTGGATTCAAGCTAGCCTGGCTGATGACGGCTGAATAGCCAGAAACCGGTCCCAGGATGCTTGTTTCCGGTCCAGGGAAGACATGGCTTGGCAGTTCGGGCTGGACTGTTCCCATGAGGCACAGGGTCAGACTGATTTGCATATGGCCATGTCTGAACTGGGGTGGTGGAGTGAGCTAAAGAATGATGATGGATTAAACCCAGATCAGTTGACTGGGGGTGAGTGTTTGATTTGCTCAAACGCTCCGTCCATCATCCCCTTTGGTATCGCTTTGTTCGCCCTAAGTTGGCAGGGTATGCCCAGACGTGGGTCCCTTGCTCACTTTGCCACTGGATTCAAGCTAGCCTGGCTGATGACGGCTGAATAGCCAGAAACCGGTCCCAGGATGCTTGTTTCCGGTCCAGGGAAGACATGGCTTGGCAGTTCGGGCTGGACTGTTCCCATGAGGCACAGGGTCAGACTGATTTGCATATGGCCATGTCTGAACTGGGGTGGTGGAGTGAGCTAAAGAATGATGATGGATTAAACCCAGATCAGTTGACTGGGGGTGAGTGTTTGATTTGCTCAAACGCTCCGTCCATCATCCCCTTTGGTATCGCTTTGTTCGCCCTAAGTTGGCAGGGTATGCCCAGACGTGGGTCCCTTGCTCACTTTGCCACTGGATTCAAGCTAGCCTGGCTGATGACGGCTGAATAGCCAGAAACCGGTCCCAGGATGCTTGTTTCCGGTCCAGGGAAGACATGGCTTGGCAGTTCGGGCTGGACTGTTCCCATGAGGCACAGGGTCAGACTGATTTGCATATGGCCATGTCTGAACTGGGGTGGTGGAGTGAGCTAAAGAATCATGATGGATTAAACCCAGATCAGTTGACTGGGGGTGAGTGTTTGATTTGCTCAAACGCTCCGTCCATCATCCCCTTTGGTATCGCTTTGTTCGCCCTAAGTTGGCAGGGTATGCCCAGACGTGGGTCCCTTGCTCACTTTGCCACTGGATTCAAGCTAGCCTGGCTGATGACGGCTGAATAGCCAGAAACCGGTCCCAGGATGCTTGTTTCCGGTCCAGGGAAGACATGGCTTGGCAGTTCGGGCTGGACTGTTCCCATGAGGCACAGGGTCAGACTGATTTGCATATGGCCATGTCTGAACTGGGGTGGTGGAGTGAGCTAAAGAATGATGATGGATTAAACCCAGATCAGTTGACTGGGGGTGAGTGTTTGATTTGCTCAAACGCTCCGTCCATCAACCCCTTTGGTATCGCTTTGTTCGCCCTAAGTTGGCAGGGTATGCCCAGACGTGGGTCCCTTGCTCACTTTGACACTGGATTCAAGCTAGCCTGGCTGATGACGGCTGAATAGCCAGAAACCGGTCCCAGGATGCTTGTTTCCGGTCCAGGGAAGACATGGCTTGGCAGTTCGGGCTGGACTGTTCCCATGAGGCACAGGGTCAGACTGATTTGCATATGGCCATGTCAGAACTGGGGTGGTGGAGTGAGCTAAAGAATGATGATGGATTAAACCCAGATCAGTTGACTGGGGGTGAGTGTTTGATTTGCTCAAACGCTCCGTCCATCATCCCCTTTGGTATCGCTTTGTTCGCCCTAAGTTGGCAGGGTATGCCCAGACGTGGGTCCCTTGCTCACTTTGCCACTGGATTCAAGCTAGCCTGGCTGATGACGGCTGAATAGCCAGAAACCGGTCCCAGGATGCTTGTTTCCGGTCCAGGGAAGACATGGCTTGGCAGTTCGGGCTGGACTGTTCCCATGAGGCACAGGGTCAGACTGATTTGCATATGGCCATGTCTGAACTGGGGTGGTGGAGTGAGCTAAAGAATGATGATGGATTAAACCCAGATCAGTTGACTGGGGGTGAGTGTTTGATTTGCTCAAACGCTCCGTCCATCATCCCCTTTGGTATCTGCCCTCCGCATTCCTAGCAGAGCGCGGATTTGGAAAAACTCTACAAACTCCGCTGGTGAAGCGGAGTTCGCCACCCACCCCTGCCAATAAGTAGAACCAAAGATATGCATTGTTGTAAAGTTTGAAATGAAAATAGCTCCTAAAAAGCACAAATCGCCAACTGCAGTTATCTGATCATGCTAGACCAAAAGCAAGGCTCGACGAAAGCAGGTTGCTCAACAGTGGTTTCCCAGTGCTGTTGTCGATGAAGGCAGGAAAGCTCCAAGTGGGTGAAGTCCTAAGTCTTTACCCAGGAAGGCCTCCATGTCAACTGGTTGCTGCTCAGCATAGGTCTAAATGAAGCCCCCTATGTTCGAACTTAGACATTTTTTCTGGCGGATTCAGATCTCCTTCAGCGGGGCAAGCCAGGAACTGAGACCAACAGGCGATGTGATGTTGACAGCTGAAGCTTTGACGGCGATCCCAGTCTCTGTCAGTGTTCCAGACAGAAAGTTGGCAGAACGTTTCTAAATCCCAGCTTTTGTAGTGGGGACAAGAAGAGTACACTTTAACACCAGCCAAGGGTCCAGGACCTGAGGTACTACTTTGGGATTAGGACTCACTCCAACAGAGGCCATCAGCAGGGTCCAGGGAAGGTGTGGTTGGCACTGGTCAGCAGGGCAGTTGCAGGGAGAGAGATCTCTGGAAGCTGGTTGTGTCCCTGTAGCTTAAACAAGAGGTCAGCCAAATGACCATTAGAGTCACTTCTTGGGTCCTGAGTTCAAGGCAAGCAGACCCAGTCTTCCTTCAGGTTTTTTGGATAGTAGGGCAGTCCTTTTTGTGATTCTGCACCGATGTTCTGAGGATGGTGTTGGGAATGCCACATTTATGCCCAGTGCCAGCTTATGGGTGGGAGCAACTCCTCCCTAATCAATGGGGTAAATGTTCCCAGGGGTGACCCTACCCAATTTTGCAGCACTTCCTCTAACCTATCCTGCATCTAACATGGGGAAAACCTTTGTTCCCCAGTCAAAGCTCCTTTGCAAACCCAGAGGTGTGGCTATGATAATGGGAAAATCCTCCTTTTGGTCACTGCAAAACAGTTTGGGGGTGGATACAGCCCCGGACAATTCTGCTCAAGGCAGAAAAACACCTCTACACCCAAGCCCTTTGTCCACTGTCTGGGAGAAATCCACATCCCACCACAGGGAAGCCTTCAGCAGTGACGTGACACTGAACAATGGCTCAGAGAGCGCATTGTCTTTGGGATTCCTGGGGCCTCTAGAGAAGCATAGAATCCAAGCATGAATTGGAGGGCTTAGGCATGGGTGGCGGCTTTTTAAGCTCAGTCTTAGTCGTATTCGGGATAAAACATGTGTCCACCCTCTTCCACACTGATGTTAACAGGTCCACAAGAACTGTGGAGTTCTAAGAGGTGCCTACCAGTTGTGCCTATAACCAATAGAAGCTGTGAATCACTGGTAATAGAAGCAGCAGTACCTTGGGATGAAAGCCTGTCCAGATGCTTGTGCCTCAGTTACCTGCTTCAGCGCTGGGATGCCTCCGGGTAGCCATGCGCTATAGAAATGCTGTTTCATTCATTCACGGTTGTCAGACATGCTGGGATGGAGTTTGCCAGGTGTAATAACATTTGACTCTGTACTACCACGATCTCGACCACTCCCTCGACCAGGCAGACCCCTCAAGTGTTGATTCAAAGTGGTTGGCCCTCTTTATTCCCAGCCAGTTTGTAAGTTCTCTTCCAGGTTTGGATTTGCTACAATTTTCCTTGCTGTATGTTATGTTTGGAATGTTGTATAAATTGACGTAGCCTCCACTCCTACAGCTGCCTGACACAGCAGAGTAGTAGAGACCCCTCCTAGCTTTCCTCCATCCGAAGACACTTTGTGCAGTAGTAACAATAATAACGTAGAAGAATATAAGACACTGATTTACTCTAAATCTGCAGTCTCTCATTCTTTAGCAATCTTAGCAGTGAGTGAGTTGGAACTTTCTTGATGCTGGACTGTCAGCGCGAGCACTCTGGGGAAGTTAAGTAAAAGCTTGATTAGCTGTGATGGAGCTCCAAACAAGTGTTGAACTGTGTGGATAGTCCCATATGTTCACAATTACCACTGTTTTGCTGTTGTACTGCTATAAATGAGGTAAATCCAAAGTGCATCCCTTATTTGAAGTGCTTGTGCCCCTGAGATGTATCCTGTGTATCCAAATAGTATCCACCCCACTGATGTAGCACTGATGTATCAAGTTGTTATCAGTTGGAACCAGAGCATTGGAATTCCCCATTTACCAGCTCAGTTCATTGGGCTTTGTTTTCCTGGACCGGGCACCTTATCACATAATTCTCCCAGAGTTCACACCATCCATTTCTTTGCTATCCTCCTCGAATCCTTCCCAAGCCATGTACATGTCTGCCTCCTCACCCTTTTGACACCCACAGTCTCAGCTGCTCTGCGGAGTCTATCACAGGATACAGCTGTCACACAATACAGGGCACCCATGCAGTGGCGTAATGCAAAATGATGGGGTCCCACTGCAGAATGTGATGAGGGCCCTGAGTCACCCATATCTCACAGATAATCATTGACCTTGGGCTGAATAGGAACCCCTAGAAGGGATAGGACCCACTGGAGGTTTGGGGGCCCTCCTGCACCACAGTAACTGCAGGGGCCTGCGTTACACCCCTGCACCCATGTGAAGAGGAGCACTGAGAAGAGGACACCATGGGTAACCCCACTCATTCAGCAGCCTGCACTCAAGCAGCTTGCTCTTTCCCTGGTAATGTCCAGACTCGATTATTGCAACTCACTGTACCTGGACTCGAACAAGATTATGCAACATAAACTCCAGGTGGTACAGAACTCACTGGCGAGACTGGTTCTGGACATTCCTAGAGGGCAGTCGGCTGCCAAGGGATTAGAAACCCTTCACTGGCTCACAATTAACACGCGTATCAGCTTAAAATCTCTCTCTATGGTACACTATGCTCTCTATCTCCCTTATCCTTCAAGACTAAAAACCATATTTGGCTGGTACTCCCCTGGCAGGTCTCTTCGCTCAGTGTCTAAACTACAGCTTAATGTACCAAAAACCATAAGAAAGAGATGAGGCGACAGAGCATTTTCCACTGCTGCCAGTAAACTTTGGAACACTCTTCCAATAAACATAAAGGCCATCTCCCAGCTCCTGCCCTTTAGAAAAGCCCTTAAGACTTGGTTATTTCGCTTGTAGCTAGCTTCCGATCTCGGAATACTAGTGGACTCTCTTCCTGGATGGTGATCTACAGCGCCTTGACGCCTTCGGGTAACTGCTGCGCTTTATAAATTTAAAATCAATCAATAAATTAATCAATCAACCTGCTCTCCAAACTGCCCAACAACTGATAATTCTTTGAAGTCACATCTGAAGCAGGAAAGTGATGGCTCTGGCTTAGTGTCGGCTGAGCAGGGCAATAAATATTAGATCCAGAGAGATTTTCACTCTAATATTTTTAAAAGATCCATAACTGTCAAACTCCTGTGCTTAATAGCTGCACTGGATTTTGGTTGAGAGTTGCCATACCCCCCTCCCCCGAGGGGGTAATAAATATGGGCAATTACTCATTTGTTTCTTTATTTATTAGCTTTCCGTCGAGTGCCCTATCATATATTTGATACTGTCAGGATTGTTGGAAATAGATCAGAACACATACTATTAATCACAAGTATCAAATTATGTGACTGTAATGTACAAACATTCATAAAGGGACTACTTCTCATCTACAAATGAATATAATTTATGGGTTTGGCATATTACGAAAAATTACCTGCACAAGTGTTCAGAACTCACTTAGGATTGCATAGTGCTAACGTACAGGGCCAGGACATGCAGAATTTGACTTTTATCTTTTAGTTTTCTTTTTTCAATAAAAATGTTAATCTTTAAAGGACTCCTCTTCGTACAGTGTTACACAGTTTGGTGTACTTTCCCCACACTAACTTCTGCAAGTACACGTAAATCTTTCATATGCAAATCAAATCTTAAATGTGAAAAATACAATGTAAATATTTGCCAACACCCCAGACATTAGAGCTATGTAGGTGTTCGCTCCACCCTCATTTAATTTCTGAGAGCACCCCTATGACTTCTCAGTGGGAATACCAACTACCATAAAGTAAATAATGAAAGATGAGTACATAGTGTATGTTCAAATGTTTTAACTTTGCTCATATGAATCGGGTCCATTTATGTGTGTTGGATTTGGGTCTTTCTGCAGGGTCATCCCCAAACCTTTTGCCTTCACCCTCCTGTTTTCCAAACCTATTTTTATTTAATTTAAGGATTGCACACTTAACCACTACTAACCAGTGCTAAAGTGATTGTGTGCTCTCCTTTAAACATTGTAACATTCCCTTAGACCCAATTTGCACATTTAATTTACCTGTGAGTCCCTAGTAAAGTGGTACTGCATGTACCCAGGGCCTGTAAATGTAATGCTACTAGTGGCCTTTAGCACTGATTGTGCCACCCACTTCTGTAGCCCTTTAAACAGTAGCGGCTCGTGGAGGGAGAGCCGCGGGGCGGTGGGGTGGGGCGGGGCGGGGGAGGAGCAGGGTGGGGGGTAGTAAACTACGGCATACGGCCAAACAGAGGTAAGTAAACAAATAAATAAATAAAACAAATTTCTTTGCGTGCGCTGCATTGCCAAATGCGATGCAGGGCGCGCAACGAAATTTGTTTTATTTATTTGTTTACTTACCTCTGTTCGGCCGTATGCCGTAGTTTACTACCCTCCACCCTGCTCCTCCCCCGCCCCGCCCCACCGCCCCTCGGCACTCCCTCCACGAGCCGCTACTGCCTTTAAACATGCCTTAGACCTGCCATTGCAGCCTGTGTGTGCAGTTTTAAACTGCCATTTTGACCTAGCAAGATAAACCTCTTGCCAGGCCCAAACCTCCCTTTTAATACATATAAGTCACCCATAGGGTAGGAACAACACAACCCAGATGGAGGGGTGCAGTGCATTTAAAATGTTGGGCATGTACATTTTGGTTTTACATCTCCTGGTAGTGAAAAACTCCTATATGTGTTTTTCGGGTTCTGTGAGGCCTACCTCTCCCATAGGATAGCATTCGAGTTCCTTACTGCATTTAACAAGTGGTAACTTTCAATTGACAGCAGATAGGAATGTCGAGTTTGGTGTCTAAAGAATTGTAATGTAAAAACTTCTTTAATGGTAAAGTCGGATTTTAAGTTACAATTCTGAAAATGCCACTTTTAGAAAGTTGCCATTTTCTTTTCCCAACAATTTGGTGCCTGCAGACAGTATCCTTCCTGGTTTACATGACTAATTGAAGCTATATGTGTATTTCTCCGAGAAGGTGAGACAAAGGGGAATAGGTGTTGGAAGGATGGGCCATCTCTGACTTGATGAGTGGGAGGTGCTGACACCTACCACACTTGCACCCCACAAAGGCTCTGCCTGAGCATTCTCACAAAGGGTTTTGACACTGTTCTTTTGTGACACCAGACAAGCTGGGGCCAGGGCAGGGAGGCAGGAAATTCCAGACACCTCTAGAGGTGGAAACCTCCAGAACCTTCTCCTACTTCACAGCTGGCACCAAGTATAAGTATTAAACCTTCAGAACCAACTCTTCAGTACAGCAAAGGACCTGTGAAGACTCAAAAGGAGTGCTGTGCTGCTCTGCAAAAAGAAGGATTGCTACTCTGCTGCCCTGCTGCCTGAGTGAGAGGGACTAAACTTGCAACTTGAACCTAGCATCACCAGAATGACTCAAAGGGCTATTTGACTGGCATCCTTATCAGAGCCTCAGTGACAGAAAGACTCTAACTACCTTCACCCCAACACCTGGACTCTACCTGTTGTGAGTCTTGCCCCCCCAAGTGGTGCCACCCCAGTCCTGGACCATTGGAAGTGGGCCTCAAGGTGCTCTGCCAGCCCAGCTGTCGTCCTGTGAGCAGAACCAATCCAGCATGATGCATCTCCTCTCAGTCGGTTGGGAAATGTTTGCTGTGTGGTGCAACTCTGACGAGGGACCTCGCATCGCATCCTGCAGCTTTCTCAGAATCGCCACTGTGTGACGCATCCTCGACGCAGGCCTTTGCATCGCAAGCCCCATTTTGATGACACCCTTGACAATAACGCAGGACTCCACACCGTAGTTTCCTCAGAACCGTTGCTGCGTGATGCATCCTGGATGCTGGAGTTTGCATTGAAAGCCCCTCATCGACGGCACCCTCGACAACGACCCATGACTCCGCATCGCAGCACTGCAGTTTTCTCGGAACTCACGAAGTGCAACCCATCCTCAAAGCAGGATCTCACAACACTCTGCAAATCAGGATACTTTTTTCAGCTGGACAAACTTGGTTTCTGTACCTCGCTGTGCTTCATCATGTTCGGTCTGAACTTGTGACTTTGTCCCTGTCCGGCGCGACAAGATTACTGCAGTTGGTGCTGTGAGTATGCCATTGTTGAGTGAACCACTGTAGAGGGTATCCGCCTTTCTTCTAGTTTTTTCAGCTCCATCAGATCTTGAGACTCTGCATGAAGGAACAGACTGTGGATATAGGGACTCAGTTTATCCAGTAAAAAGGATAATTACGGGCACAATTTTGCAGGGCCATTCCATTGTACACTCATTTTACTGTGCACTGACTTTGATATCATAGCAGGTGATAACCACTTCTAGGAATACTTAAATACAGTTTCAGCGAGAAAAATCACAGATTGCATTTGTACGAACTGCACTTGGTTTACAGAGATGTGTTAGTGAAAGATACACTTACATCATTTTGTGTAATGTGTGTATCACTTCCACATGCAGAAAATGCAACTGAGGGCAATGATGAGGAGTGCAGAAGAAAGGAAGACAGAGTCAAATCTCCCCATTGAATGTGCAAAATAATGGTGCTGAAGAATTGGCCAAGGACAGGCAAATGAGGGAGATACCATGATTGAAGCAAACCCAAAAGAAATCCTGATGATGCACAACAAGCATTGACAAAGCCAATACGGCTCACCATGAAGGCTCTAGGCTTTGGCTAGATTTGTTTTTTTACCTTATATGGCAGCTGTCTGACATGCACGGCCATCTAGGAAAACAAACTTGTTTTCTTGAAGTATTAGAAAATCCATTGAAAGATGGCTGACACATATGTGAATGAGTAGATTTTTTGAAAGCATAAGAAGTCTTATTCAAAGACGTGCATACAAGTGTGCATGTATTCAAAGTGGATGTCTTTGAATTACTTTTCTTCTGCTTTAAAAAATCCATCATAGATAGCAGCCGTGCTTGCACATGCATATGCAGTAGTCATCTTTTTGCTCTATCTTTATTTGACCATTTCTAGTTGGTGGACGGCTATCTCCGTGGTAAATTAGAAGAATAAAATGTTTACGGGATGCTATGCATTATTACAAAAGTGAGCATTCTTGCAGCTGCATGCACCTGCTGAGCCCTCCAAAAAAGTAATTGACCAATTTTAACAATGGGAGTGGTGGTGGTGGTAGTGGGGGGGAGGTTGACACGTGGACAGGACAAGATGAATTTGCAGGAAACTGAGGTTTCCTGCAAAGCAGTGTAAGCTGATGGACCCTCACAAACAATAATTTAAAAAAACAATTTTAAAAAGTTGGAAGCAGGGGTCAGGGAAGATGACAATATAGAGACCGGGGCCCATAAGCGACCTGTTTGGTAACAGTGTGCAGGTGCCAGCACCACTCTAAAATGAAAAAAAGTTATTAATAATAACAATAATAATGACAATAATAAAGTAGAGAGGAAGCAGGGAATAGAGCAAGAAAATCTATGCACTCTTATGGAGTGCTGCAAACACACTAAAAAGTAGTCCTAAAAGTCAGCAGTGGAAACATATAAGTCATCCAATCAGAAGCAATGTAAAGCAGATTGGCTCTGGGATGGGAGAAGCAGGAAAATAATTGAACAAGGAGCAGCAAACTGAGAGGACCAAGAAAGCCATCTGATCATGAGCAAGGGGTTGATTGACCTGAAATTCCTTGATGTGTTCAAGATGCAGTCATCTGTAGGTTGAAACCTAAAAAATGGGATAAATGCTATGGTCCAAGTTTTTCGAACTGCCCTTATTCCAAGCATAAAAAAGAAACAACAAATGTATTTGTCATTCATAGTAATTATTTAATGCAGTGTTGCTGGCAATAATAAAATTGATTTCACTATACTCTTAACCATCTTGTGAACTATTAATTGCTATGTGTCCAATGTTCAACTCCTCCTTTCTTTAGCTACAGTCCAGATCCGGAGACAAAGCAAGTCACTTCTCAGTGGAATATGTTCCCTTACTAAGCCCGAAAGCGCTATCCCTTTACCATGATCTCAAACCACGTACTTGAAATGCAAAGTCAGATAGCTTAAGTAAGAGGTCTGCAAGTCTCCTCTTCATCTGACACAATCATGACTTCAGCTCTTAATTTCATTTTCATGTGGATATTGCAGCTCATATTACACATCACCATGCATTTTGGAAACCTGGAAGACAACAGACAAAGCCATGGAATAATTAGTTCACTGACCAATTTGTGTCCATTCACAAGAGGCTTTGACTTCACGCACTGGAACCCTGGAAGCCCACTCTATTACAATGGGCTAAATAGGCTAGCTTCCAACCTTTTTGTACATGTGTAACTTAAGTTCACAACAATAAAGGAGCCATCAAAAGGACCTTAGCACAGTTCCAAGAGAAGAACGTGCAAGTAGTGAAGATAAGGGAAGAGCGAGACCCGGAATGTAGGACCAGAGAACTGACTCGGTATATTGATTAGCAGAAAGAGCGTGGAGTCACTAACTTGGAACCTAAAACAGGTCAAAAAGAGTCTCTTGTGCTAAAATTGGTCGATATTTTTAATGACAAAGAAAATTATCAGTTTCTTAATCGCTCAAGGATATTGACAATTTTCCATGCCAAACCAAAATTAGTCAACATCTCCTCTAGAGATATTAAACTAGTCCTACTCCTGAAAATTGACATGGCATGTTTGGATCAACTGGGTCCAACAGTAGTATGGTTCCACTCAAGAATATTTGTTGATTTAGTCCTGTCAGTTATTGGTTAATTAAGATGCCTAGTATATGATGTGTATGAAAACGTACATAAAGGTATAGAGCGGAGAAATGGCTCTTGGCAGGACTGGGACAATATTGGTCACTACAAGCAAAGTAAGCCCAATGCAATAGCAGTAACAAATACATTGTATTCTGAGAAAATTAATTCTGAAAGTAAAATAAAAGAGCGACTACTTATAAACAAAATAGGGAATGATAGAAGGATGTACTCAAGTAAAGACCAGTTAACTGGAGTCTAAGACAGGGCCGGCTTTAGGGCAGTGCGGCGGGTGCGGTCGCACTGGGCGCTGACTTGGGAGGGGGACACTGACCTCAGGGGGGACACTGTGTTTAGCAATAACTTATGATTGGAGAGATGAGGGGCACTTTTGCCCGGTGGTAGTGAGAGAATCCGAGGAGGCGATCATAGGGTGCGGGGTGCCAAAAATGATTGTCACACCAGGCGCCACCAGCTCTAAAGCTGGCCCTGGTCTAAAGAAGAACTTTAAGATTGGAATTGGATAGCCACAACAATTTCCCCCAAAAGTCCATTTAGAAAACCCCTTCATACCCAATGATAAGCACCTAACGATACTTGCCTGGAATATTGCAGGGCTAAGACAATATGGGAAGTTTTTAAACAACATTTTAAAAGAAAAGAAATGTGTAGTAATTGTCCTGCAAGGAATGTGGCAAAGGGAGGATGTTCTTCCAGGACTATAAATGTTATACAATACAGGCAAAAAGGGATATTTGGACACCCGGTTGGTGGCTTGATGACTATGATTACGGTAAAGGCTAATGTCAAGACAGAGAGAATCCTAAGAGAACATGAGGATTTCCTGGTCATTAATGGGCTTTGGGGTAATAGGAGATCCCCCGAGAGCAGAGAAGAGTATAAAGCGACTAATTGTTGTCAATGTCTATCCACCTCGGACAGTTCGGGATGGCATCATAGACATAAAAACAAGAGGACTACTGCAGGATATTAAGAGTAAATATACTGGAAGGACAATTTTGCTGGTAGGGGATTTTAATGCAAAAATATGTGTGGGAAAAGGAAACAATTTAACCAACACGGCACTGGAAAGCAGTCTGGGAATTCCACCTCACATATTTACACTGTCATTAAAAAAACAACAGGGGTTAGGAGAGGGAAGATGAAAGGGAATATCCTGAAAGATTTCGATTTGTCAATAGTAAATGGTAGATTTGGAAAGACCAGCCTGCAAAGAAGACAATTTATATTGGAAGGGTGGGATCTCTGTTAGATCATGCTGCCATTTCCTCCGTCAACTTTGACTGGGTAAATGATTTCACTGTCAGAGAACAATTTGGAAGGGATCACAAGCCCATATTCACCAAGTTAGAGCTTCAAATAAAGGAGAGGCCAGCCTTGCATGAAAAACAAGTCACAAAAATAAAAAATCAAAGGAGAATTGTTTGGTCTTTAAGATTAAAGGAACAAACTGTTAATCAGATAAAAGAGCTACTAAGTCATTACATAACTAATAGTAAAAAAGATAGAATCAAGGTCTACACAAGTTTAAGTAAACTTAGGCAGGAATTGAAAAAGAATATAAATAAAGAACCGAGGGCTAGGAAGTGTTATCTACCTAAGAAAGATCAAGCAAAGAAACATTTTAATAAAAACATATGAGCAGTGTTTAGAAAAACACAAAATCAAGCTCAGAGGAAATTCCTGATAAAAGAATACAGAAACGAATATAGAAAAGAAGCAAGGAGAGCTGAGTGGCAAGAGAAAGGACAGAGATGGAGTAAAGTAATTGTTGCCTTACGAAGTGGTGAAATTAAACTATTCCGAGATCTGATAGCAAAATCGATGAGAAGCGTAAAACAATCTGTGTCACACCCTGTGGACGAGGAATCATGGGCCCAGTATATCGAGTACTTGCATATTATAAAAGTTAAGAAAGGAGTTGAGGACGGTTCAAGTGATCCTGTTCAGTATGTTAGTACAAAAGTGGAAAAAGCAGCCTAAGCTGTGAGTCCAGCGTCAATTTTAAAGATCGAGCAATTTATAAAGAAATTGAAATCATCAAAATCCCTAGGCCAAGATGGGCTGACAGATGAAAATTTTTAATTAGACCCCAATTTGTAGACCCGAGTTTTGGCCCCATTATTAGACACTGGTATAGATGAGAATCATGATTCCTCTATTCAAAAAGGAAGATGAGACATACTCAGCAACTATAGGATGATCACCCTCTTGGATATTTCAAGCAAAATTTACGCTAACCATTTATTAAAGAGCTTGGAAGAATGGGTAGGGACAGAACAAATCCAGCCAATGACACAACTGGGGTGTAGAGCGGGGCACTCGACTGTTGATGGATGTTTGGCTCTAAAATTGATAGCAGAAAAATATGCTGCCAAATCAAACCAACCTGTTTATGCTCTGTTTATTGACTTAAATGTAGCTTTCGATACAATAAACAGCTCCAAACTATGGAAAAAACTGTCAGATAGGAGCATTCCACCAGATGTATTAAATCTGATTATCAGACTGCATAAAGATCCTGGGCACAGATGGAGCTAGGAAGTATGGAGTACTATCCCAGAAAAATCTATACACCAAACGGACTGCGGCAGGGCTGTATTCTAGCACCTTTGTTGTTCTCCATTTACATTTCAGATATTCTGGAGGCTCTGGGGGTTGTCCAGTCATTCCCTCCGAAATTGGTGAACGTTTCTTTATCCCATCTCTTTTATGCAGATGACACAGTGTTGTAAGATTTGACACCAGTAGGTTTACAGCGATAAATCAATGAATTTGGTAGATACTGGGAGCACAATATTTTAGTTGCAAATACAGAAAAAAATTAAAATAATGATGTTCTGTAAGAAGAAGAGTAAAGCACTAGCTTTCAGGGGGAAACATCCATCACAACGCGGGCATTGCATCACAATGCCTTTACATCGCGGTCATTATAACGCAAGTCGTTACAACGACTTGCGCTGGATGGCGCTCTAACCTAAGGAATAGTATGATTTACTATTCCAACACCTTCCCTACTGTACGTAGACTGGAGTTGGAATAGTAAATCATACTATTTCTAAGTCCAGCACCCTCCAGCGAAAGTCGTTGTAACGACTTGCGTTGTAACGAACGCAATGTAAAATACTGTGTTGTAAATGTATGGGTAGTAACGTCATACATTCGCTTTCAGGTGGTGGTGGACTGGTAGACAACTAGCAGTTGACCAGGAATATATGTACTTGAGAATTTTAGATCACATGTAGAAAAAGTGTCACAGAGAGCACTCTGGCTGGATGGTGAGCTTGGATATAAGTAACCCTGGGCGTCGTACTCCGCTCCGCCAGCGGAGTTTGTGGAATTTTACCAACTCTGCGCTCAGCTGGGAACGCGAAGTTGGGCAAAACTCCGACTCTGTGGCGGAGCGGAGTACGAGGCCAGCCCCATTAAAAAACTTTTTTAAAAACACCACTTCTTGTCTTCTGCCTGCCCTGCTCCTCGCCGCGGTGTCTCCCTTCTTCCGGCGTCCTCCTCCTCGCATCCCTGTAGGTATTATGTCATGCGTGAACTGCACATACGCAGTTCACGGACGACGTAATACGCACGGGGACGTGAAGAGGAGGACGACGGAAGAAGGGAGACACCGCGGCGAGGAGCAGGGCAGGCAGAAGACAAGGTAAGTGGTGTTTTTAAAAAACATGTGCAGGGTTTTTGTGGTTGCGGGGCTGAGCGGAGCTCCGCTTAGTTCCACGGAGGTTTTTTTTTACTCCGTGGAACTACGAGGAGCACCACTACGCATACTCTGCCCAGGGTTAGATATAAGCCAGTGGAATTGCAGAAAGTTTCAAGCCTGATGCTGTGTGGGTGTGAAATTCTAGAGGAAATGTCAATCCAACAGGTTCAGAGGGTGGAAATGACAATTTAGAATTTACAATTTAGAAAAGTTGGTTAGGACTTCCTGTCCCCATTCCATTTGTACTCCCCTATGAATAGTGGAGTACAAATGGAATTCGGCCAAATTAGTATATTATTTAAATACTATTAGAGGAAGTTCAGTTATAATGATAATTTGAAGCCTGGTACATTAAGGCAAGTAATGAACTCCTTTTTGAAGGTGCAAAAGATATTATCATGGCAGAATTACTTTCAAAGTGTAATAATAAGATTAGAGGTAGGCCAAATACCTAAAACCAGGGAAATGTCAAGATTGTGTAGGAAGAAATTGATAAAAAGAAAGGTGAGCGAGATGGCCCTTTTAAACAATGTGGAAGACTATCAGTGTAGACCTTCAACCTCGCTTTTCGCGCTACCTCAAGTTTGAGGGAAAATGCAACCCTATTTAAAGGACACAAAATGCAGAAATACTAGGAGATAGGCCCTGAAGATGAGATTAGGCCAAATCATGATGTGTTTAGAGTAGACGTTTGGGGAAAGCAATAGTGTTAGGTATGCGGACCAGTGTAGACTTTGTAAGATAGACTATTCTTTAAAACATGTGATTCTTTTTTGCATACATGTTTTTTAAAGAAAGGAAAAGCACATTAATTCCTGTTTTTAGAAATCTTCAAATAAGGAAAGTAAGTGAAGCAATGTTGAGTGTGAGGAATTGCTATTAAATAAAGACATTTTATGGAATGATTTTAGATTAACATAGTTCATAGATTTTTTTTAATTATTTTTTTTATTTGATTTCTACAAAAAGAAGTAAAGTGTATATTTTTATAGGTGAGAGGGAAACAATGAATTAAGTAGAAAGGATAGTAGTTAGGGGGTATTATTCTGGGGTAATGAGAAGGATTACATGAGAGATTTTAAATAATCAGGCCAATTAATAGATGGGTCTCAATCAGCATGAGTAGAATACATTTGACTAGCACTTTAGTATTCCAGGATTGGGTGTTTGAGTATTGGTTGTACTGTATGTACAGTTAAGTAATACAATGATGCCAATGGACTTTTCTTATAATGGTATATCTTGTCCCAAAGTGTCTTTTTTTAAATTTCATTTTGGATTGCAGTGTTGCATTTTATAAGGTATATGTGACTGTTTGTGTTGCCTATTTGGGACATGATCAAACAAGAAATTAATTAAATTAAAAGAAATGAAGTTCACAACTTTCTTTCATTATCGCCAACCGGAGATCATTCTTTTATTAAATAATGGATAAGGGTTTACATCTACTTCTCCTTTTCTGCGTTAGTATATTTTTTGTGAAACATTAAAATACTGTTTCCCAGATATTTTTCATTTTTTCCATATACACTTTATCACTCGAAGTGTTTTCTACCAATCACTCCACAAATTGAAGTCTTAGGGGCCCATTACGATGGCGGGCGGAAGCACCACCGCCGTGCTGGCGGATGCAAAAACCACCAGTTACCGCCGGCACGCAGCAGTCCACACGCCCGCCCAATTACGATGCGAAAAGCAGGCCAAACACCGCCGGCAAGCCAGCAACACCGTCCGCCATCAAAGTGCGCCCGCACACGTAGCGGCGCAGCACAACTGACACACACCGTCCGACGAAACACGTCCCGCCCGGCGCATAAATTACGATGCCGCAAACAAACGGCTCCCACGGCAAAGAGACACCGCACGTGAAAGAGAGGCGGAAACACGGACGCAGAGCACGGACAACGAAGAAGCGGCACCCCGGGCATGAATCCAGCACTGCAGGCCCTTCCCATGCTTCTGCTGATGCACCACCAAGGACGCAACGTACCGCGGAGACGCAGGTAGGCACACACACAACAAGTGCACGCAAACAGCGCACACAGTGCAAGGGAGGAAAAAGCGGACAACCCCCCACCAGCGCGTGCACACTACACATCCACCATCGCATCCACATATGACACACAGGCCAAATCCTAACATCGCGGAACACATGTGTACACACCACCTGGGACTAGGAACCAACCACCCCGTCACGGCCCCAAAGCGCCGATGACGCCGCCACACATGCGCACAACGCAGAGGCCAACCGCAGCGCCATGCATGCGTCGCACACAGACACAGGGACACAACCAAGCAGCACACACACCAGCCCCACCCCGAACGCACATGACACGTGACAGGCCGGCCACAGACATGTCCCCAACGCCCAATTCACGGACAACACCCAACGCCACACAACCGACGCACACATGTCAGTGAAGTCACGCAACAGCAGGACACACCCCAGTGTAACAAACATGGCGAAGCACACAGCGGCGGCAACACCAACTAGGAGAAGCAGGGCCCCTTCGGGAAGAGGAACGCCAGTACCACACTGAAAAACCCATACCACCCTGCACATATGAACAAGACACATGAAACGGAACACCAAAGAGCCCGGTGACCGACAACAGGTGGCCCAAGAATTACATCCACACACAAGGCCCAACGCAGAGCGGAAAGGCAGCCTGCCGCCCACACAAGGGAGAGCAGACAGCACTGAATGACCTTCCATTCCAACACCGAAACCACAGCCCTACGACAGAAGCCGGTGAATACAGCCATTGTCCAAGAATAGACCAACACAGGCATGCCGAGGAGACCGACCACACGGCAGATAGCGCATATCACAGAAGCACACAACGGACGGGGAAGAAAGAAGAAAACACTCCCCCATGTCGGCCACATGCAAGTTAATTGGAAGGAGTCACACAGCACTGACCTTGAACTGTCTGAGAAGCATGTGGGAAGAGGGCCCGTGTCCTCCAAACAAGCCAACAGAACACAAGTCCTGTCTCCCTACGACTACACAGAGCTCACAGCAACCTCGGAGCGTGCACATTGCAGACTGCACACACAGCCGGAGCACGCCACCACAACGCACCGCTGCGAAATGGCAACCGCAACACACCTACCCAACTACGCCGAAGAGCTCAAGCTGTACCAAACCAGCACGATACATACATTGGGATGCGATCTCCTGTCCCTGCTGAACGTAAGTTACCGACTGACTTACCGCATCACATTGTTCAGCTGCGTCATGCCCGTCTTCTACTGTCGGAGGTGTCCCTACCAGCATCCCGTCGAGATATGCCTCTCCAACCCGGCATGTCTGAAGGCGGACCTGCTACCACTACTCCTCCCTCTGGACGCACACGACAGGGCCTGCTCTGCCTATGGGGGCATGGCGTATGTGGCCAACATCGCACGCGCACTGAAATGGAACCACTGTGCCTCCACACGACGGATCATCGAGAACAGCTACATCGAATGTCACCCAGCATGCCCCATCATGGTCCTCCAAGGGACAACCTACGAACAACACCTTGACAGCCACCATCCGCTTCATTGGCTGGCAAACATGTACACCACCAATGACATGGAAGCCCTGCTGGACGGCATCGCATACCTGACAACCTGTAAATACGTCGGACCACAACGCAGGTTCCCCGACTGACCTATGAAGTCCAACCCCGCACCCATGCTCAGCTTCCGCACGGACTGGCCAGTCACCACCACAACAGCCATACCAAACGACCGGCAACTGTAACCACACCATCAACGACATCGCCATGACATCGGATATGACCGGGACATGCACACTGTTCCCCATCACATCCAGGAACACCGCATGCATCGTGGGAGGCAGTGGCATGGGCTCTGTGCATCGCACCCACATGGACGGAACTGCACGAACAACCAGGACACGACATGGATCCAGCGCACATGGACACACACACCGCTCAGTGGACATGAATAGGTCGCCTGGAGTCTGTGGGTGCTGCACCCCTCCCACCCCCGCCCCGGGAATCCCATACCAGGACCTTTGCATGGACGACAAGTGCATACAACAACAACACGACCCCAGTGACTGTGACATGTCCAGTAACCACCACAGTGCAACAACAAGTGGCACGCCGCTGCATGCACGCAAGCACATGCCCTGATGTCATCTCACATGCACGCGTGCATGAGGAACAACCGCAGCAAACCTGTCACATGGAACTGAGATGGACTGTGCCCATGATGCCGAGCGGTCTGGTAGGCTACATGTATACCGTCTGTGTCAAAGTCCGCAGCTCCGCAGCTATACGTAAATGTACATTAGCACAGCCTTGGCCAAGCAGATGTAACCCCACACCCTATCCCATTTGTAATCATGCTCAGTATATCCTCAATATGTATTCCGCTGCCAGTAGTGTCCACTATACTGCATCACAGAGGACAGAAGACTCAATATAATGTTTGAAACCAGAACTGTCTCCGCTGACTCATTTCACAAGTACGAATGAGAGAGGATGAGAGTATGTGAAGTACACGGCAGTCGTGACATGACCATGTAGTCCACTGGTATTGGATGTCAACGCAAATGAGTAGCACTACTGTGGAAGACACACATGTGTCGTGTGAAGTCGTATGGACGCAGTGCTCAGGTGGGTGGGTGCGACGGGTAGATGCGCACATGCCAAGTTGGAGCACGCCGTGTTGGGAGGGCTCATGAACAGTACACCACCGCTTCCCTGGGCATTGTGAGAGGACACCTGTCGGGGGGAGTGAACACGTGTGTGCACAGCAGCCGGGCACACGTACAAAGCGGTACCAGGCGCACCTCAGCCCACCCTCTGTGGACGAGCTGGATCCTGTTGTGCGCCCGCCATGCCCCTTGACAAGGCACACACAGCCCCAGTCGACCAGGTGTAACCCCAACATAGTCAATCCGCACAGGCGATACAGGGCACGGGATGGCAGTGGAGCATGGTGTGTGAGAGGTCTCCTCGCGCTCCTCCTGGTCATATCACGCAGGCAATAGAACCTCAACGTCCAGCATGGCAAAAAGTCAAATGGAAGTGTAGGGGGACGCACCACAGCACGAGCAGCACTGACGTCACGGGAGGTGGCTCGCACCATCCCATCCATTGCCCATCATACCAACCACGCCACATGCCATTGCGACTAAGTGCAAGCGCGTGCGCCACCACCCCTGAGCCCTCCCCAGAGAGGCCAAAGAGTGAATGTGTGGGCCATCAGCCACAGACGGACGCGGCATGGCCGCAAGGGCAGCCACAGCCACTGGGTGTCGCAGGTGGCGGATCCGGAAGGCGAAGACTGTGATGCATAGTCCATGCAGGCCGGGTCTCCATTTGGGGCACCACGCAGGTGGACGGCGTCCCGCCACACATCATACCCTGAGACAGCCCACTCGTGCAACTGGACCCACACATACACTCCTTGCCCTCTCTGGTGCGAGCTTGGGGCTGCCTGTGCAAGCGCTAGCCTCGCAGGTGAGCATGCATATTGGGGGGCGAGGGGAGGACATGAGGGCTGGGGCGAAGATGACTGTATCACTGTCAGTTAGTACAAGGGATGACCCAGATGTGGAAAGGAAGAGACGTGTCCCGTGTGTACTGCAACTAGTCGCCAATCCAACTACCCCCCATGTCCGGAATGTAAGCCCGCACCTAGGCCCGCCCATCCGCCACATCGAACATACCACCAGCACGACAACCTTCCCATTCGAAACACTGACTGGGGGTGGCGACCAGTGAACAATCATGTGTAGCCTACCCACGCGTACATGTGGGCCCTCCATGATCCATGTCACCTGCGGCAAAGACATGACATGCGCAATGAGGGAAGTGAGGAGAGCTGTCCGCCCCACGCGCAGAAGGTGCATCAGCTCCACAGACCCAGCAGCGAGTCCAGCAGGGGTCACATGTGCAGGGGCAGCTGTGCCTGGTGTGAAGGCACATGCATATAGACAGCACATCGACCAATGTGTAGTCTGCCCACATCCACAGTCCATCATCATGCGGACATAGGAATTGAACACAGGGCAACACATCTTAGCTGGTGCACCCACCGTGACCAACAATGCGCAATCATCGACGTACCCGCCCTGTGCATGGCCCCCCACCCAACGGAGGCACATCCAGTGCCACCATCCCACACACACAAGCCTTCCACGGAACATGCTGTGTCCAATGGTCAGTACAGAGTCAGCGCCCATCTGGTGGATCCTGAACAGGAGACACATGCACACACATGCCAGCTCCCACTATGTACGACTGCCACCTGGCACGTGCAATGTAACCTCTCACCTGTGACGTGTGACTGCAAGCACACAGCCGTCTTGGCATGGGGCTGTCAATGTGGACACCAGTCAATGTTTCGGGAGCTGTGATCCGTACAGTGCTGTACATAGGGTGCAGTGCTGACACCTACTACTGTCTCATATCCCCTCGTGCCACAGGTCCCACTTGTATTGGCCGCTCAGCCCGTGCCCACATCGTCGTCGTCGTGTGCCATACTCATCCAGCCTCGGAAGCAGTACCATGCTCAGCAGACACTCATGTTGCCGTGGCGTTGCCGCTTGACGAATATGCAGTCAGTCCCCATCAGCACGCCCGCAAGTCATTGGGGCCTAGATCCCCATGTGCATGCACATGGCAGTGGTATGTCTCACTTGCCATTGCCATTGTTGGGAGACCTGTGTAAGTGTATTGTGGCCGTGCCGTCCCAGCTTGACAGCTGGGCTGTGGCTCATGTGCTTGCTCAGTCATGTCAGTGATGTGTATGCGAAATTGCTATGTGCCGTGTTGCTTTGACATGTGTCCTCTGCCATTTAACCCAGGCGGAGACCGAACATTGACCGCCCATACCAATTGCTGGCGGACATGGACGATACAGAGGTAATCAGGAAGTTTCGGCTGGACAGGCCAACTCTGCATCGACTGTGTGCCATGTTAGAGCCCCATCTCCGTCCCCGCAGGGTGTATCCGACTGCTGTCACCCCCACGGCTAAGGTGATGGCCGCCATGCATTTCTTCGCCACTGGGTCATTCCAGCACACAGTGGGCAGTGGAGGAGGGATGTCCCAGCCCATGTTCAGCAAGGTGCTGAGGGATGTACTGGCAGCCATGATGCTGTACCGGAACAGGTACATCAGATTCCCCAGGGCTCGTGAATTGGCGGCAGTGAAGGGTGCATTCTATGCCCTTGGCAGAATCCCACACGTCGTGGGAGCCATTGACTGCACTCATGTTGGCCTTGTTCCACCACAGGCCACTGAGCACCTGTACCGCAACAGGAAGCACACGCACTCCCTGAATGTGCAAGTGGTGTGCCTTGCGGACATGGTGATCACCCACGTGTGTGCAAAGTTTCCAGGCTCGGCCCATGACGCACACATAATGCGCAACAGCATCTTGCCACGACTGATGGCCAATCTGCAACAGGATCGTGGCTGTATTGTCGGTGAGTATGTGGAGTGGTGTAGCGTGCTGGTTGTGCGATGCTGTCCCCTGTCCAGTTGGAATAGCAACGGTTCTCTGTGTCCCTCACACCCAGGTGACTCTGCGTATCCGAATGGGGCATGGCTGCTCAGTCCATTGAGGAATCCTCGCACCCCAGCAGACGATCGATACAATGAGGCACATGGGAAGACCAGACGTGTGGTCGAGCGTACCTTTGGCCTCCTCAAGTCCAGGTTCAGGTGCCTGGACCGCACCGGGGTGCACTGGCGTACTCCCCACAGAAGGTGTGCCAGATAGTGGTGGCGTGCTGCATGCTGCACAATCTGGCCATTCGGAAGCAGATCCCCCTCATTGTGGATGACGGAGATCAACCAGGGCCCCAGCCCGCAGACCAGGACAGCTCGAGTGAGGTGGACAGCGGAGAGGAGGAAGCTGGGAATGTGCGGCAGCAGCTCATCGCCCGCTACTTCACTTGACGGTGAGTGTCCATGTACGACGGATGATGTGTCTGTATCTATGCAGGTGTGTGTGTGCTGTGTCAGGGTGGCCGTATGTTCACTGCGTGCAGTGTGTCAACGCTCCATGGCCAGGGTAGTATGCCACTGTTGGTGGCTGTGGCATTGTGCCCTATTGCTCTGTGCGATGTGTGTACATTGCTTGTAGTTGTTGACATGTACTGTGTGATGGGTGTGTGACACACTCATTGAATGTGCTCCTGTTCTGTCTCCCACCCCTAGGTCCCTACAGGCCCTCCGGATTCCATTTCCATGCCACGCATCAGGTGCCTTTCCGCCCAAGGTGGCCGTTGTATTCCGTACAATAAAGACACAGGGCACAAACAGCAGTTAGTGAAAAAGGTGCATTTATTACAAACTGTGACATGTGATTGTGTGTAAGGTGATGACAAAAGTGGTGCGTGCAGTGACAATGAGCTGTCGGTCATGGCTGCGTGATGATCAGGGTGTACCCACTGGTTCTATGTCCATAGTCCAACACACACATGCCATCCAGATGGCTGTGTGGAGTGGGATCGTAGAGCAAGTCAATGCAGTGGCTGGTCAAGGAAGGCTGGCGGAAGGCTGGCTGGCTGCCTCACTTGCGACTGGAGCGTGCGAAGTCCTCCCGGGAGATCTGTTTCCTCTTCGGACGGCCCCTTCCACGTTTGGGAGGGGGTGTGTGGTGGCGACCTGCTGGTGGTGGGTGAGGTGTGCTCACTGGCTGTGGACGCAGGGGAAGTGGACACTGCTGCCCGAGCCTGCGCCCTAGCAGGTGGTGGCGGAGGTGGTGTTGCTGGCCTTGCCTGTGACCCCACCGCCACCACCAGCTGGCCCATGAGGTCCACGAGTTGGTCCATACGGGACACGAATTGGCCCATATGGGCGTCCATGGACCTCAGCACCCCCAGCACCTCCCGCGTGTCAGTAGCAGACCTGGCCCATTGTCCTTGGGCCTCTTCATAGGCCCCAAGGACTCTGTCCATTTGAGGCAGGGCATGGCTCCCAGGGAGGCTGGCGTTTCCCTGACCCTGCTCCTCCTACCAGTCCTGCTGCCACCGGCCTGCCCACTAGCCACATTGCTCACCACGGTCCTCGCTGTGGCTCCCAGGGTGGATCCAGTCGGCCGGGCCACCACCTGCGCTGGGGCTGGTGCCAGCGAAGACGTGGTGGTGGTGGAGGCGGTGGTGGTCGGTGCGGCGATGGTGGCGGTTGCGGCAGTGGTAGTGGCCGCAATGACCGTGGGTGTGGCCGCAACGACAGTGGCAGCAGGGGACTGGGACTGTTCAGCATCCCTGGATGATGGGTTGGTGGGTAGGAGGGGTCCTGGGGAGCGGCTGGGCCCTGCCACGCCAGATGGGCCAGCTTGGTGGTCCGTGTCCGAAGAGGTGGACAGATCCTCCAGATCCGTGTGTCCTCGTTGGGGGCTTGTAGGCTGGCTGTGCTGGCTGCTGTCTCCATCCCCAGCGTCCAGCAGTTCGTCACCTGTGGAGAGAATGAGATTTGTTATTGTGTTGCACCTGGCGAAGTATGTATTAGTCGTCTGACATTGGCAGTTCGTGCAATCTCGTACATGGGTTTCCCGGAGGCGAGTGTGTGGCTGTGGCATCTGTAGTTGTGTGTGCTAGGCAATGGGACTGTGTGCTGTGCACATGTGGCATGGGACGGATTGGCCATGCCGATGGGTGTGTTGCTGTGCCCCTACTCATTGTGACTCTGGTGTATGCGGGCTCCTGGCCCATCCTGGGTCTGGTTTGTACTTTGCTTTTGGAGTTCAAATGGAACGCTTAGGAACGCATATGGCAACATGGGGGCCATGCCCCAGATTCGCATTTGGGAGGGTATATGCTTTTGGGGTACATGCTGTGAGCCATGGGTGCCGAACGTGACATGTGTTGTGGCAGCATGACAGTGCATGGTCTGAGGTGTGTGCATGCCTGACATGCCCTGCATATTTGCTGTCTGTTGTGGTTACTGGACATGGCATTGGACGCATCGTTATGAGTGAGTGATAGTTGTGTGCCAGCCAACGTATTGCAGTTGTCCCATCTCCTTGGTGTGCGTGCTGCCCTGTGCCATGTGCATCACTGCAGTGCTCGGGGGTGTGGCCCATGTTGTGTGTTGTTGCTCACAGTGTGGCGTGCGCTTAATTGACTTCTGGCACATGGTTGGTCATGGGCATGTGTCTTAGCGTGACTGCTGTATGTGTGGCAGCTGTGCGGATGACATGCCTTTCATGAGACTGGGGCTGACGGATGGGATGGATGGTATGTTGTATGTGCATGGTGTGTCTGTGTGTTTGATGGGTTCAGTGGTGTTCGTGTGCATTTCTGTTGTTCCGCTCTGTTGCGTCTAGTGTTGTTTGTCTTACATAGGCGTAGTTGTGGGGTGTGTGGTTGACAGGCAGTAGGGGCTACATGGACAGGACTTCAATGGTGTTTCGGTTGTGTGTGATGAGTTGCACAGTGGCTGCCGTGTGGGACTATATTCAGTGTGGCTTGTGCATGCAGACGTGGCTCCTTGGGTGTTGCTATGTCTGTGATGGGTCATGTGGGGTGTGAGTCTGCTGTTCATGTCCGTGTGCACATTGTTCACTTGTTCGTGACGGTGGGCGGTGCTGCGTGTTCGTGTGCTACGTGACATGTCCCATGTGTTGGTGGTGTTATGGTCCTCATGCCTCCAGTAATCCAGCCCTGTCCAGTTTCCCACCTGCAAGTTGTTCGTGCGTGCACTGTACTGGATGCCACATGGCTCTTAGCGGGGGTGCTCCATGTTGCAGGTCTGTGGGGGTGGGGGGTGTAGTGGGTCGTGGGGTGGCTGTACACCCACTGACACCGATTGCTGTGGACCGTGATGTCTGCCTTTCGGCTGTCGTTGTGCACTGCGGTGGCTGACACGTGGGTGTGGGGTGTGGGGGATGCTCCTCCTTGCTGTGCTGTGGGACTGGGGCCTGGTGTGTGTTGTACTTGGGCTGTCCACCGTCCCACCCACTGCACTTTGTGTTCCTGCCACTTACCTGTTACTTGTCGGTTGGTGCAGCTGTGCCTGACACATGGGTGTGGGGAGTGCTCCACCTTGCTGGTCTGTGGGAGTGGGGGCCTGGTGGGTGTTGTACTTCAGCTGTCCCCCTCCGACCCACTGCACTTTGTGTTCCTGCCACTTACCTGTTACTTGTCAGTTGGTGCAGCTGTGGCGGACACATGGGTGTGGCGGGTGCTCGTTGTGGCGCTTCTGGCATATTTGTGGACCTGTTGGTGGTTACGTGGCTGGCTTAGTGTACACATGTCCCCACGCATCTTACAGTTGTTCGGTTTGGCCTGTGTGTGGTAGTGTCTGTTGCATGTGCGTGTGATGTGTTGTGTATTGTGTGCTGGACATGGGGGTGTTTGTCCCTGGGAGCTGTGGCATGGTGGTTGCGCATGTGTGTACATAGCGGTGTGCTGGTATACATTAGTTTGTACTTACCAGCCTCCACTCCCCTGCTAATCCGGCGAGGATCTCCGGATGTATTACGACTCGCACCTTCTCCTCCCACGCTTTGAAGGTCTTAAAGAGCGCGGGATTCCCTCCGCCAGTGACGGCAGCCAGCTCTCTGTTTTTGCCCTCCTTCTTCTTGACCAGGCTCTTTACGTCATTCCAACGTTTGTTTATCTCGGTTCTGTTCCTGGGCAGGGTCCCGACTGCATTGACCTGGTCTACGATCCGGGTCCACATTCTGTTTCTGGTGGCTAGTGGTGTGTGCTGGACCATGTTCCCATAGATTTGTGGGTACACCTTGATGATCTCGTCGACCATGACCGTCAGCTCCATGGGCGTGAACTTGGGCATCCTTTGTGGTGCCATGGTGTTTGTGGTGCTGGTGCGGTGTGTGTTGTGTAATGTGCAGGGGGTTTGTGGTGCCGGTGTTTGGTGGTGGTGGTGGTGGTGGTTGTGATGTGTGCGTTTCTGTGGTGTGCTGCTGTCCTTGCTGTGTCACTGTGTCCTCTCCTCTCCTCTCTGGTTTGCAATGTAGCAAGGGGTTGTGGTCTGTGGGAGTGCTGCTTTTGTACTCACCTATGTGGGTGTGTCCTCATGGTCTGTTGTTTTCAGGTGTGTTGTGTCTGGGGTTCTGGCCTTTGTATTTTTTGTTTGTCCGGGGGGTGTTTTCGGGATGTGTACTGTGCTTGTGTATTTGTGCGTGCCTTGCTGTGTGGACTTGTTGGCCATGTTGTGTGCTATTGGTTTTGTGTGCGGATGGTTTCTGTGCAGGTACGTGGGCGCCATGGCTTCTGCCGTGTCGATTCTCATCGGCGTTGTTTGCGCTGGCGGGCGGTATTTTTGTTGTTTTTCCGCGCTCATGGCGGTGCGATCGTAATTTCACGTGCGGTGTGTCGGCCGTGAGGGCGGGCGGTTTTGTGTTGTCGTGCGTGTTTCCGTCCGTGGCGGGCGGTTTGACTCCGACTCGGACGATGGCGGGCGGTATTTTGTATGATTTTTCCGCCGATGGCGGTTTTCAGTTTGTGTACTCATAATGGCGTGGTCGGTGTTCAGGCGGTGTGTGCGGGCGGATTTTTGCCGCTTCCATGCCTGGCGGATTTTTTTACGCCGGGTATCGTAATGGGCCCCTTATTTCCTTGAGGTGGATGAATTTCAAGTATTGGGGCACTTTCCACTCAAGTTTCATGTTTTTCACATGAGACCGTTGATTTCCTCTCTCCTAGAACAGAGGTTACATGCATGCAAATATATGTCGAGCATTTTTAAAAAAACGCTATTTGGTGTAAACAGTTTGAAGATTGAAGGGACACTAACTTTGAGATCTCCTCCTTCATCACCTTTACTTTTGTCAGTTTCTCTATATTTTTTTCACACCGTGTCAGAATAAAAACTGACTTACTTCCATTTGACTTTCTCTCCTGATCGGATACGGAAGTTGAAGTGTTTCTATTGGACATTAATGTTGTAATGCAGCAAACTGTGGGGCTCACAATACCGATACAAGGATTAGACAGCATAATAGTTTCATCCCAGTTGTTAATAAAATAGGACTTATATACCACTATACTAAGGTAAACATGGCACAAATATATCCTTTCCTAAACTGTGATAAAACAGGCCCAGTTCTCTATAACCAATGTTTCGCGCTCTCTCAATCAATTATTGCTTTGTATTGCACTGCATACATGAATTGTGCTACAACAGAGCTTGTTTTAGCTAGTCTTGGCCTGAAAGGAGACGTTATTCTTACCATACTCTTAAAACCAGCTAATTTTGGTTTTAAATCAGGTGCTGGGATACTCTAAGGGTCATATTTATTTACACTTTGCAATAGGCTTGTGTCACCAAAGTGACACAAACAAGCAAAAGATGTTGTTTTGGGATTTTGTTTCCTGCGCAAATCCTGTTTTGTGTTGGGAAGTAACACTAAAGTAATGCAAAGAAGTGATTTTTGCTACTTTGAAACAAGGGGGCGTTCCATGCATGATACATGTTTGATCCCAGGCAACGACCCATTGATTTTAATGAAAAGCCCTATCTCCTAAAAAAGGTAGGCAGGACTTTGCACCAATAATGAATGGCTCCTTGAGGCAGGTATATAGTTTGAGAAAAGTTTATTTTTTGGTCAAGATATGTTCAACTTTGGATGTGTGCTGCACTTTACAACATGCATATTAAGTAAGAAAAGTGTTCAACTAGTTCTAAAAATAGAATTTTGTATTGGAAGGACATCTTTCAGTACAAAACCTATACTTGACTTCACACACATCCTTGCACTTTGCTGCAAGGATGTGTGCGTTGACTCAAAACAGCCTAAAGTGGGTCAGTACAGAGGGAGAAACAAGTCGATATCTTAGTAGACATAGCACTGTTCTGGTCTCTCCCTTTAACGCGGCACAACAACTCCTCTAAATAAGATCCTAAGTTTAAGAACATATGGTGAAGAACATTTATGTGAACCCCCACAGTACCAGTCCCATCAAACTATGAACCCCAGCAGCAATATCCAGCTGTTACCAACCATCTTTTACCACTAATCAATGGCATTAGCCTTTGATCGAGGAGAGTATTGGGGCTGCCTGTAGCATTTGCTTTGCTTTACGCAGGGTTGGACTGCTCGTGCTTTACACGTGAGTATTTGCTTACACTTAGTTATTTAAGCATTAATTCATTTTTGCAAGTGATGTAGAGCAAATCATCCTGGGTCTTGAATGGACTCCACAAATGACCCCATCATGCACCTGAATAATCATGTTGGCAATTAGTTTCTTTAGAAGAGAGAAATCAGCTTTTGAAATAAAATAAAGGGTTAGATGTGGGTGGTGGTTGTATCGAAGTAAGAATACCAAGGTGCAGGCTCTGGCATGTTCACTATGAATGCTGCTACCACGAGGTTGCAATAGCACGTCCTGTTCCACCTTTGTTTACTGTTAGCTTCTGAGCACGAGAAGGCAGACAGAGGGTGGGTTGCCTTTATGAAAGCATCTATACCATGCGTTTATTGTGATAGTGCATAACTTTAAAATATGGAACGCTTCTCGAGCAGTGGCATAACATTAGCCCCTGGCCTGAGAGCTCCTGATTGGGTCCGGGGGGAGCCCTCAAGTGTTGTTACCCCACTGCATAAGGATAATAAATGTACTGACTTGAAATAACTTGGCAAATGTAATCAATAAACAATGCAAGTGTTAAAGGAGTTGTATGTGAATAAGGTGTGCTTTTCAATGTCTACTAACCATTGTTCCGGATTATGTGAATTTCAGTAACTTAGCTGTAAACTGAAGGTAGGGCAATGAAAAGAGTATCTTGGAACTTGAAAAATATGTAGAGAACATGAATTTGAAATGCTCACCTGTTCCCACCAAGCTGTCCTGACACTACAACAAAACTCCACACAGTAAAAGAGTGCTTGCCTCAAACCTGGCAACATCGGTTTCTTCTTGAGCAGTAGTAAGTGATGTAGCGCAAAATCATTTTTTTATTTTAGGGGTGGATTATAATCACACGTGTAGGCGGCATCTGCATATAATCTTATGTTGTGTTAACCTAAGTGTTAGAATTTTGTAACGTGGTAACATGAACATAACGTATTTAGGCTACTATATAGAATATGTGAATAATCAATGTGAAATAATTAAATGTAACCAGCAGAAACACTAACAGAAGCACTCGTATTGTGCAACTGAAAACCATTTATTACTGAATGTGTTTATTAATTCTGTCATTTTATATGTAGGTATAAGTATTAATTGAATGTGCCTTATTTCCTATGTAAATTCGTAAAGCTCATGTTCCATTTTTCCTGTGTTAGCTGAATTCTGTAGGCCTGAAATGCATTTTCCCTGGAAGCTCTCACATTAGAATTAATAGTTGAAATGCATGTACATGTGGATCCTTCACGGGTCATGCCATCCATTCAGGCCACATCCTCATAGGTACTTTTCCGTTGGGCAGCGATTCTCCTGAGCTCGGTGAGATTACCTTGATTCCCAGGCTCTCTCCGATGAGAAAGTACAACAGTTGTCCACTATCAGTATCAACGCTCAATGTATCCCCTTCTCTCCTTGCCTAACTCCTAAAACAAGGACATTATTCTAGCTAACTAGAATGATTCTTCCACCTGCAACAGGAACGCGAGAAAGAACAGAATCCAACGTGTACATGCATTTCAATGTCCTTGTTTTAGGAGTTAGGCAAGGAGAGAAGGGGATACATTGAGCGTTGATACTGATAGTGGAGAACTGTTGTACTTTCTCATCGGAGAGAGCCTGGGAATCAAGGTAATCTCACCGAGCTCGGGAGAATCGCTGCCCAACGGGAAAGTATTTATGAGGATGTGGCCTGAATGGATGGCATGACCCGCGAAGGATCCTGGGACACCACCTGTGCTATTGATGTATCGTAACTAGGGCGAGAGCCCTGAGGACATCTGCCTTGCCTTGAGGGAGAGAGCATCTTAGAACAAGCTCTGTCTTAGTAGCTTTATGCTGCTTGACCCAACTGATGTGGGGAGACTTCTTAGGAAGACTTCACACACTGACACCTTAACTGATACTGCCACCCAAATGCTTATTTAGGGATGTCACATTAGAGTTAGTGAAGGGACAGATTAATGTTTTATTCCCATGAACTTCCGATGCAGGGGAACCTGGGCGTTTGTCCCTAATCTTTTGTATCCTGATACTCGAAATACTTATTCTGTGCATGTTGCACCGCCTTAATTTCATTTGCAGATTTGGCTTTGTATTAGTTCAAATGTATTTCTACACCCTCATCTTGAGGTGCCTGTATGTACAGTTATTTATGGCTTTGTAATAAATCTACTAACCCTTTTTGGTAGTCTGTGATTCTTAAGTGTCATAGTGAATTGGAATTGAAATGATTGACCCGCTAATGATTTCTCTCCACCCCAAGCTTTCATGCTGAGAAAAAGTATCATCGACGCAAGGTTCTAGAGCGGATCTAGAACATGGAACTCGGCTCCTTCATAAGTTATGATCACTAAGAAAAGTTTAGGAAAAGAAGACTGCTTTATCATCTGATGCATAGCTTAGCATAATTGCCATTATTAAGAAGCCTGTATTTACGTTTATGAGCTATTTTATTCTACACCTTGTTTTGTGAATGAAGAGTGGAAATCGAGCAATAAATTGGAATATAACTCAGTTTGCACTCGTGAGCCACATCAAATGTATTCACATGTTTCACAAACGACCTTAGTACCCTTTCTGATTTAGATCACACAAATGTAGACTCATTTGACACAAGGTTCTAGATTCAGGAAAGTACACTTGTAAATCTGGCATGTGTTGTTTGCTTGTTGCAGAATTGCAAGCACGTTTTCCTGAAGCATGTGCTGTCTGACAAACAGGACTGCATGTAGGGAAAGGATTGCTTGGACAACACAGGTGCTGTGCAGCACAACACGCCAGAATGTGCCTGTAATTAATTACTGATGCCCTTCTGAGCCAGATAATGAACGGGTCACATAAACATGCATGGAATTGGCTAACACTGATTACTGCAACATGTTGAGCAATTGACATGTTATAAATTAAGATGGTGGTGGTTAATATAACATATATGTGTCATTTATGTGTGGTGTAAAATGATTTGCATAAACTGTAACAATACTTCATAGTATTGGATGTATTGTTGTTGTAGATGCACATAGAAGTTGTTTCTGGGTTTGAAAATATTGACTGCATTGCATACAGTGGTGTGGTGTGCCCAAGAGCGAGATATAACTTCACGACTCAATTGTAGACATTAACTTTCTCAGTAGTTTTGTCAAATAGTAATTAATGGTTGACGGTTCCTCATAAAGGGGTCTTAACAAGCACTGTGATTGTGGCTTGGCATGTATCTGTCACATCTTTGAATGTTAATGTGTCTCTAGAAAGACTGTTAAAAGTGACATTCTGGAGGTGTGTCCAAAATGGCACCCAAGTGAGAGCATTCTCTTGGAGCCCCGCTGTCAGCTCTCTGCACCGGGGTGGATGCCGCGCTTCCCTTGGGCTTTTTTTTGCCTGTACCTAACTCTGGGTCGACACTCGACTGAAAACTGGGGTGTAAGCGGCTCTGACACTGGAGGTGCTTCCCAGAGTGGCGTTTTGGCATGGGGCAGCTCCGGCGACTGCGCTGCCAAGATGGCAGGCGCTCCAGACCCCGGGGCCTGACTGCCTCGTTTGTCAGAGATTGGAGGCCTGCCGCATCGCACCACCTCTCTGGACCTGCGATGAACAGAGCCCTTCTACCAAGGATTGCACTCCCCAGTAGTGTTTTGCCTAATTGCCTACATTCTCCGCATCTCAGCGATTGCCTGCCTGTACCGCCTGAGCTCTCCACCCAGCCGGGTTCCTCTGGAGGTGAGCGTCCGTGAACATTCAGTGCCACCTGCCAGCGATCCAATACTGTCTGTTGGACGACATCCCACTGATGCCCCTGCCTCCCAGTCTGCTTGGAGTCACCGGTGCCTGGCTTGGGGGCTGGAGCAGAGCCCAGTGAAAGATGCAATCGCCACCTGTGAGGAACTGGGAGGGAAGGTACGTGGCAGGCCTGGTGAGGCCTAGTGGGTCCCTTAACTGCCCCAGTGCTCCCTAGCATGCTGCCTTCCTGCGAGAGGCCATTCTTGCTCAGTGCCTCCCCACATGCATAAGAGCCCCGGCAGCTGATGTCCTGTGAGCAGGGGGAACATCTAGAGGGACCGGCTGAACTTGGGCCTGCCTGGATAAACTCTTGAGTGTGAATGGAGAGTGCTTGGTGGTTCTGATAACTCTGATTCCCTCTCCAGGGTCCACTGCCCCATGTGAGAACCCTCCTTCTCCAGTGTGCAACATATCATTGTGACCATTGAAAGTCCTGTGGATCCCTGGGGATCTTGACTTAATGCCTGCACTCTGCCCTTAGCCCTGACCTACAACTGCAGACTTTTCTACCCTGTCTCACACCTTATGAACTGGGCTACCGCACAAGGGGCCACCACATCCTGAGCCCAGCAGCAGACAACCCAGAGGGTGCAACACATGGCGGGGCTTCCTTTTATGTCTCAAGTGCTGCTCCCAGCTCGCCATAAACAGCACTCCCTCCTGCCTTGCAAGCTTCTGGTGGGGCCCCGGGCTCTGAGGGTTTTGTCTACCACTCTGATGCTAGTGAATGCCTTTTATGCCTCAGTGTTCCAACCTTCAGTTGGGATAGGAACCCGTTCCTCGCACTACAATGACCTCCCAATGCAACACAAAAAGGATATCATCCTTAAGGACCTGTTTACTAAGACTCCGGTGAAAAAGACAGACTTGAATAGGGAAGCATCTCCACCTCCGCCTCCCACTGATGAGACAGCGAAGGGGGGCACCACTGGGGAAGATGCTCCAGTAACTATGGCATTCCTGGAACAACTCTTTCAGAGTCTCATGGAGGATTTCGTGGCCCTCAAGCAGGACATAGTGACAGAAGTGAAGGACCTCAGATGGGATCTATGTGACTTGGGTCAGCGGGTGGATACTTTGGACCAAACCTACGACTCTCATGAAGAAGAATTGGATGGTCACTGCCGGGAACTCCTTGAGCTACGAGACAAGAGCATGGAGCTTCACTACCACATAAAGGATCTCGAAAATAGCTCTTGCTGCTCCAATATCTGCATAAAAGGAACTCCCTTGCAGGCAATACCTGGGAAATTAGAGTACTATGTTACTCGTCTATTTTGCCGTTTGGTCCCAGAACTCGTGGACCATGAAATCATTCTTGATTGCACCCATAAAGTGGGCGGCTCAGCCCCTTCCCCGCGTCAAGTGCAAGAAATTCTCACATGCTTGCACTACTATAGACAAGAGGAGGCCATCATTTCTGCAGTGCGTGACAAGACTAATATTGACTTTGAGGGCATCAAAATAGGGCTTTATCAAGACCTCTCCCCAATGACATTGCAACGCCGTAGAGCTGTTTGGCTCCTAACAAACTTTCTACTTGAGAAAAGAATCAGGTACAAGTGGGGCCACACCTTCCAACTCCAATTTGTATGGAACAACGAGACACAGAGTATCCGAACTCTAAACAGAGCCCGGTCACTGTAGATACGGCGGCACTCCCAGGGGACCCTCCTGCCCAACCCCTTCACCAGTCCCAGCCTTCCCTCCTGCAGATCAGTGCCGTTCTACCCGCCCCAGGAAGAAAAAGCTTCATAAACCCTCAGAAACTGAGAGTCACAGAAAAAGAGGTGCGCTACTGTGCAAATTACAGCATCACAAAAGTGCCTCTGATGTGAAGAGCGAACACTGTTGGCCTAATAGGCCAGCGGCCTTTCTAATGCTGACCAGCCAGTGAAAATCACCCCTCCCCTCTGGGGAACCCAGATTTCACTTGTTTGTAATCTCCGTGCCAAGGGAATAGTTCCTCTCCCTACTACTGATGTGTCCTGGCAGCAGAGCTCCCTTGCCACATCAAGATGGAAAATGAAGAGACTTTCTGCCGAAGACATGGACCTTCAAATTTTGGTTCTTTGTGTTCCCAGGCGGGGAACTCATTTGTTGACACGTTATTTGTTTCCCCCCCTTCTCCACTCCGACAGCCTATGCCTGCTTATTCATGTCTCAGACACCACGTACCAGGAATGCCTGCAGGTGATATATGTGGATCTCCAGGCCTGCTTGGTCTTTGCTGGGCTCCACATACCCCATACCGATGATTAATATACTCAGCCTCAATGTTAGGTATCTTAACGCTTCATTGACGCAGCCAGCTCTCCTTTCCTTTCTCAGAGATGCTCCATGCGACGTCTGTCTTATACAAGAAACTCATCTGCTCAAAACCAACTGGAAGAATTTACGCTCCCAATTGACTGACCGCAATACTTTTCCTTGGGTCAAGTGAACCGCTTTGGGGGTGGCAATGCTTCCAGCAACTCACTCTCCTGGAAGGGTGACACAAGCGCATACTGAGATGCCTGCCAGACTCTTATCACTGTGCATCGACCTGGAAGGGCATAGGCTCACACTGGTGAATTTGTACACCCCTAATGACCACCAGGAAGCATTCCTTAAATAGGCAATAGGTTGCGTTCTCACCACCCCGGACACATACGTCATTATTGGGGTCGACTTCAATATAGTAGTTGATTCTAAGCTAGATAGGTCTATCCAACAACCAGGGCAGACTGCTGCTTTTACATCTGCCTGTAGACATTGGCTGGCAGACACTGGGTTGACAGAAGTATGGTGGCAAACACACCCCACCGCTAAGGATTACACTTTCTTTTCTGTGACACACCAGACCTATGCCCGCATTGACTTCTTTCTCACTTCCCCACGCATCACTGGTGCCATTTCAGCAGTGGATATTGGGGAAGCTGCCCTCTCGGACCACTCCCTTGTCACCCTTCAATATGCACCTCTCAGCTCCTCACCTTCTCCCATACTTGGCGTCTTAATGCTAAGCTCCTCACCTATGAGCAAATGCTTACTGAGATTATGGCCACTATCAACTCATTTTTAGCTACTTATGACACACCAACCACACCTATCACACTACTGTAGGAAACATTGAAAGCTGAAATACAGGGTCAATTTATCGCTATAGCAGCATGCCTCAATAAAGACAGGGGCGATCTGCGAGCCCAGATAGAGACTGTGATCAGAGACCTAGTGGACTTACATAAGCGCACTGGTTTGCTTGCGACTTGGCGTCAACTTACAGCAACCCTCAAGCAGTTAAAGGCCCTAGACATGGACTGGGCAGAGTACGCACTGTTACGTACAAAGCAGAAATTCTATGTAGGAGGGAACAAAGCGGGGCACTTATTAGCCCACTGCCTCCGCTCCCAAGTTGTGCAACATAGGGTGGATGAACTGGTGGGCTCTGATGGCACCCCGAAACAACAGGAGGAGTTGATTATCCAGGAGTTTGAATGTTTTAATGCCACTCTCTACTCAGCTGAGGATCTTGATGCTGTGAGCATTGATGCCTATCTGGCACCGGTTCCTCTAGCCTGCATCCTTCAGACACCACTCTAGATAGAGACATTGCTACCAATGAAATCCTTATGGCTATACAATGTCTACAATATGGTAAGGCCCTTGGACACGATGGGTACAGCGCTGACTTTTATAAAGCATTTGGCACATTGCTGGCCCCCATATTGGCGTGGCTATACAATACTTTTAGCACCACCGGTTCAGTTCCCTGACAGACACGATGCAACTTGCCATGATCACAATCATTCCCAAACCCGGTAAAGACCCTAAGCACTGCTCCTCCTACTGCCCCATTTCATTATTAAATGGGGATGCTAGGATCTTTCTGGGTGTTTTGGCTAACAGACTGGCTCCCTACATGCAAGGCCTAATATACCCCGATCAGACCGGGTTAATACACAAGAGGGGCTGCAGCGACAACACCAAATTTGTCTATCACCTTTTGGACAAGACGCAGCACTCCTGCACACCGACCTTCTCCTCTCTATCAATGCGGAGAAGGCATTTGATGGGGTACATTGGCCATATCTACGCACGGTGTGGACACAGTTTGACCTTAGTCCACAGTTCTGTTGGTGGATCCAGCGTAGCTACACTAGCCCTAAGACAATGGTGAGGGTTAATGGAATCTTGTCTCATACCTTTCCTATCTCTAGAGGCACTTGTCAGGGCTGTCCCGTGTCGCCTTTACTATTTGCCTTATATATGGAGCCCTTTGCCGAATGGCACATTACACACACATTACAAGTATAGTTTGGGGGGGCAGGGAACACAAAATTGTACTCTATGCTGATGATATCTTACTAATTTTATCGAACCCTTACGTCTCTCTGTTGGTCGTGATGGGAGAACTAGCGGTCTTTGGAGGAGCTTCTGGCTTCAAAACTAACTTCCAGAAATTCTCTATTTTGAACCTCACCATTCCAAAGGTTGATCAAGCACAGCTCGAGCTTAGATTCCTGTTCACCGGGGTCCCACAGGCGGTGGGGCACCTGGGTTTGCAAATGCATCCCACACCCGGCCAAACTGTAGAGCATAATTATATGGTCCTCCTGATGATACCCACTCAGATCTATCCAAATGGAAAGGTTGCAGTCTCTCTTGGCTGGGCCATTTGGCAGTCATCAGGGTGACACTCTTGCCAAAAATTCTATGCCCTATGCAGGCTCTGCCATTCCAACCCCCTATCCCCCCATGGATGCTAGACAGATTGCAGGGTTTTATTTGTTAATTCCTCTGGGATGGTAGGAAGGCGTAGGAAGGCACCGATGGCATGGACACAGGCATATCTACCCCAATCAGCTGGAGGCCATGGGGTTTCCAACCTAATATGCTATTGTCAAGCAACACAGCTGCATTATATGGTGGAGGGGTCCTGGACTAGCCCTGAAAAACACTGGTGTTTCATTGATCAAGCAGTGGTGGGCATCCATATCTGGAATGTCCCGTAGCTATCGAAACCACACAGGCCAGTCGGAGTCTATGGGCCTGATTCACAAAGGTGAACTTACACTTCCTTGTATGTTTACAATTGTTTGCTATTCACAAAGGGATTTACGAGTAGTATCTTTACAAGTGTGGAGCTTCCGCATATAAAAAGATAAGTCTTTTTATGTGCAGAGACTTCGCACTTGTAAAGATACTACTCATAAATTCCTTTGTGAATAGCAAGCAATCATAAACTTACACGAAAGTGTAAGCTTACCTCTGTAAATCAGGCCCTATATCGCACCAGTGCTCCGATCTGCAATGGGTGTGTGGTACAGGGTGCAACTCCAACGGGGATTATCCACCCCCATTTCACCACAGACATCGATTGTAGGAAATCCAGACTTCTCCCCCCTGCACTCCATGGCTCGACGTATACTGCATGGCAAGAGGCTAACTGCAAACTGATAGGTGACCTATTTGATACCGATGGCCTGATGGGCTTTCCTCAGGTCCAGTCAGCCAATGAACTTCCATCCGCGGCAGGTTGGCAGTACATGACTATCCGCCACTGGCTGTCACAGTCTCTGCTTTGTCCCATGCTAGTAGACCGCTCACCCTATTCAAAAAATGGCTCCTCACCCTTTCCTTCGTAAAAAATGCCTCCTTTCCAATATCTACGCCTTTCTCACCACACTGCAGACATCATCAAAAACATATGTGCAGTGACGGTGGGAGGTGGAATGCGAATGCACCTTCACTATTAAAGAATGGCACGATATTCTCCACCCTGCCCGAGCTTCAGCCCGCAGTACCTCTAGCAAAGAAATGGTCCACTCCAGCCAGGGTTGCCCAGTGCAAAACAGACGAGGACAATGCATGCTGGCGGTGTTGTGGCCAGACAGGCACCTTCACTCATATCCTCTAGCAATGGCCCAAGATACCTTTCTTCTGGCGGGAGGTGCTGGCTGAGGTGCACATAATGAATGACCCAGACATACCTAGGTTTTCCAGCTGCATTTTGCTAGGACTCCAAACCCCTTGTCCTATCCCCTAAAATCTGCGATGGGGCAGCCATTTCTCTGGGACTGGGAGCTGCCAAACAGCTCTAGCTTTCCCGTTGGGGCTCTGAAGCGATCCCAACACACTTAGACAGGCTCCACAAATTATGGGAACTGCTAGGACTGGAGAAATTAACAGCAGTGGAGATGCACACGTTACCCTTGTTTGCCAAGACATGGGGCCATGCATCTGATATCTATCAGACGAATATTGAGAACTGTCCTGCCCGGTTTACTTACCAGTCGTATGCTTGACCCACCTTGACTGTAAACCCACCTAAACTGGTAAATGAATATCGATTTCAGCTTCGTTCACGTTCACCCCACTACTTCTATCATATAACTGGTGTATCGCCCTTCCCTTAGGTCATCAACTTCCCTTAGGTCATCAGTACACACACTCACACACATTTCCTGTTTCCTCGTTTCCTTTGCTGACTGTTCTTCCCTCTGTTTTTACCCACCTAACCTTCTCATGTTATGAGTTTACTCAATGCTACCCCACCGGCCACTGGATGTAGGTGGGCTGATTGTTGTACCTTCTTGCCTACAATAATAAAAGAGATCCTAAACCTAAAAGGGACATTCTTTTAGTAGACTTTAAAACTGTATTTGGGTCTCACAGCAGATTGTTTCTTGTTTCTTTCTATAGGCTTACATACGCAGTTTGCATTCTATTGCAAAAAAACCACACCCGCTATATTCCTAAAATCTGCATGAAACACCTTGACAGGGTAGTTAGCGCTATATAAATGCATTTTCATTGCAATTTAATACAATACCCCATTCATTATGAAGCTTTGGATGTATACCTGATGCTTAATTATGCTTTGACTTGCATGATTTACATCCGCAGGCCTGTTGAAATATCGCTGAATGCATTATTTTCCTTATTTAAGGTGTAGTGTAGAGCCATTAAGCCCTGGTGTGCACTATGTAAAAATGGCACATATTTGTCTCTTATGAACATTACACATTTCCCTGTAGCAGACAAGCACCAGGTGGTGCCTAGCCTTGTAAAGAAAGGTCACGGGGAGCAGACAAAGTGGAGCATCCTTGATTGTTAAAGGACAGACCTGCTCCTTCTTTAACAACATCCCTATAAGGTGGACAATGTATGTTTTAGACATGTAGCATAAAAAGTAAGCCTTGTATAAAATGTATTTTTGCAGCCCATTGGGATATTTTATGATCATGTTCTGTAAATTCTTTGATGAAACTGGTAGACAAATTAAAGAGGAAAATCCAGTCGGGTTTTCAGAATGACCAACAAATATGTACATAATTAATTAATTATATGTAACTGTGTCTAGGTCATATATATTGTGGATATTTTGAAAAGCTTACTGAATTATACTGTTTGACAAGATTAGCCTGGTATGTCATTTTCAAGCACTTAATTAAGCAACTTAGTGAAACACACATGTCCCCTCATCTGACTCTTAAAAAGATGTAACATGCATAGTAAAAACAATGCTTGGCTTGTAGTTAATGTCGTTTGTATTAACAGTTAGAAATGAAGATAAAGTTTGTTGAACATAAGAATATTGTTTTCAACTTCCAATAATTTGCATAATGTATTGGAATTGGCATAAAAACCCAGCCAGTCTTTTGTGAACAAAATCTGCCCTGATTTTCAGCATTAGTAGCAAGCTAGCATTTTTTATTCTTAATTGTTCAGCTGATGTTTGACATTGAGGAGAAGTCTTCTTCAAGTAGCTCCATTTAGACACATGCCTCACATTAATCTTCTAAAGCGGAGACGCAAAACAGCAAGCACTGACAAAGACAATATGTTTGGTCATCGAGAACTACTGGCTGTGCCAATGCTTTTTCGCAATGCTGAACAGTATTGGTAAAAGCACAATGCTTTTTAGGTCTCGCCGGAGCCAGCGCATGCGCTGCTCTGGCGAGACATTTAGTGAGTGGGCTTTAAAAAGCCGACCACAGCTTTTTGTGTGGCCTAGAGCGTGCGATTACGCGCACAGTAACGCGCATTCCTCGCATCGCTCGATCAGGCGCCATCTGGCTTTCCTCTCACTTGCTCTCCCAAGCGCGCGCTTCAACGCTCCTCCCCCTCCCCCACCACAGAGCGCGTCTCGCGGCCGCGCGTCTTGCTTGCTTTGATTTAAGTTTGTTTTTTTAACTTTTAGCGCGAGGCGCACGCACGCACCACTCGCGTGCTTGTTCCTGTTTCTTTCTTGATTGCTGCCACCTGGCGCTTTCGTACATGTAAAGTTCGTTTGGCTGCGACTTTTAATAATTTCACGCCACCTTCATGAGCTGTTCCTCACGCCAACTCGCACCAACTTTGTGACGTTCCTCCTGCAGTTGCACCCGCTCAAGTGTTCTCTTGTACTCACGGTGCTATCAATGATGCACGCTAGCTCAGTCTCACACTAGCCCCTCCACACTCTGCCCGAGTTTCATTGTGGCTTCACGCACGCCATCTCTGTCTCGCGCTATTCATGTTCTGCCGGCACCTGACCGTGTGTGTCCTGTAGTCGGGCTATCATCGACGCAGCACGTCAACCCAGTACATGCCCTCGGTGAACTGTTTGCTAGCGAGGGAGTTCTCTCTTCATAAAAGCACAATGCTTTTTGACTATGATATTTAGCATTGGGGAAAAAAGATGCAATGACCTGTAGGGGCATGCATGATGCAAGCATCATCACATAATGACGTGGGGGGCATTTGATTTTATCTTTTTATTGACCAATATGATATGGTGGGTGACACTTAGAATAATCAGTAAAAACAATTAAGTGTAAAGACCAGCAGCAATTTTCGACCAGCTAAAGAGGGTGAAGGTGTCAATGGAGTAGTGGATGAGGTGTCAATGGTGAGTGAGTGGGGGAGTTTTAAACTAAAAATGGACCCAGAGGAGCAGGAGACATGCAGCACATAAGAGAAATAGCAACATAAGGTAGGGGAGGGGAATCACATGAGGCACAGGGCAACATAGAGCGGGGGTGTTGGCAGCAGGAGAAAAAGACATGAGAAAGATATCAACACCGAGCGAGGGCACAATACAGTGATGGCAAGAGGAAGATTGTTAAAAAACATATGCACTCTCATGTAGTGCTCAAACAAAACAAGAAAAGTAGTTCCCTAAAAGTGAGGGGTAAAAGAATACAAGTAAGCCATGCAAAAGTCGTAAAGAGGCTATGCTCCAGGAGAGAAACAAACACAAGATAGACAAGGAAAGCCATTGAATAAGAAGAAAGCAAATTAAAGTGACATAAAGCTAACCCACAAACTCAAAGGGAGTGAATTCCACAATTTGGCTGCTGCTGTAGAAAAATATGATCTCCTTAAGTCACTGTCTGGTCCTAGTGATGCAAACAAGAATTGGTTTGCCGATCTGAGAGTGAGTAGTGGTTGATAGAAGCAGATTTTCTTGGCCAAAAGAGGGTTATATGAAGTGCACGGCTATATGTACAATTGTCGGGCCTTAATGGCTACCTGAGTTTGAATGGGTAGCCAGTGCAGCGATCGCAGTACTCATGATGTATGCAATCTTCTGACAGTTTTTATAAGCACTCATGCTGTGTTGTGTCCTGCAGCGATATACTTCATCAAGATGTGTTGACTCATGCGGCTATGTACAAGTGACGGAGTCGGTTGTATTGACAAGAGCCTCCTGCTTGTCAGAGAATGTGGATGTGAATAGTTATACAGACAGTCAATATGTATTTGGAGTTGTGCATGGCTTTGGTCAGCTTTGAGCACAAAGTGGTTTTATGACATCTTCAGCACCAAATAAGAATAGTGCTTATATATTGGATTTGTTGAAAGCAATATTGAAGCCAAAGGAAATTGCTGTAGTCAAGTGCGATGCCCATAAGGACTGGCACCTTACTCCTCTGCCACCTGCAAACGCATTTGCGGAGAGCCTCAAGGTTCATCGTTCAGCGCCTACCCTTTTCAACGCATACAAGATCCCTCTGTCCAGTGTCATTCGCACACACATTAATGTCATCTCCAACGCAGATGACAATTAACTTATTTAACTTATACTCTCTCTCTCGGACAAGACCCCAACACAAGAAACAAGATCACCGCATGCATGACAAAGTGACTAACAGGATGAAAACCAACTGCCTCAAGCTCAACACCAACAAGACGGAAGTATTATCTTCGACAAGAACACTTCACAATGGGAATCCAACTGGTGGTTGGCTGAACTTGGACTCACCCCACGGACAGACACCAGGAATCTTGGATTATCATCATCAGCAAACTGGACATGACCACACAAGTCAACGCTGTCACTGCATCCTGCTTCCACACCTTGAAGATGCTGAGAAAGATCTTAAAATGGCTCCCAAACAACACTAGAATAACTGTCACTCACACTCTGGTCACCACGAAGTTGGTATTATGGAACACCTGCCATGGATTACCAAGCAACTCATTAGAAGACTACAAACTGTCCAGAACTCAGCAGCCAGACTCCTCCTCAACCTCCCACACATAACTCACATCACATCACATCTCAGGGAACTACACTGGCTCCCAAAACACAATTACATGCAATTAACACTCCTCACATACACATTCAAGGCACTACACAACACAGGTCCCACATACCTGAACGTCGCATCTCCTTCCACCAACCACCCAGACACCTCCACTCCACAGGCTCCTACTAGCTCACATCTCATGCATACACAGAACCAGATTAGGCAGACAGACATTCTCATACATTGCTCCTAAAGCGTGGAACGACCTTCCACTCCAGATCAGAGCCTCATCCCCTCTTCTTGAATTCCAAAAGATGAATTACTAGCTTTTCAATTAACCAACCTACCATAGGCAGGGCTAGGCACACACACCTGCACAGTTCCAGGATACCCTTGCAGATGATAATACACTTTACAAATACACATAACATAACATAGTGTCATGCTTTTCTATGCTGTGTTATGTTAGGTATGTTGTGATATGCTGTGTAGTTCAATGCTATACTGTGTTATGTTATGGTGTGTTGTGTTATTTTCTATCATGCAGCTAGTGTGTGTTACATTGCATAGTTTTTTGCTACTGTGTGAAATTGGGTTGTTGATTGACTGGACTGTGAGCCCTGGTCAAACAACAGCCACAATCCCATGCAAGTTGAACCACAAAAAGTCACTAAATTAACCTGTTCTTAACCCTGGGTAGCTTGGCACAAAAATCAGGCAAGCTTAACTTAGGGGCAGCATGTAAAGTATTTATGCAGCACACAAACAGTAATAAAGTGAAAACACGACACAAGAAAAATCCCAAACCAGTGTAGAAAAATAAAGTACATTTTAACAAATTATTTGACACCATAACAACGAAAATCCAATCAGTGGAACCTGAGTTATGATTTGTTAAAGGTTTTAGTTAAATCTAGCACCTAATAGATCAAAGCGCCAACCGTGGACATTTAGACCCATGAGACTGGCTTAAAGTAGAAAGTTCAGGCTAACCGCGATAAAGCACAGTTTGGATATCAGAAGTGGATTGAGCCCGATCAACGCTTACCTTCGGACTTAGAACCATTCTTGAAGAAAAATGCCTGAGACGGTAGAAATTCAGTGGGGCAAGGCAGCACGAGTGTCCGCGGAGGAAGCGTCATCGTCGGGTGGCCGTGGTGCCACGGTGAATATTTTTGCCTTCGGATTAAGTCGCCAAAATGGAAGTCAAAGCACTCCAGCAGGACAAGGCAGAAGGCTGTAGCTGAAGACAATTCCACAAGGCCATATTCTTCTTTGGAGAAGGACCGCTGAATAGGATCTACTGAACGTAGCAGGAGAAGCCGAAAAGTTGATCCTTCGGTGATGCACCTTGGACGGATAGGCAAGCAGGTTGGTCGGAGCCTTCTCCTGGTTCTCAGAGCAATATTTGCCCAAATTTTGTCTTAAGCGCTCAGTTTTAGAATTTGGCCATCTGGGCACATTTACCACCACAATCAAGGGTCCACAACTGAGGGTACACCTCTTGTGGGTTCAAGGCTAACTGAGACTGGCCATGTATAGTAAAATAATTTACACCTCTGCTCCACCACACTCAGTGGCGGGAAAAAGGAAAACCTTTTTTATAGAACCCTCACCCACTGTAGTAGTGGCATGCTTCATCATTGGGTTCACCCTGACTCCTAGATGTCAGGGTGGGCTCAACCGTATTCCAGGGAGCTTTTTGAAGAACTTTTGTTTTTTGGGGGGGTTACATACTATTAGATAAAATTCCTCATTCATTCCAAGGTATCCCTTCATTGGTGGGGGGGGTGGGAAGGATAAAACTATAATTATGTGGGGAAAACAGGATGTTGTGGTCCAATGACCCAAATGTTAAAATGCCAACATGTTTCTACCCTATACTACTGGCCTAACATTGGTCCTGGGCATTCCTAAGGGTGAAAGAAATGAAATGGTTCCCCCAGTGGCACACTGCTGTAAAGATGTTACAGGTAATGCATAGCATGCAAAGATAAGCTTTCTCTTGCAGTTAAAAAGTGGTGTAGTTGCTGTTTTGAAAGTACCTGTGAAAACAAAGAAGAAATAAAAGCTTCTGTAGAAAATATCTATACAGCATATGTTAGCTTGATGGCATGCTTATAACCTACTCTTATATGAATACTGTTGTAAACTGCCAACATTTGTATTTATTGTGCTCCTAAATGTCTGGTGTCGCATTTTGGAGTAACGTAGTTTTGACTGTTCTGCACTTGTTGTGCTTATTTCGTGACAGACGCCTCTCAGCTTGGTGCCACTTGTCATATGTCTGAAGTTCAGACTAATCTCTGTTTTCAGTACACTAAGGGGCCTATTACGATGGAGGTCGGAAAGCCTCCGACAGTCGATTTCAATTCCAACTGGCTGATTGTGAAACCGGCAGGTCATTCCGGCTGGCTTCTTATGGGGTAAAGGAGCCCGTCGTCCAGTCGGAACCGGCTCGTAATCCATATGGGAGCATGTATTACGGCCGGTTTACAGCCGTAATGCATGCTCCCATAGGGAAATGACAGAATGCGATTCCGCCCGTCATCAAAATTGGACCTATAAAAGCATTGTTAAAATAGTCATTCCTGTGAGGTAAAGCCCAACAAACTGACAAAAGGCCGAATGGCCGAATGGCCATGACATGCAAAAGTAGATAAAAACACTCAGTGCGTGTTACATTGTCAAAACGCCAACAACTTAGTCTAGAGTTAGGAAAAGTATACTCTTCAAAGGGCGGTAAGGGTAGGCCCTGTAGTCCCCCTCTAGTTTACAAAATAGTAGAGGAGAGAAACGTGGGGTAGGTTTTGCTCGGTATAATGTTTCTGGAAAGAGTTAGTGTCACAGAGGGAGACCAATGGGGTCCAAAAGGCCCGTCAGCCATCTACTCACATCATCTAAGGTCCCTACCCTAAGGGAACCTGTTTGGCGCACTGCTCTCCTTGGCTGGTGGATTGGTACTGTTCTGGGTGCTCATTATATCCCCTGGGGCTCTGACCAGCTGAAATCAATATTCAGGTCACATGCGGATGTGGGACGGAGCTCGCACACACGTTCGCATGATTGTCATCAGCTGTGTCATACTCGCAGTCTCTCTGATTGGAGGTTGGGAGGGGCGTTTACTGCCGGTGAGGCTGGGAGCACCTCTCCCAACGTCCGGGTACGTGCAGTGAAGGGAGACGCACAAGATCATGTGTCCTTCCAAGTATAGCAGCAGTCTGGCAGAGTGCACAGTAGGTCACAGCAGCAGTTAGTCCTCTGAGAGTCCTTTCACAGGTCTAGCAGTGATCTGAAAAATGGGTTGGAAGGTCCTATTTTTATATCTGGGTGCCCTTATTCTGGAAGGTGGTAGAAGCTTCTGGAAAGGTCTTTGAAGTGCATGAAATTTCCTGACTCTCCTGCCCTGGCTCCATGCTGGCTGAAGTGACAATGCAGGGTTGTTAGGCTCTTTGTGTGGAGACAAGACTCAGCCTATTCATGTGCAAGTGGAGCTGTGCTCAGCTCCGCCCCCAAGATCCTGACGGTTGACGGCCAATTGAGGCACACTTATTCCCTCTGTTTGTGTGACTGTCTGGGAGGAATTCACAAGGTCGAACTGTCACCTACACACAGTCATGTGACCAAGACAGGCTGCAGGCACAAAGGGCTAAGGGCAGGAAAATGCCACCTTTCTAAAAAGTGGCATTTTCAAAATTGTAATGAAAAATCCTACTTTAGCATTAAAGAGGGTTTATCATTACAATTTCATGCTTACCAAACATGCCATATCTACCTGCTCTCAATTAGGAATTACAGCTTATTAAATGTAATAAGGAATTCCTGATGTTATCCTTTGGGAGGGGTAGGCCTAACAGTCGTGAAAAATGGATTTGTGAGTTTTTCACTTCCAGGACATGTAAACCTTAAAGTACATGCCCAATCTTTTAATTACACAGCACCCTGCCCTATGGGCTACCTAGGGCCTACCATTGGAGTTACATGTATGTAATAAAAGGGAGTTTAAGGCTTGGCAAAGGACATGTATTAAGGTGACATGTTTTAAGGTGCTAGCTGTGGGTGGCATAGTAAGTTCTGCAGGCCCACTGGTAGCATTTAATTTACAGGCCCTGGGTATATGGTATACCGCTCTACAAGGGACTTATAAGTAAATTAAATATGCCAATTAGGTGTATACCAATCAAACCATGTTTAGGGGAGTGAGCACAAGTACTTTAGCACTGTTTACCAGTGGTAAAGTACACAGAGTCCTATGGCCAACAAAAAAGAATTTTGGCAAAAATGGGAGGCAAGTAAGCAAAAAGTTGGGGGGAAGACCACCCTAAGGCTGACAGGTCTAATAGCTGTGGTATGATATGGTATGTTGCTTTGTTGTGATGTGAAGTGTTATGCAGTTTTGTGGTGCTTTCCTAAGGTCAGTTGTTTTTATTTGTTCAGTCAGACAGGTAAATACATCAAAGAAAAAACAGTGTCTCAAAAGGGACAATGTAACTATCCTTGAAATGCATTAGGTTTAAGGACAACCTATTCAAGCAATGGCAAACCATAACAATCACATGATAGCCAATGGCTCAAGGGGCTGATCTAAAACCATGCCTCTATATGCGCTTCTTTTTATTGTACTTTTATAAAATTGATTACGTGAGGTCATATATAGCTAGGGCTGCCTGCAGCCACACTTAAAAGAAAGCTCTCGTTCACAATGGCGTGAATAGTTCTGGCCATACGAATGTTGAGGTGGGAGTGGACAGTGAACTCACAGCTCTTCATGCGGTCAAATGCTGTTTGCTCTTTTTTCCTTTTTTTAATGTACTTTGAACACTATTAGTTGGATGTGAGCAAACGTAGACAATTTACTTGACGTTTGGGCCTTAAGAGGACTGTGAGAGTAACTTTTAAACAATGCAACCCACTATCTAGTCAATCATAAGCCTGATTCCTCCTCATTCCTCTGTTTTAGATTCGTTTTTCAAACATTAACCAAGATCGTTTATTCTGAATATGTTATGCTTTCCATTGTCTTGTCTTCAATCTCAATGGCAGTCTCATCATGCTGCAAACTTATTTACAATTCATATTTCATCATTACAACAGTCTTGCACTATTTCACAAAGCCTTTTCTCAATCATATCCTCCTGTGTCTCCGATATTTTAATGTTCTTCTTTTGTGAGACAGCATACACACTGTCATGCATGGTGTTCTGTATCCTATTACCGTCAACTGATAATACTTATAATAGAACAACGTATTATTCACAGCATACATTTGCAAATTTCTCGAATTAAAAGTTAGCATTGTAGATACTTGCAGTGTCCAAACTAAATCAAATATCACTCTTTTCGGAAATTTCATACCTCCCATCTCCGCTTCTGTGCCTCAACAAATACCTGCATTAGGTTATCATTTGTACACTTAGGGGCAGATTTACAAGCCCCTTGTGACACTTTTGCGCTGCCGTTGTGTCACTTTTTGTGACGCAGCGGCGGCGTAAACAATGCGTCATGTTGCGGCCCATTTACAACGTGACGCATCTAGGGAGATGCGTCACCTTGTAAAGCCCTGCTCCACATTATACCTGCGCCAGGTATAATGTATGCAGGGTGGGCGTTCCCATGCGGGAAAGCCTCGTAGAAGTGACGCAGTTAAATCTGCAAGATTTCACTGTGCCACTTCTAGGATGCCACTGCGTCAAAACCCTACTCCTGCTTGGAGCAGGCGTAAGGAGTGATACAGTGTATTGGGAATAGGCCTCCCCGTGCATTGCTGGAGTTGCGTCGTGCTTGTGACACGACTCCAGCAATGCGTGACTTTTGCGCCAACATATGCGTCAGAATTTCTGACACATCTGTCAATCTTTGCGCCATGGTGGGCCCTATTGTAAATACGACGCATCCATGGTGGCGCAAGGGTTTCGCATGGAGGAGCAGGGAAACTGACGCATCAGTGCAGATGCGTCAGTTTCTTGTAAATCTGCCCCTTACTTTCTTTCTGCGAAAAAAACGTATAAAAAAAAGCCAGATTTTAGGAAACAGAGTGATCAGATAGACCAGTTATGAACGGGAAGTTAATGATAGGGACCACACAGTGGCCCCAATTAAGAGATAAGGGGGAATGATGTTTCCTGTGCTAACAGATTTCATGCAGTGATCAGAATTAGGACTTTTGCATTAAATCGTACACTACCACAATTTCCCCTGAATAATTCTTTAGAAAAAATGCAGGTACAAATCTAACACATTAGGAATTTGGGAGGTAAACACTGATCTATCCCTAATTCCTCATTTCCCTCACAAGCTCGGTCTACAATATATTTATCACTCCTGGTAAATATATCAGGCCAGGGTATTGATATTTTCAAGGTCCTGTAATACCACCCTCTATTCTGCCAGACTCAGAAACAGGGTTCATAGCAATATGTATAATTTACATATCTCATAGCCACACTTTTGTTTACAAGGTACTTATTTACAATTTTTGCTACAAGGCGTTTATTTGATTTGCCCAGAATGACAGTGTTGGGTCTAGTGCAGAAGCCCAATTTAGAACCAAGGGGCCAAATTTATCATAGTGTTGCGACGCCCTTGCACCATGCAGGAGGGCGCAAGAACGATGCAACACTCAAGCCAGATTTACCGGGCCATGGAAGGCCACCTTGCATGGTCCTGCATGATTTGATAAATTTGGAGTAACGAAAGGCAGTGCAAATCTCTGAGAGGCGTTCCATGGGTAGAGCATGGGTGTTCCCACCCATTCACCCATGGTTTTTTGGCACATCCCCAGATTTACATCAACCAAATAATCCACGGGTCTAGAAAGCTTAAAAAAGCTCTAAGGCACAAACAGTACAAGAATGCCGCTCCTATTCAAACATGGGGGGAGTCCTTTTGTAAGGAGGGAATCCCATCACCCACCGAAGTGGCATGCTTCATCATCTGGGATCTTCTCTTGGTTGCAACTCCTAGTGCAACCAAGGGCTACAACCCAATTTATCGGATCTACTAAAATCCACTTGATGTAAAGCGTCTAAATATTTCAGGATGATGGGTGCAGTGCAAAGAAAGGTGATGTGAAAAGTGATCTAAAATTGGCTACCAAGAGAAAAAAGAATTGACCTGTTTTCTGGACAAGTGCAGCCAATATTTCCTAACTGCACACGCACTGTTTTTTAATCTTGACACCAAGATTTAACTAATAAATTATTTTTTCTCTTGGTAGCCAATTTTAGATTACTTTTCACATCACCTTTCTTTGCACTGCACCCATCATCGTGAAATATTTAAACGATAAATTGACCAGTATCTACAAAAACATCCCTGAGCTCCTCCCTACTAGAAAGGGGGTTGTAGCCCTTGGTTACACTAGGAGTTGCAACCAAGAGGAGATCCCAGATGATGAAGCATGCCACTTCGGTGGGTGATGGGATTCCGTCCTTACAAAAGGACTCCCCCATGTTTGAATAGGAGCGGCATTCTTGTACTGTTTGTGCCTTAGAGCTTTTTTAAGCTTTCTAGACCCGCGGATTATTTGGTTGATGTATTATAGTTGTTGTGGGGAATCTATCCGAGACGGTCTTTAAAAATTCTCCCTTAGACCCTCTACCCGCAGTTTTGTATTGGTTGTAACATCCCCAGATTTACCATTAGTGGTGTACCTGGCAATGTGTCACGTTGCATGTAGATCAGACAGAGGCACTAAGTGGAAAGGCATCCGTAATAAGGTGAATGCGGTGGCTTCAACCCATAGGATTGTGGAAAATGTAAGACAAGGTGGCATGATTACAAGCACAGGACTAAGGAGAATTTAGCTCATAAAATGAATGCTGTAAAAAGGAAAATAGTAAATGTTAACTTGTCACTATTGTATAAATATATTTTGGTATAAGTATTGGGAGTTGCTAGACATAAGCAATGAATATATTGGTTAATACTGTTGCACTTGCAAATGTTTATTGTAAGTTTGTAAATTGTCTCTCCTTTATGGACCTTTTAAAACATGCTACAAGCAACACTGTTTATAAGGGAGCTATTGTACTCATATCTCAAAATATCCTCACAGTTTAGTCTGCTAATATGTATTTAGGAAGGTATCAGGGATAAGTCAGACATTCATGTTACACGCTAGGTATGCAAATCACCATCAGTTCTGACTATGAGTCAAGGAAGAAACAGATAAAGCTGAATGCTTGACATGCCACAGACATAAATTCAGGCAGCACAGTGCATGAGCAATAGCTTTATTCTATAATCCATTCATGCTATCAGCAAAGATACAAACAATTTAGCTAACTGAAATTGCAAGCACAGGCTCACAGTTAAGCCAGCTGATTACTTGAATTATATTTGGAGAAACTTGAATTAAATCCCTGCTTCCAGTTCTCAGCCATGTAGTGTATGCCTGATTGCTACAAGGAAGAGTTGAGAGGTAGGTGCTGGCCGCACATGCGGGAACAGTTATAGTATCTCTTACACCTCTCTGCCTAAATGAATGCATGGAGATTACAAGAAGCAATACATGAATTTTAGTAAACTGTGGAAGGAATATCAAATAGATTTTATCACCAAACATTGCATTAAACCATCTAAAGGAGCACCAGGGTATGATTAAGGTGTTAATACAGTGTTAATTGTATAATTCTATAAATTGACTCAATTCAGAACTCCCTCCAACTGCACAGCTTAAGTAAATGCATACAAGTGCCACAATGCAAAATGTGTATAGGAACATATTTAGTAATGGCTTAGTAATACTAATGTGTTTTGTAATACAGAATATGACAGTGTATTTTTCCATGAGATTTGTTATATTGTTCTTGAAGTATGTAGGGTAACAGAAAATCTTCATATAGTTCATATATATATATCGATAAGATTCACAATGATATAAACTGTTGAATACATATACCTTTCTGAATAAACTCCTGATAGTATCTGAAGGTAATTTATTTTTTAATTTAAGAAAATTGTCATATAGTGTAACATTTTACAATACAACAGTCAGTGTGGACATATGTGTAGATTATACATAAAACCTAGAAATATCATATTCAGGGGTATGTTTAATATGGGTTACCGGTCAGCTGTTTCCTGAACTGCAGTTCTCTGGACGCTGCGTTGGGAGGAGGAGCATGGACGTGGAAGCCTCCGCCTCTCAGCAGCATTTGCAGCATTTGGTGGTGGCCCCAGGGGGGACTGACTTGGAGCAAGAGCAGGACTGGCACAGTTTCCGGGACAGGTGGAACGGGCACGCAGGGTATAGATGAGGCTCCCCCGCTGTCCATGCTCCACCCACAGCTGTAGCTGCCTTTCCCCCTTTGGCTGGTGTTGGCCTGCCGGCGTTGTGCTGGTGCCCTGGCAGCAGTTGCTCCTGACGCTACTTCCCCCAGCCACTCTCGCCCCCACCATCCCACTACTTAACTTTACTCACGCAGCCTTCCCTGCAAGCCCTTGGTGCCCCCCTGCTCATCTTGTACAACTTGTGGAGGTCTTGCCTCAGCCGTTGTTCTGCCATTCCACCCACCTGGCAGCCTGAAGAAGGCGGTGAGATCATACTCAACTTCACACATGACAGTATTCACCTTGTGAAACTGTGAAAACAGTGATCCCAGTAGCTCCAGCAGCTTCAGCCAAGTGAGACAGACTCAGAGACAAAGAAGAAAGGCGATAGGAATTGCCTCAGCGTTGGGGATACATGCTTAGACCCTGTACATGGTTGAGCCTCAGGTTTGGGGAAACGTTTGACTAGGTTCACGTGTGGCTTGCATTCTGGGTGAAACCCCCCCCCCCACATGTCCTGCACTCGCAGGTGTTTAAAGCCTTATAATTGCCAAGGCTCCCTTGAAGATCCCTCAAGCTCCTTAAACTGCTGCAAGCTTCTCCAAGGCCATGACAGAACATTCGCTCGTGCCCATCTCCCGCTCAGACTATGTAAAATAATTTACATAAGGCAGAGGTGTGGTGGCGCTTTTGTGGCTGGGACCTCGCTCAACACACTCTTCAGCTTGCACTTTGCAACCATGAACCAGCGCAAAAAACCACTCCGGATCGGAGGGCTTATAGTTCCGAACTCTGTGACCAACTCTGTGACCAACCGCTGCTGCGTGTTTGCTGCATACTCGTGCCCCCCTCCATTGCCAATCAGAAACCTGCCTAAGAGCAGGGGAGAGGCAGCGCAGACCTTGGGTCCCAAGGCTAAGTAACTAAACAATACACTATATCTGGTTACCTTCGAGTCACAAAACCCTGAAAGTTTGCACAAATCAGAAAGAGTTTCTAAACTCCCCAACATGCTCTCAGGTCTTAGGGAAGTGCAAGTGCAATGACAATTTGCTCTAAAAACATATAATAATATTAAAAATGAGGACACGAAGTGCCACACTAGTGCAGCTACGTGCCTGCCAATGCCCCCACAAGTCTACTAAAAGGCAAAGGACAAAAAGGTAATATACCCCAGAAAGGGGGGGTTGAGGGAAAAATCAGGCATCACCCCACACTAAAATAGCAGTTGGAGATATTCCTAAGAATCAGGTCCTCTAAAAGGGAATGGCAACATGCAGACATGACATCAGAGGCTACTTGGTACCTTTTTAAGGATGCCCTAAGCATGCCAGCTCAGGAGAAGGCTTGGGCTGAGGCTTCCCCTGTGGGAGAAAGAAGCAGAGGTCCTTCTGAGGCATCTGCTAATCAACTAATTGGTAGAAAAATACCACTGAGCCTGCAGATCATAATAGTGGGAAAAGAGAAGGCAATCACAATTAACGCGCCTAAAAGCCCCCTGGCGAGAGCAACGCTCACTACTATAAATGATAAGGCCAAGCTTCACTTGCAACAACTACCTTCCGAGAATTCTCTAAAATCCTCATTCGCCGCCGGCTATACAGAAAAGCTGAGCCAAGAGGGCATAAAGGAACCAAAAACAGCACCAGCGGATCAATACGACCATTATAGCCAATCCACGCTTAAGCAAGTAATGTCTTGCTGGCCTAAGCAGGATAGTAACATGGCTGAAGAATTGGTGCAGGTGGGGGCTCCTTCCAGCCCAGGTGCTCCACTTGGATCTCCACCATTCTCCATTGAGGCCCTAGAGGAGGTTATCGGCACAGAGGAACACAGCAAGAAGGTTGAAAGATGCTCACTGGCCAGCTGGTGCACAAGCTTTTCCTGTACATGCTTCATCCATCAACGAGAGGCTCCCTCAAATCTAAATCCTGACCGGGGGTGTTAGACCTGGCATCATTGGTGTGGGTTCCCCCTGTATTTTTGCCTTTGACTCCTGTGTTTAGGTCTCGCCTACGCAGCGCGCATGCGCTGCATAGAGACCTTTAGCCGTCGTACAGCTCTTTTTCCAAGCACATACTCGTGCTTGTGGCGGCATACAGCTTGCGGGAGTGCGCAGCGGCGCACCACAAGCACGAGTGTGTGCTTTGAAAAAGAGCAGACTGCGCGCGCACACACGCGCGCGCGCGGCCAATGCTTGTTTCTATTCTAACTGGTCAGCATGTTCTTTCACAAGAGTGTCCTTCCCTGCATATTTCTGTCCCTGGGGCTACAGAATGCCAAACATCGGAGGCTTATAGCCCTTACTAGTTTCTCTTAACTCCTTCCCACACACTTCAGCCCTTCGTCCTGCCTAAGCCACTCACATTTTACCCTGCCTCCCCTCCGCCCATCACAACATTCTTGCACGTCTCCCCCTTTCACCACTGTCAGCCATGCCCTACCGCTCCACCCTGGCTCCGTCTACTTACCCACACATCCTTCGACCATTGGACCGTTCCACTCCTTCCCCCACCCCTTAACACTTTCCAACCGCTCATTCCTTCCCAAGTAGTCACTCGTCCGCTTTTCATCCCTCAATTCGTGTACTCACCCATCGGCCCTCCGGTCCCTCCCGCGGTCCCCCATCCACCTATCGCTCTCACCTCTGCACCCGCCTCTCTCACTATTCTTAACTGCTTCTCCCAATCCGCTTGCCTCCTCTCTCTCCATTCTACCAGTCAGTCACCCCGACCGGGACTCTCGTCGGTCTATCCGTCAGTCCCTCACCTATCCACTGATCCCTCACCCATCTACCCTTACGGTGCCTATAACTACCCCAACCATCTCTTCTCCACCCGCTCTTTTCTTTCTCACCCCATCCACCTCTACCTCCGCACTGTCCCAATCGGCACTCCTCGCCCACTGCTCTTTATTTCTCTCACTTCTCCAGACAGTTCTCATCTCTCACTCATCCGTCCGGTTCCTTTCCCTCTCCCGGCACCTCACACTATTATTACTTTCTTACCTCTGCGCCATGTACCCCATCCCCAGCCTCTGCACCCCGCTCCTGTATGTCACATCCACCTCACTATTGTCTTCCTCTTATCTTTCCACTCTCTTCCCATCTCTCCCCTCTGCCATGTTGCTACCATATCTCACATCCACCTCACTATTGTCTTTCTCTCATCTTTCCACCCTCTTCTCATCTCTCACCCTCCACCCATCTCTCACTTTCACCCTCTCCTGTTTCTCATCACCTCCAACCTCTTCTCACCCCTCCAGACAGCTCTCATCTCTCACTCATCCGTCCGGTTCCTTTCCCTCTCCCGGCGCCTCACACTATTGTTACTTTCTTACCTCTGCGCCATGTACCCCATCCCCAGCCTCTGCACCCTGCTCCTGTATGTCACATCCACCTCACTATTGTCTTCCTCTTATCTTTCCACTCTCTTCCCATCTCTCAATCCCTCCAGCCTCTTCCCACCACTCCACCCTGTTCCCACTTCACCCCCCACTTTGTTCCCATTCCTCTCCCCTCCGCCATGTTGCTACCATATCTCACATCCACCTCACTATTGTCTTCTCTCTCATCTTTCCACCCTCTTCTCATCTCTCACCCTCCACCCATCTCTCACTTTCACCCTCTCCTGTTTCTCATCACCTCCAACCTCTTCTCACCCCTCCGCCCTGTTCCCACCTCACACCCTCCACTTTGTTTCCATCACTCACCCCTGCCCCCTCCCCTGTACCTATCTCTCACCCACCATGATTATGCTCGTCTCTTACTCCCGCTCCACTGTTTTTCTTCACCTACTGTTCGAGTTCCCTGTCTCACACCTCCCCACCTATTGTTTTCTCTTCTCTCGCCCCCCCCTCTCCCATCTCTCACCCTCCCTAGTTCACTTAGCCCCGGATAGGTGTTGTCTCAGTATGCTGACTGGCTCAGCAGATCAGTTCTCCCTGCTGGGTCCGACCCCCTGGCACCAGGCCACATTTAGCTCGGGCATGCCCACTCGGGTATTTTTGTCTTTCAGGTGCTCCCTCGGACCCACCACACACCGCTTCCTCAGTTTCAACCCTCAGATCTGACAGCCATCCCTCCACCCCGGGGGGGCCCCTCCCTGCCTCTCAGACAGGGCTGTGACAGGCCCGTAGTACACAGGCCCGCCTCGCGCTTCAAATCGAGTTTATACAGCGGGACGATATGCAAACAGTCAAGACCTGACTTGTAAAGGACATGTGCGTGCCCGAACTCACTACGTTTTTTTCAATTCTGCATCCCTGGATAAAGAAGAACTCATTATTCACACATCCGGCCTTTACACAGCATATATATGTAAAAACAGCTTGAGTACTTTTACACAATGTCGCACAGATTTCCTTCGCGGAAATGTGCCCTGACTTGTGGTACTACCAGCAGAGGAGTAACCAGGGTGCCAGGGGCCCGAATGCAAGAAAGGAGAATGCACCACCCCATCCCTCCATGTCCTGGTTTGGTAACAAAAATCAGAAATAAGTAGGGGGCAACGGGCCCTTTATACTGCTGAGCCCCGGTGCCACTGCACCTGCTTCACTCCTGATAGCTATGCCTCTGGGTAATGCGCCCAGTGCATATTGCGATCCCACGTGAAATAGATTGGGGAACAAATTGCTAATTCCGTAAACATATACAGTGAAAGGGAATTATTTACAAAAGGTTTGCGCAGGGGCTCAGCCTCGTCATTGGCTGTCTTCTGCTGCCAACCGGGGGCAGTGCCCCTTTTCCTTGTTGGCATTGGGCCAGGTGGCAACCTTGCTACAACATTGCTAACAAGCATTTGCAATGCAATAGGTCTCGCATTTACGCGAGTTTAAGCTATTGCCATTGTAAATGACAATGTATTTTATTTATGTTTTAAAAACCAATGCCAAAATAAAAGGCATAGCCATTTACAATGCCAATAGCTCAAACTTGCGTAACTGCGAGACCTATTGCAATGCAAATGCTTGTTTTGCTGTGTGTTGGACTTCGTGTTGGACTTCGTTTTTGCTGGTCTAGATGCTTTGGGCACTTTGCCACTGCTGTTCAGTGCCAAAGTGCAAGTGCTCCCTTTGTCAATTGTTGTTATGGATTGGTAATTCCATGATTGGCATATTTTACTTACTAGTCAGTCCCTAGTACAGTGCACTATGTGTGCCCATGGCCTGGAAGTCAAATGCTGCTAGTGGGCCTGCAGCACTGATTGTGCCACCCACATAAGCAGCCTGTAAATGTAACTCAGGCCTGCCATTGCAGTGCCTGTGTGCAGTCTAGTACTGCCATGTTGACCTGGCAAGTGCACCCACTTACCAGGCCCTAACCTTCCCTTTTCTTACATGTTAGTCACCCCTAGGGTAGGCCCAAGGTACCCCTGTGGGCAGGGTGTGGTGTATGTGAAAGGTAGGATATGCCCTCATGTGTGTGGCATGCCCTGATAGTGAAATACTTCCAATTTCGTTTTTCACTATTGTAAGGCTATCTGTCCCCATGGGATAGAATGGGGAGTTTGCTCATAACATCTTATGAGCATTACTGCCCATAGGAACAAGATAGGAAAATAAACTTTGATATGCTTGAACTCCGAATGTTGAGATGCATCTTTTAGTGAGGGTGATTTTTACATTCTGTTTTTGAAAATACCACTTTTAGAAAGTAGGTATTTTCTTGCCTAACCATCCAGTGTGCCTCTGCTAGGTTGTGTATTGACTGTTCGGCTTTGGAGTGGCAGGGGCTGGGGATGTGCATTCTGTTCAACAGCCACTTGGGGGTTGAGGTGTGTCCTGCCTTGCCAGGGTGAGTCAGGGCTGGGCTGAATAGACCTGGGCTGCATTCATAGTAGGGGGAGGAGATTTCTTTCACACCTGAATGGGCCTGGACTGCCAAGAACAATGCTGTCTCCACCTCCTGCCAGGAAGCTGCACCAGTGAGGACAGAACTGGTTTTGGCTGGGCACAGACACTCTCTGCTTTCAGAGAACAAAGAGATTTACTGTATAAAAAGAGGGACCCAGACCCCAGACATTTAGATCACTTCTGGGAATCAAGAGGAACCTTTGCCAAGGAGAAGAGCTGGAGAAACTGAGGAGGAATAATGACCCTGTGCTGTTTGCTGTCTGGGGTTGGCCTGCAGTGGCTACTTTCTTCCAAGGAAAGGGAAAAGGACTTTGCTGTTTGCTGTGTCCCCTGCTTGAGGAAGATCTCCAATGGCTTGAAGAAGAGCTTGCTCCTGTTCTGAAGTCACAGGGACGAAAAGACTTCACCCCCAGCTCCCCATAACTACCTTGCTGGGAGTTCTGACCTGCCAAGAGGTGCCTGTAGCTGTTCTGGGCCTCTGGAGGTTGTTCTGGCTGTTGGGAGCTGGAAAAGCAACGCAACTAAAAGAAGCGCAACACATCCAAAATCGCCGCATGCCGCATCGATTGCACCGGTCTCCGATGTCCGAGATCACCGCACCGATTCTGACGCAAGCCCTGCTGTGCAGCTGCAAGAATCCAGGCATTGTCCCGGATCGTCGCATCACATCCAGGCAGCAGGTCTGTTGCATCGTTGGGGGACGCAGTAAGAAACCGACGCATCACCTCCCCACGCAGTAAGAAACTGACGCATCACCTCCTCTCCGGTATGGAACCGATGCATCACCTCCCCTGCGCAGCAGTAAGGAACCGAATCATTACCTCCCCCGGAGCAAGGAACCGACGCATCACCTTCCCTGAGTGTATGGAACCGACGCATCACCTTCCCTGTGACCCTTTTTGTTTGTGTGTGCAACGCATCCAAGATACTTTGTGTGAAAAATGTCCCATCTGCAATTTGCTTTGAACTGAACTATTTCTACCATTTAAAAGCCAGATTTGTATTACTGCATTGTGGATTTTTGTCGTTTTGGTCTTGTTTGGTTTAGATAAAGATTACTTATTTCTCTAAACTGGTGTGGTGTCCATTTGTAGTGTTTTCAATGTATTACTGTATGTGTTTACAAATGCTTTACACACTGCCTCTGAGATAAGCCTGTCTGCTCGTGCCAAGCTACCAAGGGGGTGAGCAAGAGTTATTTAGAAGTGTATCCCCCTTACCCTGACTAGGAAGAAGGGTTCCTACTTGGATAAAGGTACGTACCTCTGCCAACTAGAGACCCCCATTTCTAACAGGTAGTATGCCCCGTTGACCCTTCGCAAACTGAAGCCCTAATAAGCATTAATAAAACATTAAGCACCGTTGCCAATGCAGCCCTGCTGTATGCCGACAAACTGGATGTGCAAATCACCATCTTACAGTCCATTGTCTATTTAATACTGGGAATTGACAACAAATTGGACGGCCTGAACAGTCTAATACTCAGAGCTCAAGAATCAGTGCAATTAGAGCCTAGGCAAAATTTATGTGACTGCGGACCAATACTAGAGAAGTTAGCAACTCATCCCGAAGTGATGGGTTCTTTGCTTGAGGATTTGAAAAAGAACTCTAGGGCCCCAGCTGCCGAAAACTTGCTGAATTTATGATGATGCCATCTTGCTCATGTGACACTGTGCGCTCTGCTAGAGCAAACAAATGATTCCAATATTACGAGCCCGGGCAATGGCTCAACTGCTCCGACCACCATGGGTGCCCGTTTGTGAAGAAAAAATAAGAAAAAGATTTTAAAAACGGATTAAAAATTACAGAAGCAGAAACTCACCCATTCTGCTCCAGCAAGACAGTCAAGCCCTCAAGGGAATGGCTGACCAAACAATAACAGATTTAAAAGGCCTTTAGGCGGCAGTCCCAAAAAACTCTTTCAGAATGAAGCTGAAGTTATCGTAATAGACTCCCCGCAGTAAATCGTAAAGCTCTCAGCGCAGTAATAAGGTTGGATAGAACCCACAAAAAAATCCTGTCAGGATGACGTTGAAGTTATCGTGATAGGCTCCTCAAAGCAAACCATATCAAATAAAGCTCTTAATACAGTAACAAGGACATGTTTACAACGGGGTGGCCCATCGCCAAAAGATTCCCTAAATCAAATTACATCAATTCAGGTTTTAAATACAGCAATACGACCTAGTCTACAAATGGATGATTCACCGCCAACTACATATGCCACTGCATGCAGGTCAATCAAGCCAGCGCCTAACAAAAGTCCCAGACAGGCACACTGCATGGACGCAAACGACCGCCACACCTACAGAACTGAGAGGCGCGGCTGCCACACCCAGGAACTAAGCCGAGCTACGGAGAACAATTGAAAACAACCGCACCAAAATGGATAATGTGAGTACCCACATGGCATCTACATTACAAGTCGGTCTCCAAAAGGCACCATCCCGGGGGCCCTAAAAGATCAATTAGCGTGAAATTGAATGGCAACGGGGGAGACAGCGGGTTGCACCATAGCCCTGCAGATAGAATGGGCAGACGGCAAGGAGAAGGCCAAACCCCCGAGTGTGACTCCGATCGGAAGATAATATTATATCCTGAGTACGTCTCGGAAAGTGGGACATGCTTAGCAGAGGAAACATTGTGAAACTTTGTGCTAGCGCACGAGTATTGGAGAAAATTAACTCCACTGTGATCGGTGGAGTGGCTTTCCTCTCCCCTGAAATCGGAGAGTTAAATGAATGCACAGAAATTATATTCACCAACCCCGTGCCAGTAAAAACTTTGAGGAAGAACAGGGTGCAACTGGAAAAATGAGGATTAAAAGTTATAACCCCTACAGTGCCAAAGTACCCCACTGTCCTCAGAGAGGAGAATGCAATCACCAATAAATCACTATGCCAAGGGGTGAATAATGGCAGCAAGTCAAACAGCAACAAGTCAAATAACCCCACCATCTCTGTTTTAATGGGCATTAATAAGGGAACCTGCCCTCCGCCAACCGTAGAAGGATAACTCATAATAGCACCAAATAAAGCGGATGACCGGCACTATGTAACATGACCATTAAAACCCACAGATTGGGCTTGGCTCCCAAACGCCCTTAATTCTTGATCCTAGTGCACAGCCCCTGAAAATACTACCCATGAAAAAAGGTTACGGCTGAAAATCTGTTCATGGAATATAAGGGGTTTAACTGATCTGGAAGAAAAGAATGTGGCCATTAACAATTTGAAGAAAAACGACATCATTGCCCAGCAGGAAACCTGGGCACTTCCCTCGTTCCATTGGTCTGACTTCACAGTCTATGAAGAACCAGCAACGGCATCTCAGGCAGGGGGCCATGCCTCTGGCGGTGTGTCAAGTTATGTAAAAAATAATCTGGCAGCTGCCGCCATAGTGCTTTGCACAGGGAACAGTGATTACATCTTTTTAAGGGTTTCCTAGGCTAAGTCAAGTAAAGCAAGCCCTCAGCTCACCCTTATTTTTGGGTGTGTTTATCTCCACCTGGCAAAAACAAGAAGGGAAGCCACCCTGTTGGAGCTGCTCTCAACCTTGAAGGATCTCTTAGCTCTAGACCTAGATGACATGTGGGTCATGATGGGAGACTTCAACACCAACCTAATGTATGCAGAGTCGTTTCACACATTGTGGAACTTGACGACCAAATATTGGCCATCCCGCTGATTGAAATGCAGTTTCAAAGGGTTGACAAATAGGGCAATGCCATAGCCTCTTTTCTAAACCAGTTAGGCTTGAGAATATTGAATGGAAGATTCAAGTCAGTCTCACCCGCAGCATATACGCATGCGTCCTACTTTAGTATGGCTACTCTGGACTACGTTTGGGTATCCTTGGCGTATTTTCAATCAATAGGTAAGTTGGAAGTCATGCCGACTCTGGCCAGTGATTACACAATCCTCATATGTGAAGTACAGGTCCCATGCCCTATTTGCATTAAAACACAACTTGTAGGGAAACAAGAAGAGCTGGAGACAATTAATAAAAGTAAGTGGTCTGTGACAAATGACAATGAGCAAGGGATAATTGTAGACCAATTTCTGGACAGGATTCAGTGAGTAAACTGTGTTGAGACTGATACAAAAAATCTGGGGCCTCTTGGCTGATTACCTGAGTAAACATCTGGGAAACTTGGAAAGGCCTGGTAAGGGCGAGAGCATTGGCCACGCCAAAATGACAGCAAACAACAGGTATGAAATAGCGGCCCTAAAACGTGGACTAATCCCCTTGAAATCATACTGGTATGGTTGCAGAGACATGGATGACTTTGAGGGAGAGGAGTCATTAATGCGCGTTCTCTGTATCTGTGATAATTTGCTCCCTTCAAGGAAGTTTTGGCTCTGGCAGGTATGGAGCATTTTAAATATCAGGACCTGCTGAGGCGCCAAAGAAGTCTGCATGAGAGGATAGTCAGCCCAGCTAGTCGCTCAATTCGTAAAAGATTTATGAATTCTGTAGTCATGCTGCTTGGGGCCCCCCAGACCCGGGTACCTCCCTTATGCTGAATAGCTCCTGTCTAAAAGGATCATCGTGTCAGGGCTGGGTGAACCTGGTTTTTCAGTATGGTATTTACTTTTGACTATGAAGAACGGTTAAAGGGCGATAATGCCAAGCTTTTTAGATGGTGGGGGAAAGTGTTGCCTTCCACCCATAAAACTCATAAGTATTTTATAATAGTTTTATGACTTTTTAATTCCCTTTATTCAACAGAATTTGTATTCTGCTTGGGGGATTCTCATATGCTATGATTTCAATTCACAGTGTATTTTTTTATTCTGCTTGGGGATTCTCAAACGCAATGATTTTGACTAATTGGGCAAATAAAGATATATCTATCTTTAATAAAATAGTTTGTATGTAACCATGTACCACTGGATTATGATAAACAAAGGTTCTATATAAAAAGCATATAAAATGGTCATTCTCCCACATCAAAATCTCATTACACCATAGAATCACACATGCAAGATTTAGTACATGTTCCTTACAATGTCTTCTAACAAAACATTTTTCAAGTGAAATTACTATGCAATTGTTTTTAAAAGAAGTAGTTTTTAACACAAATAACCTTGACATTTTCAATAATAAATAGTGATAAATGAAAATCTTTGAAAAATATACATAATTATCTTATTTCTGTAATTTTTATTTAGAGGGCCATCCACTTCTGATGAACATTCTTTGGCTCTAATGACATGCTAACACATTGGAGCCATCAATGCCTTTTGTGAATGAAAGCACATTGTATCTGCATTCACAGACGTCATTGTCCCATCTAACGTATTGATAGACATCCTACCGGAACTCTCAAATTACCGTATCCCCACTCAGAGCACAGTTCATACCTATAACATTTAAGCTATCAGCATCGATATACAGCTCATCAATCTACGCCCACCATCCCATCTCAGAGGCAGTTCATCTCTCTCACCATCACAATATCCTCAGAGGTAACACACCTCACTCATTCACTCACTCACTCACTTACCTACTCACTTGTTCACTCACTTTCTCACTCACTCATTCACTCACTTATTCACTTGTTCACTCACTTGTTCACTCACTCACTCATCTATTCAACCACTCATGAATACACTCACACATCCATAGGTGATGGAAGTTTCCATTAATTATCCATACATCACGCACCCATCCATCCAACAGTTGACTCAATCTCACATTCAGTCACTCATCCATTCACCTCACCAAAATTACCAATAAATGAGGACACATTTTCACTTTTTGAGTTGCCAGTGCATGATCATCAGTAGAAACTGTACTAAATCCAGAGTTTTTAAGTGCTGAGTAGAACACTGAAACTGCTCTGGGGACAAATAATTGTATTTTTTTTTTAATGTATTTTTATTGGCATTTTAAAATATTTAACATATACATTAAATGTCAAACAGCATCACGGATGGAAGCAAATTTCTCAAAGGTGGCAGTAACACATTGCGGCGATATACTGCACAATGCTATATAATCGAGCAAGCTCAATGGCCCAGGCACAAATCGTACAGCCTATGTGCATACACAGTTGCGTTCCAGTCATTGTCCATTTAGGAAGAGCTGCCTACACGTTGTGGCCTAAGCTCTTAGTACATGTTGCACCAGTTATCATTCCCTAAAGTGACATGTGAGGATTCCCACCAGCGGTCCCGGGTGTGAATATAACATACGTGTTTATTATAATAATACTTCCTTTACTAATAAAACATTCCTAATTAAAGAAAAGGAAAGGAAAACAAAGGAAATAATAACACAACTTAACCAAGAAAGGAGTGAATAGGACTTGTGCAGAGGGGTGAACCAGTCTTCGTTAACATGGCTTGTGCTTTAGGGGGAGCATACCGTAGTCCAACCTTTTAGGGGAGTCGGAAAGGCAGGGGGAGGGGCACCCAATCCTTGTCAAAGCTACCGCACCAGGGTCAAAGGGTTGCCTTGATCCTTACCCCACAGTCGATTACATTCAAGGCAGTGCCCGGTGTAGCCTAAAGGTTTCAGTAGTATTCATGGATCATGTACCTTCGGGGTGGGGCCCTTGACCGGGATCTGAACCTGGCCCACTAGTTGTTTGCCCCTCCGGGTCCTCCCATGTCGCCATCACGTCCCTCCACTGTCCAGCTATTGGGTGCTTTCTCACGCCCTTAGATTCCTCCCAGCCGAGCGCTCTACCCTCCGCCCCAGCCCACATGGTAACATCCCTGTTCCAGGCCTCAAACTGGGGTCCCCTCTGGGATTTCCATTCCAATGCAATGCGCCGTTTAGCCAGTCCCACCGCGAGGTCTATTAACCTGTTCCCAACCTTCCACTTTGGCGGTCTGGGGAATAGGCCCAACAGGCAAGTCTGCACAGTAGGGGGTAGCACCTTGCCCAACACGTCTTTAAGCTTACTAAGCACAGCCACCCAGAAGGGTTGCAGGCCCTGGCAGTCCCAAGTCATATGTCCAAAATCCGCATCCGGTGCGTGCATCTAGGGCATGAACGGACCTCCCCCCCATAGGTCACATTAAGGCGATGAGGCGTCATGTAGGCCATGTGGGTGTAGTTGAATTGTATGTACTTTAGGCGAGTGTTGCGGGAGATCTTTTTAGGGTAATATAGGACCCTTTGCCACTCTGCGTCTGTAAGGACTCTACCCCCGATCCCGTCCATTTTGCTCTCAGCTTACTTAGGGGACGCACCGACGCCGATTGAAGAGCTACATAAAACCATTTCACTAGGTGTCCCGCCGTCCCAAGTGTAAACAGGGCGTGCAATACTGGGTGTGTCTCCTGTTCATCCCTCTCTTTGTTCCATATCTGCGCAAATGCACGTGTCAGGGCCACAGTCCTCCATTAGCCCGTCAAACGGGAGCAGAGATTTGTCCAGGAAACAATTCCCGACATTGTTTAGCCCTGCCTCAGTCCAGTGGGCCAGTTGCTCGCTTGTAAATACGGATTGTGGATCGCCATGCGGCAGTCCCACGAGGGGTAACATAGGAGAATATTTGGCGACTCGCCGTCCTCCGCCCTGGCATTGCTTCCAGGTTTGAAAAGCTGTGCGCTGTAGCACGGAGCAGTATGGGGTGGGTGTCTTTGGTACCAATAGTTTCGCCATTACTAGACTGGGATGAGAGTCGGGGCGCGATAGGAACGCTCCATCCTCATTTACCCCCTCTATCCATTATGCCAGCCATTGTAGCTGAGCAGCAAACATATAGTATTCAAAATTCGGGGCACCTAGCCCCCCCTCGGACACAGGGCACTGCAACATTTTAAGAGCCACCCTGGGACGCCCGTCCCCCCACACCAGGTCCCGCAGCAAGGTATTCAAAGGACGGAACCAACCGCTGGGCATAATAACCGGGAGATTAACAAAAAAATACAATAAGCGCGGGAGCATGACCATTTTGGACAGCGCGATCCTGGCCATGACTGGCAATTGCAGTGTGCACCAGAAGTGCATGCATGAACGTAACGGGTGCAGCGCTCTGCCTAGGTTCCCCTCCTTCAGATCATCTAGTGAGTGGAAGACATGTATGCCCAAGTACTTGAGCGAGTTCTGAGCCCATAGTATATCCCCCAACAGGGCAACCGGACAAGGCGCAGGGCCTGACACCGGGAACAAGTACGTCTTAGTTTTGTTAACTCTCAATCCCGAGAGATCCGCGAATTCGTCTAGGATGTGTATAGCCTCTGCGGTACCCACAACTGCATTGGACAAGTATAACAGTAAGTCATCCGCGTACAGGGAGACATGATGCATTCGCCCTTCGGTAGCCAACCCGATCCCATCGCCTCCCCGGCGAAGTCGCTCCGCGAGGGGCTCGATCGCCAGGGCAAATAGAAGGGGGGAGAGGGGACACCCCTGTCTGGTCCCTCGGAAGACCCTGTACTCTCTGGAGATTGTCCTGCCTGTTCTAACCCTTGCAGTAGGCGCTGCATACAAAAGCCTCACCCACCGCACCCAGTCCTCTCCCAGGCCCAGGCGCAGCATCACTCGAATAAGTATTCCCACCCCACCGTGTCGTAGGCTTTCTCCAGGTCAACAGAGAGCACCACGGCCTGGTGGTGGGTCGGGGCCTCCGCATGGTAGAGAATAGAGTAAAGTCTGCGAAGATTAAAAGAGGTATTGCGGGAAGGGATGAACCCGTTCTGATCAGGGTGTATCAGTGTCGCCATGTGCGGTACTAGTCTACCGGCCAAGACCATACTTAGGATCTTAAAGTCCATGTTAAGCATGGAAAGGGGTCTGTAGTCCTTAACCCCAGCCTCCGGCTTCTTAGTTTTCGGAAGGGGAATCACCAGGGCCATCTGAGTGGAGTTGGGCAGTGCCCCAGCCTCATACGCATCAGCATACAGCCTAACTAGTTCCGGCGCTAGGGTATCTGCGAAACGTTGATAAAATTCCGCTGGGAGACCGTCTGACCCCGGCGTCTTACCAGGCGCCAATGCGTGGATGGCGGCCTTGATTTCCTGCAAATTTATAGGTTCCCCGAGTTCACCCCGGGCCTCGACCTCTAACACCCGGAGGGGCAGAGTCTCTAGATAGTCTCTCACGGCAGACTGGGGCGCCGCAGTCGGGGATGCATACAGGTGTTCATAATACGTTAAAAGGAATCGTTAATCACGTCCGGGTCATACACCACTTCCCCGGTGTCAAGGCCCAGTTGTGTGATGGGAGATCCCGCTAGGTCGGGTCTGATTAACTGCGCCAACAGACGGCCCGCTCTCCCCTCCTCCCTCTGTACTTTGTCTAAGTAACCCTTGTGGTCATAGCAGCTCAGACGTCCCAGAGCATCATTATATTTTGCCTGTGCTTCCTGCAACGCTACCCGGGCAGCGCCGCCCGTGCCCTGAGCGTTGTGAAGGCCGTGGATGCACCCCTCCAGGTTCAAAATTTCCCGACGAAGTTCCCGATGTGCTCCCGTTGCCTGCCCCATACAGTGGCCCGCACCACCACCTTAAATGCCTCCCATTCCACCTGAGAAGAGGATGCTGTATTGAAATTAATGGGGAAGTAGGTATCCAAAAGTGTGCGCAATGATGTGCGAAAGGGATCATCCTCCAGCAATGCTGGGTTAAGCTTCCATGTGGGATTTGGGGGGCACCTACCCAAGGGTTGATGTGTCATTATTAACGGGCTATGATCCGACAATGTGCGTCCCAAGTACTCGGTATGTATGATAGAGCCATTAAAGGCGAGGGAGCATAGAAATGTATCCAGTCGTGTGTGCACCTGGTGTACTGGCGAGAAAAAGGAGAACTCCCTATGGTTGTTGTGTTGTAGCCTCCAGGTGTCTTCGAGACCCCAGTGAGTAATCAATGCCAAAACCCCAAGGCTGTGCGGCGCGGCTGAAACCCATTAAGGGAGGGTGCGACCGGTCGGTCACCACGTCTGCAACACAGTTAAAGACCCCCCCAAGGATCAGGCTGCCCCGCAGGCTGTCAGCAATTACAGCAGAAAGGGAATCCAGGAAGCCAACCTGGTCCTGGTTAGGGGCATAAATGTTACCTAGGGTGCCCTCCTGGCCCGCCAGTCTCCCCATAACCAGTACGTAACGGCCGCCCGCATCCAGCCTCGTCCGCTCAACAGCAAACGGGACCCCCGGCCTGACCCAGATCAGCACCCCCCTTGCAAAGGCCGAACTGGTGGTCGCATAAACCTGGCCCCTCCATCGACGTTTCAGCTTCCCAGCTTCCTCACTGTTCAAGTGGGTTTCCTGGAGGAACGCTATGTGGATGTCTCTATGCCTCAGGTATGAGTATATGTTATGGCGTTTGGTAATGGACCCCATGCCCCTGATGTTCCATGTTAGGAACCGAATAACACTACGAGCCTCTGCCATTCATGGTGGGTGGTGCCAAACAACAGCCCGAAATGGGCCTCCCCCCGATCCCCCCGGATCTCGTGCTTTTCCACCCCTCTGCTAGCATTAAAAACCAAAAAAAAAAGAAAAAACTCCAACAAACGGACCCATACGGTGGTCAACTCCCCAAGCCCAGGGCAGTCCTACAACGGCCAGCCGCCCAAACCTCCTGTGTAACAATGTAATACTAAATGAGGCCCTAACCTAATATGGCACTCAACTGGGGTCGGGCAAGCAAAGTTAGCAAAAGACGCTCCCACCAAGCAGATTGCACCAGTCCCGTATATGGAAAGTGCAGCTCGGGGCTTGTAGCAGCCAAGTGCGGCTCGGCACCCGCTAGATTGTCACAGTTATCTTAGCTTACCAAGTAAATCAAATTATATCGTCCGCGGTATTTGGTGTCACCACTGGCATCTTCACACTATCACTATGGGAAGTGTCTGTTTCGTTGTCCTCCGCCTCTCGTGTGGAACCAGCCCCCGCCCCCGGGGGAGAGCCCCGACCCTGCATCAGTGCCGCCACAGCTTGCAGCGCCTCAGCTCTCTCCTTCTCGGTCTGAGAGGAGGATGGATTATTCGGGTTCCCCCTATGAGTTCGGCGTCCCTGGCGTTTCCCGGTGCCCAAGGTCTTCCGCTCGAGGGCACCAGAGTTCCGGTTTCGTGGTGTCTCGCCCGTGTAGGTCTCCAGCCAGTCCCAGGCATCTTTGGACAATCAAAGTAGTGAGTGTTCCCCTCCAACACTATACGTAGTCGAGCCGGGAACATAAGAGAGTATTGGAGTCCCTCCTCTCTCAATGCTTTCTTGACCTCCAGAAAGGAGTTCTGCCTCCTCTGTACCTCCAGCGTGTAGTCCGGAAAAAGAGAGACCTTGCTGTTGTCTACAATGAAGGGGCCTGCTGCTCTCGCCTTTTGCAAAAGGAGGTCTCTGTCCCGGAAGTGAAGCAGGCGGGCCACCACGGGTCTCGGGGGTCTCCCAGGGGCCAGCAGCCTGGCAGGCACTCTATGGGCTCTCTCCAAAGTGTAAAAGGCAGACAGACCCTCGGGTGCCAGCACACTCCTGAACCAACGCTCCAAGTAAGACACCATGTCGCCCCCCTCTGTCCCTTCCGGCAGGCCCAGGACTCATATATTGTTTCTCCTATTGCACCCTTCCGCATCTTCTGCCCTGCATTCCAACAGACACACCCTGTCCGCAAGGGCCCCCATCTGCTGCTCCAGCACCTTTTGCGCCGGCACCAGCTCCGTAACATGAGACTCAGCTTCTTTAACCCGCTCCGACAGTTTCTTGTGTTCTTCTCGTAGCAGGCCAAGCCCCACCGCATCAGTGCTGATATCTTGGTGGAGGGTAGCCTTCGTGTCTGCTATGGCCTCCAATATTTTACTAAGTTGTTGCTGCACCGGGTCTTCCGGATTGGTTTGTGACTGTTCCTGAGCACTGTCTTCCGGGTCTTGGAGGGCCCCGGCCTGGCGGCCTCTAGTTTTGCCCATGGCGCCAAGTGATCTCTAGACCAAAGCGTTGCCTCCGCCCAACAGAGCGTAGTGAGTTCAGGGCACTCCCGGGGGCCAGCGAGAGACCCAGATCCTCCCACACCACAATTCAGTCAGTGCAGCAGTCCTCCGGTCCCAACCGCCTGGATCACCTCCTCACTTCCCGAAGGTCTTGCCACGTGTCACGGGCCTTGCATGTCGCACTTCCTCAAGTCTAGCCTCCAGGCCAGCAGCCCCACTCAAGCACCACTGTAATAGTCCTGCCAAGCTACCTGTGGTCGGCTCGGTCCGTCGGTCCAAAGACTCCACCAGTGTGCCCTGGCGTCTCCCTTGGCATACGTCACCAGGTGATCCGGCTTATTTCCACTGCGGGCTGCCTCCCTCGCTGTACTCCCGGGATTGCCCCACAGCCCGTTTAGATACTTCTCCGGCCGCACCCCGGCTCAGGCGCGCGGCCGCAGCCCGATTCCACCCAGGCTCCATCTTGGGTTGTACAGGTACCTCCCAGATCTCAGCAGGCAGACAGGGTCCGCAGGGAGCACCCCAGCGCTAAGGCCCTGCTCTGCTGGACACTCAGCAGCTCGCAGGCGGGTGGCCCCCCGGTGTGGCATCCACCCCCGGCCCCTCGGAGGTATTCCAACGTGTATCGTGTATGCGCCCGCCATCCAGCGCATGGGGGTCACCACCACACCACCAGATGTGAACCCACAAAGCGAAAGTCTATCCAGGTCTGATGAAGTTAACCGGGGGACCCCCCCGAACTAACAGTATTCAGGCTCACCCTGGACTCACCATCGGCGTTGCCACTATGCAGTCCCCGGCTAACAGTGTCCAGCACGGCCGCACTCCCGCTGCTCAATCCGGCCGCGGCTTCAGGTGAGGACCGGGGGGGCACTGCAGCACCCAACGACGCCTGCAGGCCAGTTTCGCCGGGGCTCCGCCTATAGAGAAACCCCAGGCCCTCTGACGCACTTCGGCTAATCGGCCACCGCAGGCCAGAGCCACAGATGCGGCCGCTTCCCTCCAGCGTAGTCGATCCTTACCACAGGGCCAGACAGCAGACCCGCTTCACGGGCGGTGCTTCAACTCTGCCGTCCTGCCGCACAGCGCGCTGTTCGCCTGATCGTCGTCGCCGCCAATGGGGTCCGCTCACTTCGCCGTGGCAGTGCCCGGGCCTCGCCTCTCCAGCCGCAGCACCCGCTCTGCTCGCGGGGAGCCCCGCAGTGCCTCTCGCCTCTCAGGGTGTTTCTCGGGCCTCATATGTCGCAGCGCCATACGTGGAGGGGTGCCCAGGCGCCCCTGGTTGCTCTCATGGCCGCCATGACTCAAGCCTCAACCACGCACACCTCGCAGCGGGCCTCTGCTCTCGACCAGCAGCTCCGACCAGCCTCGGTTTTCCGTCTGGGCGTGCCCCACGGCAACTAGGCCCCCCAGGGACTGCCGAGGTCTTGCAAATCAGCCCCGGCTGTGTAATTTACAAGGATAAAAGAATGTGCTGGTGCGGAGCTCTCGGGTCACACGTTCGCCATGATCCTCGGCTTAGCCACGCCCCTGGGGACAAATAATTGTATTGCCACAAAATGCTTTGTTTTGAGGCGAAAGTTAGTTTGCAGATTTTAATGGATTTTTGGTCACATTTTAACCTGCTCTAGAATGACAGCAGGTGGAAATCAACATAAAATTGGAAAACTCAACTGTGAGAAGTTGGCCTGGTATATGCTATCCACTGATTAAAGTGGGCACCTTGCACCAGTCCAAACAACCCTTATGGTGATTTAAGAGGTCAAAGATAACCTTAGAAAGCTATTCAAGTGGAAGCTGTGGAGATCAGCCTTCAGGCTTAGTCTTGAAGGAATGTTAAGCAGCTTGTTTTACCAGAATGCAATCTTATTGTATTGTTTAAATGAAAGGAGAAGCACACAGTAGTTATAAAAATATGTATTTATTATTATAGCACACCTTAAATACCTCACAGTATCTGCTACATGCAGATAAACACAAAGCACACAATACTGTAGCACAGAAACAATCGTAAGTAGCACTAATACACAGTGGGCTCCAGGGGGAGACCAATACCATATACTAAAATAGTGGTATAAGAACCACGACTCGAGTCAAGACAGTGTCTAGAGGATGTAGAATCGCTGGGACCCCAAGGAACCACCCAAGGTGAGTAAGTAGGGACCCCACAGAGGACGGGTGCAGTCGAGTGCTACGTACAATTCAATGGGAGAGTTGCGGTTGCAGTTTTAAAGTTTAAGGACCCTTCCCAGTGGATTACGAAGAAACCCTTTGGAACATAGAAGGTTGGAGAGCCACCCCACCCATGGATACCGAAGTACCAGAGTTACCTATCCCAGGGAAGCCAGGTGCATAGGGTCGAAGTGGCGTCGGAAACAGACGTCGTTCTCAATGGGAATCTTCAAAGAAATGCCACTGCTGGAAAGAAGAAAACTGTCTGGATACCAAAGTACCAGAGTTACCTATCCCAGGGAAGCCGGGTGCATAGGGTCGAAGTGGCGTCGGAAAAAGCGGTCTTTCTCAATGGGAGTCTTCAAAGAAATGCCACTGCTGGAAAGAAGAAAAGTGTTCGGTAGAACCCACAGGTGGATTCTTGATGGAAGGAACCTGAAAGCAGAGGGGACAGAGTCTGGGTCACTCAGGAGTGGCCAGGGGCTCGGTAGACGAATGCCCACCGATGTCAGGTGCTTCAGGTGTGAAGATGGAGACCTTAACTCTACAGCTGCAGGGACCAGGAGATGTCAAGGACAACCAGGAGCCGGATATGAGCTGTCCCACAAAGGATGTCGAGTGCTGAGGGGTCGGTGTCTGGCGGGAGCACCAATAAGCCTTGGCAGCGGCAATCCACGAAGAAGATTGAAGAAGGTTACGGTCTGGCCTAGCAAGGACCAGGGGACTCACCACAGCAAGGAGAGTCAGGGCAGGCCTGGAGCAACCAGTGGAGCCCAAGAAAAGCAGTATTGTCCCTCAAATGGACCCACAGGCTGAAGGCACAGGAGCCGCAAAGGGACCTCTAGCAGTTTCAGGAAGTAACGTCTTGCAGGGCACAGAGTGTGAGGAGCCCAAAGTTCTTTGTAGGAAATGTGCGCACAAGTTGGGGCTATTGGTAGCCCAATGCACTCAGTTGGGGAATGCTAACAAGCATATGCACTTGCAAAAGAACGCATTGCACAGGGGTTCAAGTTATGTGGTCCCCACAAAGGATACTGGCCTCAAACTTAGTGAGAGGACAGCTCAATCTCAAGAAACATAGGAACCCACCTCCTGTGCTACTGGAGCCTTCGGAGTCTGCAGGAGCTCAGGATAAGCAGACCAGTCAGTTGCATTACAGTGCCTGCAAATGCAGGGGAGTGACTCCTTCACCCCAAGGGAGATAACTTCAGTTGTCTTTGATGCTCCACAGGTCCTGCACGGAACCTGTATGGTGCACGGGCACAGACAATGCTTTGGACAGAGAGGGAGACAAAGTCGGGCCCAGGCGAAGTCCAGCAAAGTCCAGAGTGTCCAGACGGTCAGTGGTTTCTTGATCAGAATCTTGTCCACATCGAATCTAGGGTCCTACAGCCAGGTAAGCCCTTTTGTACCCATGGGTTAGGGTTGGACAGATTCAGGGAACCCTCCCAGGGGAGGGTCAGGACAGTGGGGAGGATACTCCCCTGTCCTTTGTCCAGTTTCGCGCCAGAGCAGGAGCCCATGGATTCCAGGACTGGTTTGAACTGGACTATGCACAGGGACACCAAGTATGTCCCAGATGCAGACTTTCAGGCACTTTGGAAGTGCACCCACCCAGCCCCAATACACTAAATCCTGTCTGCCTGTGCTGCCTTCCCCTGCTCGAGTTTGGCTCAGCAGCAGGAGGGCAGAAATGTGTCTCTGGTCGGCAGCAACCATTTTGTGCTGTCCGGGTCGAGAAGGCTGGCACCGGGAAGACCGGGGACCCCACGAAGCTCGCTTCTGAAGGGTGGAATCATACCTCCCACACCAGTTACTGGTGTGGAGGTATGATTCCAAGGTATTTGATACCAAACGCAACATGGTTTGTTACAGCCGTTTTCGAGATAGCATTTTACGCGAGCATATAATGCACCTCTACCTCTATGTCTGGCTGCGTCACCGACAACCCGGGAGAATGGTCTCCGAAGGCTGCAGAGGGGCTCTGCTCATGCAGGGGCACCCTCTCACGTAATACCCAGCACCCTGCCTTCAGGATTGTTAAGGCCTGCTAGAGGGGTGACATAGGTTTTAAGTGTAGTGACCTATTGATATAGTAAAACTATATCTAAAGTAAGTGGTGCATGCACCATCTTACACAAGCTGCAATGGCAGGCCTGTAGTTCCATTCTTCATGGCCTCTCATGGGTGGCATAATACATGCTTCAGCCCATGGGAGGCCTCTGGGGTACCTATGCCCTGGGTACATGTGTACCATATACTAGGGACTGACAAGGGTACCCCAGTATCCAATCTGGAGTGTACCTGCATGACATTTTAAGGAGAAAGCAGATAGACTGGGGTCCTGATTAGCAGGGTCCCAGTCAGACTAGTCAAAAACAGTGTAACATCAAGCAAAAAGTGGGGGTAACCATAAGAAGCAGATCCTACTTTCCTGCACAACCCCCCCCCCCCCACCAAACGTAAGGAGATGAGACTAACCTTGCCCAGTTGATTCTTCATGTTCTAAGAGGAAATATCTGGAGAGTCCATCTGCATTGGCATGGCTACTCCCAGGTCTATGTTCCACTGTATAGTCCATCCCCTGTAGGGAAATGGATCACCTCAAAAGTTTGGGGTTTTCACCCTTCATCTGTTTTACCCATAAGAGGGGCTTATGGTCTGTCTGAACAATGAAGTTAGTGCCAAACAAGTATGGCCTCAGCTTCTTCAGAGCCCAAACCACACCAAAGGCTTCCCTCTCAATGGCTGACCAACGTTTCTCTCTGGGGGTCAAACTTCTGCTAATAAAAGCTACAGATTGATCCTGACCCTCTGCATTAAGTTGTGACAACACAGCCCCTACCCCCAACTCAGATGCATCTGTTTGGACAATGAGTTGTTTGGAATAGTCAAAACTTTGCAGAATGGGATCAGTGCACATGGCCTTCTTGAGGTCATCAAATGCCTTCTGACAGCTAACTGTCCACTGAACTTTCTTGGGCATTCTTTTTGAAGTAAGATCATTCATGGGAGTCACTATAGACCCATATTCTTTCACAAATCTTCTTTAGTACCCAGTCAGGCCCAAGAAAGCTCTGACCTGAGTCTGGGTAGTGGGAGCAACCCAGTCCATGATGGTCTGGATTTTGCTCTGCAATGGTTGAACCTGGCCTCCACCCACAAGGTGGCCCAGGTACACAACCTTACTGTGCCCTATCTGGCGCTTGGTGGCCTTGATAGTGAGACCTGCTTTCTGCAGAGCCTACAAAACATTCTTCAGGTGGACCAGGTGATCCTCCCATGTGGAACTAAAGACAGCTATATCATGAAGATATGCTGCACAATGGGCTTCCAGAGGCCAGAGTGTCAATGTGTTCATCTGCCCTAGGAATAGGATGCGCATCAGTCCTAGTGACTGCATTGAGCCCCCTGTAGTCCACACAAAACCTCATTTCTCTCTTACTGCCCTGAGTATGAGGTTTGGGTACCAGGACCACTAAACTAGCCCAAGGGCTATCTGAGGGTTCAATCACTCCCAATTCTAGCATCTTTTGAACCTCAGTCCTGATGCAATCTCTGACATGGTCAGGCTGCCTGTAAATCTTATTTTTAACAGGTAGGCTCTCACCTGTGTCCACTTCATGGGTACACCAGGTGGTCTGACTAGGAGTCAAAGAAAACATATGCCTGTATTGATTGAGGACCTTCCTGCAATCAATCTGCTGTTGCTCAGTGAGGCTGCCTGCCAAAGCTACACCATCAACTGAGCCATCATCAGGGTTCTGTGAGAGGAGGTCAGGGAGTAGATCACTCTCTTCTTCCTGTCCCTCATCAGTAGCCATGAGCAAGCCCATGTCTGCCCTGTCCACAAAGGGTTTGAGCTTGTTTAAATAGAGAACCAAGGTCCACCAAGTAGGTGACCTCTCCCTTCTGCTCAAGAATAGTATGGGTTCCACTCCACTTGTCTTGGAGGGCTGCGGGGGCCACAGGCTCCAACACCCATACTTTCTGTCCTGGCTGATAGACAGTCAGTACAGCCTTTTGGTCATGCCAAGCTTTTTGCAATTCTTGACTTGCCTCAAGGTCTTTGCTGGCCTTCTTCATGTACTCAGCCGTCCTGGAGCGGAGACCAAGTACATAGTCCACAATGTCTTGCTTAGGTGGTTTGAGAGGTCACTCGCATCCCTCCTTCACTAAACACAGGGGACCCCTAACTGGAAGCCCAAACAGAAGTTCAAAAGGGCTGTAGCCAACCCCCTTCTGTGGGACCTCTCTGTAGGCAAAGAGAAGGCTGGGCAACAGGACATCCCATTTTTGCCTAAGCTTTTCTGGGAGGCCCATGATCATGCCCTTTAGGGTTTTGTTGAATCTTTCAACCAACCAATTGCACTGTGGGTGATAGGATGTGGTGAACTTGTAGTTCACTCCACACTCCTTCCAAATTGCAGTGATATAACTGGACATGAAGTTTGTATCTCTGTCAGTTAAGACCTCCTTAGGGAATCCCACTCTGGAAAAAATTCCCAGGAGGGCCCTGGCCACCACAGGTGATGTGGTGGTTCTAAGGGGTATTGCTTCAAGATACCTAGTGGCATGGTCCACGACCACTAGTATGTAACTGTGCCTAGATGCAGTAGGAGGGTTCATGGGACCAATTATGTCAATCCCAACCCTCTCAAAGGGAACCCCCACCACAGGTAGTGGTATGAGGGGGGCCTTTGTGGTACCACCTGACTTACCACTGGCTTGACAGGTGGTGCATGAGCGACAAAACTCCTTGGTGTCCTCAGACATGTGGGGCCAGTGAAATTGAGGGACAAGCCTGTCCCAAGTCTTACTTTGGCCTAGGTGTCCTGCCGAGGGAATGTCATGTGCCAAGGTGAGTAGGAAGCCCCTAAACGTCAGAGGTGTGACCAACATCCTGTTGGCACCAGGCTCTACCCTCTGAGTAAAGGAGTCCCTCATCCCAATTGATCCTGTGGGACCCACTGACACTCCCAGCAGCAGCTTGCTGTCTGAGGGGTTCAAGAGAGAGACAGGTTTGCTGCTCCTGACTCAGTTCTGCCCTAAAAGGGCCCCCTGTCCCCAAGAACTCAACCTGATCAGGTTCAAGTTCATCTGAGACAGTTCCTTCACAGGGACTGAGATCATCTCCCTCAAGAGACTGATCCTCTCTCTGAGCCTGTGGGGAAGGCACAGCCTTACCCCTCCTGTTCCTTCTCTTGGAAGGCACCTGGCCCATCCTTTCAGGATCCAGGGCCTGTTCAGTAGAAGTCAGTTTGGCCTGTGACCTGGTCACAGCAAACACATCTGCAGAGATGCCCAACATTGCTGCATGGGTACTAAGTTCCACTTCAGCCCAGGCTGAAGTCTCCAAATCATTGCCCAACAAGCATTCTACTGGAAGGTCTGAGCTAACCACATCTTTTTTTAGGGCCAGTTACCCCTCCCCAGCTGAAATTAACAACTGCCAAGGAATGGTCAGTCCTGACATTGTTAGCATTGGTCACTTGGTACATCTCACCAAGTATGGTTTGGTCAGGGCCCACAAGATCCTTTGTCACCATAGTGACACTAGCACATGTGTCCCTGTATGCCATGGCCTCCTTACCATTAATCAAAGGCTGCTGCCTGTATTTGCCCAAGTTACTGGGACTGACAAATAAGGTGGCAATATCCATGCCACCATCACAGACAAGTATAGCCTGAGCTGGAGTTCTGACTAAGCCATAACCCATCTCAGAGCCTAAGGTTAACCCTACTAATCCCTTGTTCCCTGTACCACCACTCGAAACTGTACTAGGGGGAGCAGTTGCCTTAGGGGCAGTGGTGGTTGGAGTTGAATCCTTGGCCTTTGGACAATTGGCATCCTTTGTCTAATGGGTCTTTTCTTTTCATAAGTAACACCAAGGTTTCTTTTTGCCTTTACCTTTGTTGGATTGTGACTCCCCCAGATGCAGGTTTTTGGGGCCATGATGAAGACTTGTCATATTTACCCTTGTCCCCACCTTTATGTGAAGTTTTAGCATCTTGCTTCTTTTGGTCACCACCATGGTTCTGGTTTCTTTGCTTCACCCTTGTTCTGACCCACCTATCTGCCCTCTTTCACAATTCTTGGGGAGAAGTCAGATCGGAGTCAACCAGGTATTGATGCAATAACTGATTTTGGCAATTAATAAGGATCTGCTCCCTCATAATCAAATTGTACAATCCCTTGCAATCATTCACTTTGCTGCCAAGCAACCAGCCTTTCAGAGCCTTAATGGCACTATCCACAAAGTCTCCCCAGTCCTGATTCTGTGTCTTCTGGGTGTCTCTGAACTTAATCCTGTACTGTTCAATGGTTAAGCCAAACCCATCATTGAGAGCACTCTTCAGGACTGAATAATTGTCAGCATCCTCTTCTCTAACAGTGAGGAGCTTATCTCTACCTTTGTCAGCAAAGGATAGCCACAAGATAGCTGCCCACTGCTCTCGAGGGACTCTCTGAACGTTACAGACCCTCTCTAAAGCAGTTATCCATTTATGGATGTCATCCCAAACATGGTAGGGAGGGACAATCTTGCTCAGGTTCCTATTGTCAAAAGAATGTTCCTTAACTCTAGGGACACTGTTGCTGCCACCATGGGACTTTAGTCCCAACTTTCTTTCTAGCTCTCTGGACTTCTAGGAACTGTTTATCAAGGGCCAATTGCTCTTGCCTGAGCCTAAGCCTAGCTTTCTCAAGTTCAAGAAATTGGTATTCCCTATCAAAAGAGTGGTCCCTCTTGCTAGATACAGAGGTCCCTACAGACTGTCCTGAGTGATTTAACTCTGCAGAGGGAGATCTAGATCTCCTTGGTAAACTCTGCACTCTTCCAGGAGGGGTGAAGAGGGGGCCATCTTGGCCTTCTTCAGCATCTCCCTGAAGATCTGAGTTGTCCAGGTGGGAACCATCTTGTTCCTCCTGGCCAGGGTTTGAGTCTACGTCATAAAAGGTGCCACCTCCTGACCTGTCCTCATTCCCTGCCCCACCCACTTTCTTCTGTTCATCTGATCCAGGGGTCTTCCTAAGGTCATCAAGAAGTAAGGCCTCTATGAGGCATTGAGTGTTGGAATTTCTCCCGGTCTTCAGCTTTCTAGAGTCACACAGGGCTTTCAATTCTTGGAATGAAAGCACACTGTATCTAGAGGGCAGAGAGCCACTGGCATCTCCTTTAGAAGACATACTAAGTGTGCTGAGGTGTTGCACCTACCTAAACTAGTGGGAACTAAACTCTCTGAGGTTGGAGAAAGGTTGTGCTAGACCCTTGACTTACCCAACCCTAAGTTCAGTAGAACTTACCTATTCTAAGCTAGTATTATATGTACCTAGTACTTAGTGGTTTTCAGTTAATCAATTTATCTGGTAAAACAATGCAGGCTTGAATCCCACCGCTGCCACCAATGTGAGAAGTTGGCCTGGTATATGCTGTCCACTAATTAAAGTGGGCACCTTGCACCAGTCCAAACAACCCTTATGGTGATTTAAGAGGTCAAAGATAACCTTAGAAAGCTATCCAAGTGGTAGCTGTGGAGAGCAGCCTTCAGGCTTAGTCTTGAAGGAATGTTAAGCAGCTTGTTTTACCAGAATGCAATCCTATTGTATTGGTTAAATGAAAGGAGAACAACACAGTAGTTATAAAAATATGTATTTATTATTATAACACACCTTAAATACCTCACAGTATCTGCTACACGCAGATAAACACAAAGCACACAATACTGTAGCACAGAAACAATAGTAAGTTGCACTAATACACAGTGGGCTCCAAGGGGAGTCCAAACCATATACTAAAATAGTGGCAAAAGAACCACAACTCAAGTCAAGACAGTGTCTAGAGGATGTAAAATCGCTAAGACCCCAAGGCACCACCCAAGGTGAGTAAGTAGGGACCCTATGGAGGACGGGTACAGTGTGAGAACACAACCGCGTGCTACGTACAATTCAATGGGAGAGTCGCCGTTGCAGTTTTAAAGTTTAAGGACCCTTCCCAGTGGATTACGAAGAAACCCTTTGGAACATAGAAGGTTGGAGAGCCACCCCACCCATGGATACCGAAGTACCAGAGTTACCTATCCCAGGGAAGCCAGGTGCATAGGGTCGAAGTGGCGTCGGAAACAGACGTCGTTCTCAATGGGAATCTTCAAAGAAATGCCACTGCTGGAAAGAAGAAAACTGTCTGGTGGAACCCACAGGTGGATTCTTGATGGAAGGAACCTGAAAGCAGAGGGGACAGAGTCTGGGTCACTCAGGAGTGACCAGGGGCTCGGTAGACGAATGCCCACCGATGTCGGGTGCTTCAGGTGTGAAGATGGAGACCATGACTCTACAGTTGCAGGGACCAGGAGACATCGAGGACAACCAGGAGCCGGGTACGAGCTGTCCCACAAAGGATGTCGAGTGCTGAGTGGTCGGTGTCCGGCAGGAGTACCAACAAGTCTTTGCAGCGGCAACCCACGAAGAAGGTCGAAGAAGGTTACGGTCTGGCCCAGCAAGGACCAGGGGACTCACCACAGCAAGGGGAGTCAGGGTAGCCCTGGAGCAACCAGGGGAGCCCAAGAAAAGCAGTGTTGTCCCTCAAATGGACCCACAGGCCGAAGGCACAGGAGCCGCGAGGGGACCTCTAGCAGTTTCACAAAGTAACCGCTTGCAGGGCACAGAGTGCAAGGAGGCCAAAGTCCTTTGTATGAAATGTGCACAGCGGTTGGGGCTATCGATAGCCCAATGTACTTAGTTGGGGAATGCCAACAAGCATATGCACTTCAAAAGTACGCGGTGCACAGGGGTTCGGGTTATGCAGTCCCCACGATGGATACTGGGCTAAAACTTGGTGCGAGGGCAGCTCAACCTCAAGGAACATAGAAACCCACCTCCTGTGTTGCTGGAGGCTTCAGAGTTTGCAGGAGCTCAGCATCAGCAGACCGGTCAGTTGCATTACAGTGCCTGCGAATGCAGGGGAGTAACTCCTTCACCCCAAAGGAGATAACTTCAGTGGTCCTTGATGCTCCACAGGTCCTGCAAAAAACCTGTATGGTGCACGGGCACAGAAGATGCTTTGGGCGGAGAGGGAGACGAAGTCGGGCCCAGTCGAAGTCCAGCAAAGTTCAGAGTGTCCAGACGGTCGAAGGTCAGTGGTTTCTTGATCAGAATCTTGTCCACGTCAAATCTAGAGTCCTACAGCCAGGTAAGCCCTTTTGTACCCATAGGTTAGGGCTGGACAGATTCAGGGGACCCTGCCAGAGGAGGGTCAGGACAGTGGGGAGGATACTCCCCTGTCCTTTGTCCAGTTTCGCGCTAGAGCAGGAGCCAACGGCTCCCATGACTGGTTTGAACTGGATTATGCACAGGGACACCAGGTGTGCCCCAGATGCAGACTTTAAGGCACTTTGGAAATGCACCCACCCAGCCCCAATACACTAAATCCTGTCTGGAGGGGGTCACACCTCCCTGTGACAGGTCGCCTATTGTGCTGCCTTCCCCTGCTTGAGCTTGGCTCAGCAGCAGGAGGGCAGAATTGTGTCTCTGGTTGGCAGCAACCATTTTGTGCTCTCCGGGTCGAGAAGGCTGATACCGGGAAGACCAGGGACCCCACGCAGCTCGCTTCTGAAGGGTGGAATCATACCTGCCACACCGATTACTGGTGTGGAGGTATGATTCCAAGGTGTTTGATACCAAACACAACATGGTTTGTTGCGGCTGTTTTCGAAATTGCATTTTACGCGAGCATATAATGCACCTTTACCTATATGTCTGGCTGCGTCACAACAACCCGGGAGAATGGTCTCCGAAGGCTGCGGAGGGGCTCTGCTCATGCAGGGGCACCCTCTCACGTAAAACCCAGCACCCTGCCTTCAGGATTGTTAAAGTCTGCTAGAGGGGTGACTTATAGGTTTTAAGTGTAGTGACCTATAGATATAGTAAAACTATATCTAAAGTAAGTTGTGCATGCACCATCTTACACAGGCTGCAATGGCAGGCCTGTAGTTCCATTTTGCATGGCCTCTCATGGGTGACATAATACATGCTTCAGCCCATGGGAGGCCTCTAGGGTACCTATGCCCTGGGTACATGTGTACCATATACTAAGGACTGACAAGGGTACGCCAGTATCCAATCTGGAGTGTGCCTAAGTACATGTATGACAATTTAAGGAGAAAGCAGATAGACTGGGGTCCTGATTAGCAGGGTCCCAGTCAGACTAGTCAAAAACAGTGTAACATCAAGCAAAAAGTGGGGGTAACCATAAGAAGCAGATCCTACTTTACTACATCAACATATTATGGATATCCACAAATGTGGTTGATGTGGATTAGAGGTAAAATCGATCTGATTTGTTTTTAGGATGTAAAATTCGTTCAGCCATGGTATTGACACTTCTTCTTTACATCACACATTGAATCTGTCTTCTAAATTGTAGTTGAGGACTTGCTTTAATATTTAATGTGGTTTATAAGCATGTTCTGAACCTTCTTTTAACTCCAATCTCAGACTCCCAATCCTGTTATTATTTTAATTAGAAATTATGTTTTTGTAGATATATTGTTATTGTACTGCAACCTAGGTTTTGGTCACTTTAAGGTGCCATTGAATACACTTGCATAAGATGGTAGGGACATACTTTTGTAGTTCCGTGACACACTTGATGGTTTGTAAAGTCAGCATATTTATTTAGTTAGCTTCAGAGATCAAACCAAAGCTTTTATGGATTTGTTCAATGACCAGGATATAACATGTTAGTGCAAGGGGTGCAGGTGGAAAGGTTGAAGTAGCAAGTGGATATTGACTAATGATGTATTCCACAGTTGGAGATTCATTTTCAGAATTTATTCTAGAGAAATTTGTGCATGGTGCTTTAAATTGAATCTTGAGTATCACTGACAGCTGGTTGAGCACATTCAAAGAAGGACAGAGGTGGTCGTGTTTCTTCTAGGTTTAGTCTTTTCTTGCTCATTGAGATAGTACCCATTGTAGAATATTAAATAACATCTAGGTTGCAGTTGAGTTTGGTGGCATGGCTGTATTTGACTGTCTCTGGCAGTGAAAATGGGGTTGAGTGTGTCCTGCGATGTGCATGGGGTTGGAGACTTGTTGAGCAAGGTCGAGGGTGTTCATGCTTCTGAGGAGGTTGGTGGTGTTGATATCACCAGGGTCATCGGGGTGGAAATTGAGGTCTCTGAGGAAGAGGTAATTCTTTGAGTCGATGGCGAATGGGCAGATGAAATCAGAGATGGTGTCGCAGAAGCTGGGGTGCAGTCCTGGAGGTCTGTAAGCGAGGGTGCCTCTGATCATGGTTTTGCCATCAGTGCGAAGTTGGAAGTTGAGATGTTTCATGATCCAGGTGGCATCATCTATGGTGGTAGTTCAGTGAATGGGTTCTTTGTGGATGATGATGATTTCACCTCCTTGTTTGTTGATGTGGTCTCGATGTGTTATCGTGTAGCTGTCGGGCATTGCAGAGGTAATGTCCGGTGCAGATGCTGGGTTGAGCCAGGTCTCAGTGAGGAAGATTACGTCGGAGGTGAGGGAAGTGATGGTGTCCCAGATCTCGGTGGCGTGTTTGCAAAAGGATCGGGCATTGAGCAGGAGGCAGTGGAGATGTTCTGGGGGGGTTGTGGTCGGTGTGGTGTTGGTTGCAGTACATGCGGGTGCTATAGTGTTGCTGGTGAAGAGGCAGTGCCGGCAGGCAATAGATCTTAACTAGATCGAGGCGCGGACAGCAGCAGTTGTTGTAGCAGGGTCCAAGGCTTGGAACTCGGTGGCAGTGTACCCTCAGGTGGAGTGAGAGGCTGAGTTCCTGGCACTGGGCGAGGTCCAGGCACAGACGGGCTTGCTTGGCGGCACACCCACTCCATGCATCTGCTACGTGCCTGTACTGCAGCCTCCATTAAGTAGGTCCTGGGAGGGGATATTAGTGCTGGGATGGGGAGGGTGAAGCAAGAGGGAAGGAGAGGCAAAAACAGCAGGAAAAAAGAGTGGCAGCCGAAATAAAGCTGAGTTAAGTACAATGTTAGAGGCTAAAAGCAGAGTTTAAGGCTAAGAGATACAATGTTACAACAGTACAAGGCTATGCAGACAACAATTACACTTAGCAGTTAGCGATGACAACAGTACAATGTTAGAGGCTAAATGCAGTGATTAAGTCTAAAGAGATATGAAGTTTCAACAGTAAAATGCTATGCAGAAAGCTATAACGCTTGGCGGTCAGCGATAACAACAGTAAATTCAGAGGCAAAATGACAGAAAAGAGGCTGCTGGAGGCAATCGACATGTAGAAAAGGGTGAGCTAACACGAGACTCATATGACCGGTCAATCTCTTTTAACTACCAATACCATAATTTGCATTTTTCCATTTTTACCTAATTAGTATTTGTTCACAATGATTTTTTTCCTGCAAAACAGAATTGTGCATTTCTTTTCATATCCCAAATAAGGGATTAATATATGCTTATGGCCTTTAGTTCTCCATTTAAAAATTGCCTCAGAATTCTTGCGGTACACCTTCGTAAATGCAGTGAGTAAATAAGAACATGTCTGCCTCAGAGTGTTTAGCTCTGCCTGGTGGAATTTGCTACCAGGTGATGTAAGCATTCTGAATGGATTTCTGCTGAGAATTAAAACTTATGGTCCTTATTCCGAAAGAAATTTCTAGTCTTAAAAGTACTTTTACTAACAATAATGACTACATTTATAACTGCTAAGCACTCACAAACAGTGAATTGGCATTCGTAAATCTATTTACTCCAACACATTAGTAAGCTATGTTAGCATAATATTACACAAGAGTAAACTACGTGCAAGGTGTGGTTTGTGCTAGTTCAAGGCTTGGTTTGACTTGAACATTTAAGAACACTGACAACCAAAATTTGTGACCATTTGCAGACTTTCTTTTGAGCCTTTCATACCATAGAAATGGGTGCAGATTCCTACCAGTCAATGGTTGAAGTAAATACCTTTTCAGGGTTGGAATGGGAATAGAACACCTCCAAACATTTAATATTTTGCAAATAATCTGAAGTCTAAGAAATCAGCATTTTTATGTGATCTTAACACATTATTAGATCAATTCAGTACCTGGACCAAGGATTCTGTAGACCCCATTCTCGGCTTTCAACTTACACGCTCCCATAGACTCACAACAACTGCTCCCTGACATAGCGATGATCTGAGTATAGCTAAAAGACAATGCAAGCAATTGGACTGTCTTTGGAGACTTTTGTGCTCTCCCAATGCTAAATTTAGCTATACACAAGAGCTGTGTAACTAAAAACTATTGATCATGAAAGTCAATTCACTGCATTATGACACATGGATTACCAATGCACACAACCCCAACAAAGAGATTTTTTCAATTTACTGTTCCTTAACGCAAGCTAATGCTCTCATTATACTACATCCTCGACTATCAATGTTTTGTTCTACTCTCTCTAACTTTTTTCAGGACAAAAAAACGAATTTAGCTAATTATATCCTTAGGTCCTCCTTTCTCTCCTTTTGCATTCTCCCTGATATGCCCATCCTCTGGACCACTTTTGCTAAGATATAATAGATTTAGCTTTCATCTCATCTCACATCCAATGCTTCTAGCTCTTCCTTAGATCTTAAGTAGTATTGCTGTTGTCCAGTCTTTTATCTGGCATTTGTGAAATTTTTTAAGCTTCTCTTGGGTCTTGTATTACACGGGTATTCTGGCAAAATGACAATCTTTATAAAAAAGAACCTACCAGCTCCTTCATGGCCAACTAAATATCACCATATATCTCTTCTACCTCTTCTATCTAAATTCACTGAAGATTTGTCAGTTCTCAATTTAACAACTTTCTGGAATCTCACGCTCTGCTCAATCCATCTAAATCAGCTGATTTTGATTTGGTCTGTTACAAGAATGAGAGAGGTCGGCACTGGGGGAATAATGCATAAGTGGTTCTCCTCCTTGCTAACATGCCCCTCTCAAGCAGCTTTACAGTCACTTTTCCCTTTACATCTAAACCTATTGTTTGTGGTGTCTCACAGAGGTCTTCCATGAGTCCTACCTTGCTTTATCTTTATGCTGCTTCCTTTTCAATCTCATTGCTTCATTTAGTCTTTAGGTCTATCCTCTCTGACTCCAGGTATCATCAACTGGTGTATACACAACATTGACACTGGTGACAGCCTACCTGTCAAAGAGACGTTAAACAGGTTGTCTGACCAGGTCAGAGCCAGCATCAAGGCTGAAGTAGTTCAGATTCTTGAAATGGGGGTAATTGAGGCTTCTGACAGTCCTTGGGCCAGCCCAGTGTTGCTGGTACCCAAATCTAAGCTCCAGGCAGGAAAGAAGACGTTGAGGTTCTGTGTGGACTACAAAGGACTAAATGCAGTCACAAAGCCTGATGCTCACCTTATACCTAGAGCTGATGAGCTCATTGATAGTTTAGGGGCTGCTAAGTACCTGAGCACATTTGATTGGGCCTCAGGCTACTGACAGATTGCCCTCAGTGAAGGAGCAAAGGAGAGGTCAGCATTCTCCACACCACAGGGATATTACCAATTCAAAGTATTGCCCTTTGGCTTAAAGAATGCCCCTGCCACTTTCCAAAGTTTGGTGAACGGGGTCCTGTCTGGGCTGAAGCAGTTCAGTGCAGCTTATATTTGATGATATAGCTATGTAAAGTTCCATCTGGGAGGATCACTTAAGCCACCTGAATGAAGTGCTTCAGGCCTTGCAGCAGGCATGCCTGACTATTAAGGCTAGTAAGTGGCAAACAGGGCACAGTTCAGTTGTGTACCTGGTTCACCTTGTAGGTGGAGGCCATCTACAATCTCTCCAGGCCAAAATCCAAACAATATTGGATTGAACAGCTCCTACAACCCAGGCACACGTCAGGGCCTTCCTTGGTCTGATTGTGTATTATAGAAGATTTGTTCAGAACTATGGAACCATTGTGGCTCCCCTGATAGAACTCACTTCTAAAAAGCGCTCAAAAAAAATCATGTGGATCCCAGAGTGTCAGATGGCCTTTGACGCTCTCAAAGAGGCTGTGTGTTCAGCACCAGTGTCACTGGCCCCTGACTACACAAAGGAATTTGTGGTTCAGACAGATGCTTCAGAACAAGGAATTGGGGCAGTGTTGGCACAGGTAAATGAGGAGGGCCTTGAGCAGCTGGTTGCCTTCATTAGCAGGCAATTTCTCCCCAGAGAACAAAGGTGGAGTGCCATTGTGAAGCCTTTGCTGTGGTTTGGTCCCTGAAAAAGCTGAGACCATACCTGTTTGGTACTCATTTCTGTGTTCAAACCGACCACAGACCTTTCAGATGGCTCATGCAGATGAGGGGGGAAAATCCAAAGCTATTGAGGTGGTCCATTACTCTACAGGGGATGGACTTCACAGTGAAACACAGACTGGGGACTGCACATGCAAATTCGGATGGACTTTCCAGGTTTTTCCACTTAGCTGATGAAGACTACCAGGGTGTAGGTTAGTTACACATCACCTTTTGTTTGGGGGGGCTGTGAGAAAGTCATCCTTTTTGCCCTGATCACCCCCCTTTTTTGACTGATACTGTTGGAAACTGACTCTGACTGCGCCCTGCGCTCTACCAGGCAGGCCAAGGGCCAGTGCTCTGATTAAAATTGTATATGGTAATTAGGTGTAAGGACATGTAGGTATAGAGGCCCATTAGCTTTGAGGCACTTTTTTTTTGTTGCAAATTTGTTTATTAAGTTTTTTAAACACATGACATGTCATGCAAAACAACAAATACAACAACAAATAGAGCACAGTTCCAGACAGGCACAACGGATACGAGTGGGAGTATTTGACACAGCATCATAATCATTAGGTGAACTTGAATCTTGTAAACAGATGGCTCGTTCATCAGAGGCACCATGTAGATACAACTCTTGGTAGAGCAAGCATATATAATCTGCATAATCCATGGTAAGGGAAACAAAAGGGGCAACTCAGTGTATGGAGGAAATACGATATACCGTCCTAAGTGTCGGGTTCTAAAGTGAGCAAATAGTCTCTGAGGGGCTGCCAGAAATCTTTAGGCCTAGAAGTAGGAGGCTTAGTTGAACATTGTGAGAAGTTGGCCTGGTATATGCTGTCCACTAATTATAGTGGGCACCTTGCACCAGTCCAAACAACCCCTTATTGGAGATAGGTTAAAGACAACCTTTCTTGAAAGCTATCCTAGTGGTAGCTATGGAGAGCAGCCTTCAGGCTAAGTCTTGAAGGAATGTAAAGCAGCTTGTTTCACCAGTCTATAATCTCTTGAGTGACCAAATGAAAGAGGACCACACCAGGTATATATTTAAAATATATGTATTTAGTCTTAAACACACCCCTCTAGTCTCTTTATGAGGCTAGAGTTCGAAGTACATAAGTTACAAGTAGAATATCAACAGTACTAGCACAAATACACGTTTGAGCCCTAGGGGCGTACCAAACCATATACCAATAAAGTGGTATAAGAACCACGACTGAGCTAGACACAAGGCCTAGAGCCTGTAGAAGTGCTTGGTCCTCAAGGAACCACCCAAGGTAGTGACACAGGGGACCCACGGGGACGCGTGCAGTGTGAGAACACAGCCGCGAGCCGCCGTTGACTTCTATGGGGAATGTCGCGGTTGGAGTTTTAAAGAAAAGGACACTTAGAGGAGGACTTGGAGCAAACCCCTTTAGAACTAGGCTGTTCTAGAGTCAATACCCACGGGAGCACCGGAGTACTCGAGTTACCTCACCCAGGGAAGCCGGGTGCATAGGTGTCTTTCGGGGTCGGGTTTCGTCATCGTTTTCAATGGCGATCTGCTGCAAAGTGCTGCTGGCGACCAAGTCGAAAGTGTTCGGGTGGATCCAAGGGTGGATCGAAGATCTGAAGATCCTGAAAGCAGAGGGGACAGAATCTGGGTCACTTGCCAGTGACCAGGAAGGCGATGAGCAGATGCCCACCGATGTCGGGTGCTTCAGGTAGGTTGACAGTCGTCTTGACTCTTCAGCCACGAGGTCCAGGAGGTGTCGACGATGACCAGGAGCTGGATTCAAGCTGTCCCACAACGTTTGTCGATTTCTGTGGTGTCGGCGACCGGATTAGACCCAACAAGCCTTGGCAACGGCAAGTCTCATAGAAATAAAGAAAGGACGTTGATGCAGACCAGGCAAGTCTGGGGGACTCACCCAGCGAGGGTAAGTCAGGGCACCTCTGGAGCAACAAGGAAAGCCCAAGCAGAAGAAGAGTTACCTTCGGGAGGGCCCACTAGCCAACGGACTAGCGACCGCAAAGGAGCCTCAAGTGGACGCACTTGGAGCTGGTTTACAGGACACTCGTGGAGTAGAGGCCAGTGATCTTCGGTGCAGTCGGTGCTGGAGGCGGGGGCTACTTGGAGCCCAAAGCACAACTTCGTGGGAGGCCAGAAAGAGGATGCACTTGCAAAAGTTCTCGGTGCCCAGGGGTCACGGTTCCACATTACCCACGACAGCTACGTACCTCAGCTTTGCTGGGGTCTCAGAGCAGCCTCAGGGAAGTCTGGAAATCCACCTCTGGTGATGCAAAGACTTCGGCGTCCGGCGGGAGCTTCAGCGATACAGACTGGACAATTGCTTTTTAGGTGCCTGCCAAGCAGGGGAGTCACTCCTTGACCCCAAGGGAGATTCTTCAGTCCTCTAATCTTCAAGTAGAGCGTCAAAGGTCCAGGATTCGGCTTCAGAGTTTCGTCCAGGGTAATCTAAAGTCCAAAGGACTGGAGTCCCATACTTATACTAAGTTAGGGGGTTGGACATACTCTGGGGACCCACCTATGGGAGGGTCAGGGAAGAGGGGTGGTTACACCCATTCCCTTTGTCCAGTTTCGCGCCAGAGCAGGGGCAGGTAGCCCCTGCAACCGGTTTGAACTGGGCTATGCACAGGGACACCTAATGTGCCCCCAGTGCAGGACTTTAAAGCACCAGAGAGTGCTCCCGCCCAGCCCCAATACACATTGTCCTGTCTGGGGAGGTGGTTACACCTCCCTGCGACAGGAAACCTATTGTCCAGGCCTCCCCTGCCGGAGTTTCAGTCAGCAGCAGGAGGCCAGACCCGTGTCTGTGGCAGCGGCATCCATTTTGTGATGCCAGGGCTCTGTAAAGTTAATACCGGGTAGCCCGGTGTGTACATGTCTCTCCCTCTAGAAGGGTGGAATGCTACCCCACGCCGCCAGAACTGGCGGGGGGTAGTATTCCAAGATGTTTGACACCAAACACGACATGTTTTGGTGCAGCCAGTCCCAAGTTAGCATTGTACCGCGAGGATATAATGCACTTAAGAGTATATGGTCAGGCTGTACCACAAGCAGCATCAGAGGAGGGACTCCGAACGCTGCAGAGGGGCTCTGCTCATGCAGGGGCACCCTCTCACATAAAAACCAAGCACTCTGCCCTCAGGATTGGTAACGCCTGCAATAGGAGTGACTTATAGGTTTATATGTGTGTGCAATGGTAGTGATATAGGTAGCCTATATCACAGTAAGGGGTGCATGCACCCCCATACCCAGGCTGCAGTAGCAGACCTGTGGTGTCATTTTGGCTGGCCTTCCAGGGGTGGCATAATACATGCTTCAGCCCCTGGCAGGCCTCTGGGGTACCTATGCCCTGGGTACATAGTATACCATATACTAGGGACTTATAAGGGCACTCCAGATTCCAATCAAAGAGGTACCTAAGGTACATGGAAACCATTTTAGAGAGGAAGCAGCTAGGCTGGGGTTCTGATTAGCAGGGCCCCAGCCAGACTAAAGTCGAAAAACAGTGAAGCATCAGCAAAAAGTGGGGGTACCCATGTGAAGCAGATCCTACTCTCCTACACACATAGTCTCCACTGACCCTCTCGCAGTATGTCATACTTCTCAACCAGCTCGAAGTGGCAGAGGAGTGGCTGTTGCTCCACAGGATTGTAATCTCTCACTTGGCAAGTAGAAGTGGCAATGATGTGAATCTACGTATGGACTTAGGGACATCTCCAGTGTACCCCAAGAGTGCAACAAGGGGATCAGGTATGACTTCTACATAAACGGTAGTGGAGAGGAGAGAAAATACAGAAGACCAGTAGCGATGAATCTGAGGGCAAGTCCAAGCCAGAAGTGCAAAGTCTGCAACTGGAACAGTGCATTTGGGACAATGAGCTGGGTATGTGGGATAAAACTTTGCGATAGCAGAAGGAGTGCCATAAGCTCGGTGTAGGAATTTAAAATGTAGCAGTTTGTGCTTATGGTTGACAGATATGTGGCAAATTTGAGAGCAGCAATAGGACCATACCTTATCTGCAAGTGGAAAATGCAGGTCAGCGCCCCAGGCCTTCCTAACTCGGGTTGTGGTATCAGGTTTCAAGGACAAGCAGGTATGGTACAGTTTGGAGACCAATCTCTCCCCATCCTTGTCAGTCAAAGACAAGGGACAGTGGGGGAATTAAATCAGGGGCTAGGGTTAGGAAGGTACGTGTGAGCGAAGGGTATTATGGAGTCGTCGGAGCACAAAATGGTCCATGTAAGAGGCCTTTTGAAAATGGGTTACATTGGCACGTGCAAGGACATGCCCAGTCAGGAAAACTTCTCCCAGGGTGTGGAGGTCATGACACTGAAGGGTGCGTTGAACTATCTTTTCACATGTAAGAGGGAGCCAGGGGTTATTAACCAGAGGCAATGCTGAGAATAGAGGATACCACCACCGAGTAGCCGGCGAAGCCTCTGCCACACCCAGCACGTTGTGAAAATGGTTTGAATGTCTGGAGAAACCATCCGGATGCTTTTTGGTAGTATGGATGAGTGTGGGAAGTCCCGAAATTGGTCCCTCTCAGGCTTGAGACAGGGGATACGAGCATCTGGGTGGTACCAGTGGTGTATATCCTGATATTGAGCCGTGAAGTAGTTTCGGTGCAGATCCAGAACTCCAAAACCGCCACATTCGTAGGGCAGTGTTAGAGTGTCCCAACATATACGGGGCATTTGGTTCGCCCAGATAAGACATGTTAATAGACTACGGAGGGTGGCAAACAAGTGTTGAGGAAGTGGAATATGGATATTTAAAAAAAGATAGAGGCAATGAGGAAGGATCCCCATTTTGATTACTGCTACTCGTCCCGATAGTGAAAGAGGAAGTTTTATTCAATGCTCCACCTGGGTCGCAAATCTATCCACGGTGGGACAGCTTTGAGGCACTTAAGTGTGCACCTCTGTGTTGCCTGCTGTCATTTTAAAAAGCAGCCCTGCTTTGCAAGCCACTTTTAAATTGAATTTACATGCAAATTTGGCTTTGAATTTAAAGGTATTTTCAAAGTATCAAACAACCTTATTTTCACATTTAAGTCATTCCTAAGGTCTACCAGTGGTGCCCCAAGAGTAGGGTGCAATGTAAAAATAAGCAGAGACATGTTAAAAGATGTTTTATATGCCCTGGTGAGGGAAAAACTACCAATTTCGTTTTTCCCCATGGTAGCACTTTTAGCTCTTCTGGCCAACATGGGAATACTGTAATACAGTGTAACTATTGACTGGAGTGAGCTAAAATAATATTTTAAGGATAAATTCAACAATTCACTACTGTTGAATTGATCATAACTAATACAGAAAAGAAGTTATAGAACTTTCTTTTCTGTGAGCCAAAATCCAGCCATCTAGCAGCCACTCCGGATTGGCCAGCCCTTAATAGGCTTAGCCAAACTGCTTTGATGAGGGGATAAGTGGCCTGCACAGAGACAGAGGTTATCTGATGGGGGAGCTTTGCAGCTGCAGAGCACAGGCCAGGACAGGGGCTGGGTAAATCAAACTGGGCTTCAAAGTGAGCAGGACAGTAAGGAATGCCAGCCAAGCCTACCCCCTCTTCCTGTACACCCCAGCCAGATGACAGCACCAGGAATAGGATGTGTAGGAGATCTGGAAAGGGAGTGTTAAGGGACATGAGCCGCACTAGTAGATTGGTTTAGCCAGCTATTGCTTCCATGCAGAGAAATTCTCCATCTTGAATTTTAAAGGGCAGTGCTTTGTGGGACAAAAAAGCCACACTTTGGAGGAAGCTGTCATTCTTTTGGATGTTGCCCAGACCCCCATTGGTCAGGGGTGCCCCCCTGCTTGTCACCCAAGAACATTGAATAAATATGTGACAGCTGCATAGTAACTCAGATCTGCTGCCTGAAACTACAAGGAGAAGAAGGACTGCCCTGCTGGAACCCTGATCTGCACCACACAGGATTTGCACTCTGAAATACTGCTCCTGCTGCACATTTGGAACTACAGTCCTGAGGACTTTGCCTTGCTTCAAAAAGGATTACGGTGTGGACTCCCCGAAAGAAACATGTTAACAGAGTTCACCTGCACCATCTGCCCCAAAATTTCCTCAGTCTGGAGTGCATTCAGTGGACTTTTAAGGATTTGGCAAGGTGCATTGTGGGAACGGGAGTCCAAACTTCAGAGGACCAATTCAGAGACTCTGGAACCTTGGATATGAGTTGTGGACACTTTGAACCCTCAAGAGGAACGTCAGGAAAAAATTCCATAAGTTTGGTTCAACTTTTGGAAAAAGCTCCAGAGGGTGACCAACCCGACATCAAGAGTCAAGTTGACTACCTCGTGCCTGGATTTCAGGCTTGTCCCGCTGAAAGCTCCGGTTCTCAAGACTTCCAGAAGTTGACCGGGGGCTTCTGCTGAACCAAGCTGATGAAGCCGCTGTTGGAGAGGCCCGATCAACATCGAGAGAAAATCCTTCATAAAAGTTTTTAAGTGCAAAGGTTACGTTTTGACCGAGGCCTCCAGCTTAGTGTATTGGACCAGGGCTCCATCGCGGTCAACATCAAACTTTGACTTTGTCTCAGTCAAGTGCAACCAGATGTCCCAAGTTGGTGCATTATGTTTTTAAGCACTAGAAAGTGGTTGTTCTTTAAAAATTCATATCTCTGTTTCACTATATTTGATTCTTCTCATTTTGGTGTCATTTTAATAATTAAAATATGTCCTATTGTTATAAATTGATTGTGGATTTTTAATGTGTGTTGTGTCTTACTTATTTAATGTATTGGTATTTTTAAATGCTTCACACACCTGTCTCCTAAGTTAAGCCTGCCTGCTCGTTGCCAGCTACCAAGGGTTGAGCAAGGGAATAATTTATTAAGACCTTGTGTGGACCTTATATTGCGTTGGTTGCCTTATTTCTTGGGGTAGGTGCATACATACCCCTACTAATAACCCACCTTCCAACATAGGGAAGTTTGTGGGGGGAACCATTCAAGGAATGTGAGAAAGGAGGGGTAGGACTTGACCTTTTTAGATACTGACATACTGTGAGACCACTTAGAAAGGAAAACGACCTTTACAATGCGGGCTGAGCCATGCGTACAGTTTCCCTGCAAGCAGAACAATGCTTGCCTAAACAACGCATCTGCCTTAACCACGCATATGCGTGATTAAGGCAGACAGCGATCTAGATGTCTGGATGGGCAGGGAGAGGAACAGGAAGCATTGGGACAGGAAGCTCTGGACGTGAACAGGTAAGTGGGTCTGGGGTGGGTTTGGGGGAGTTAGGGCCAGATGTACGACCATTTTTGCATGCGCAAACGGGTTTGGGAACCCGTTTGCGCATGCAAAAACAGCATGGGGAATGTACAACCCTATTTTGCGAGTCGCAATTTTTGTGACTCGCAAAATAGGGTTTTGTGACTTCGCTATTAGGAAGGGCTTTCCTTCCTAATAGCGAGCGCAACTAATGTAAGAATGTTTTGCGTCAGCAATTGCGGGCGCAAAACACTCGCAAATTACCACCCTCTTCAAGAGGGAGGTAATGGGGTCATAAAGGGAAGGGGTCCCAAGGGGACCCTTCTCCTTTGCAAATGCAGGGGAAAAGAATTTTTAAGGGCAGGCAGTGGTCCCAGGGACCACTGCCTGCTTAAAAATGAAACAAAAACGTTTCATTTTTTTCTTTTTAAATGCAGCCCGTTTTCCTTTAAGGAAAACGGGCTGCATTTAAAAAAAAAACTGCTTTATTTAAAAGCAGTCCCAGACATGGTGGTCTGCTAAGCCCAGCAGGCCACCATACCTGGGAGGGCCTGACATTCCAAAGGGGTTGCAAATTGCGAGAGGCTCATTAATATTCATGAGCCTCTCTATTTGCGACCCCATTGGGAATCGCTAATAGTGTGAAAAACACTGTTGTACATTGGAAATAGCGCCTCGCAAATTGCGAGTCGCAAAAAACTTGCAATTTGCTAGGCGCTATTTCCACGGTCGTACATCTGGCCCTTAGTTTTTTGGGGTGGGGTCAGATTTATGGCTCAGGGTGGGGGGTCGGGGTAGTTTTTTTGGTAGGGACAGGGTTTTAGGTTTCAGGGCGGGGGGGTCAGGGTAGCTTTAAGGGCTGCGGCAGGGTTTTAGGCCTCAGGGCAGGGGGAAGGGAAAGAGGTAGTTTTAAGGGAAGGGTGGGGTCATTTTAAGGGTTCAGGGCAGTGGGGGCCGGGTGTTTGGGGTAGTTTTCGGTGGGTTTTGGTCCCCAGGGAGGGGTTGGGGAAGGCATAGTTTGAAGGGCAGGATGTGGTTGGTTTTAGGGCTCAAGGCGGGGGGGTCAGCGTCATTTTTTGGGACAGGGACCGAGTGTTAAGGTGAGGAGCCAGGGTAGTTTTAATGGCTAGGGTGGGGTGGATTACAGGGCTGGGGTATCGGGAGTTAGGGCACAGGGCAGGTGGGCTAGGATATGCAATTTACCACGCATACCTCTTTAGCAAACATGCCCTTACAAAGAAATTCATTGTAAAGGTTTGCGTGGTAAAGGCATGTGTGGTAAAGATGTGGTCATAGTTCAGACCACGTTGGTAGGGAATGCTTGGTTTAGGCATGTGTATTATTGCACGTGGCCACACTCTTTTTCCTTATTCGATACAAATCCACGAACGCCCTCTTGCTTGCTTTTCTGTATCTACTCGGAATGAGTAGAAACATGCAGATAGATTCTAACTTTTCTATAACTATGATAGGAATGTAAAAATAAACATGTTGCCATAAATTTCCCCTTTCTGCTTGTCTTGGTACAATTATAAAAATAAAGCAGAAGAAAGAAAAGCCACGTTTCGTTTTATATTTTGTGAAGATCTGACGTCATTTCATTATAATCGGCGACTGGCTGTGTCACAAGTCGCTGACTATGCAAAGAAATTAGAGGCGGATTTTAATACAGGGATTGCAGAATCCTATGTATTATAACACAATAAAAACAATACAATGTATTGACTTGGCTCTTCTAATTTGATAAAATATTCGCATTCCAGGTTAGTGGATTATTTTTTTACAGTCAGTGTTTGGAGAATATATTTTGAAAGTGTGAAATGCCCAAATTCTTTGAAATTGCAGCACTAAGTAGGGAGCCTCTTGCTCTATTTCGTGAGCAACATCGTGACAATGCAGTGTGAAAGAATACACATGTATGGGGATAGAGTTGAGTCAGGAACAAGACAGTGACATCCGTCACTCTGCATGGATATTGGTACAAAAATTGTAACCTTACTCAGTCTGCATGCCAGTCCTAGAATCGTCCCCAAGCACACAGGCTCCAATGAGGGGATGTTACCTCCAGGCATCTGCCACGAATTTGGGTAATACATTTCTTCCTTTGCTTGTCCTGGATTGTGCTGTCCACCCCTTCCCATCACCTCCAGAACAAGTATATGGGATTGGCATGTACAGATGATCGAATCTGAGAAATAAAACTACATTGCCTTTAGTTTATTTCCTCTCAAGCCTGAAGAGGTTATTGTCTGCTGGTACAGCAGAACCTGTCTTTAGCAGCCAGAGGGAGTGTCTGCAGTGCAGGCTTTCATCATTCCCAGAGGGGCCACCGTCACCCAGTTAGTTATGTCCAGGTGGCTGGATCCCCTAAGCCCCTGCGTATTTGGCGCTCTTGACAGCACTACTTATGGGATTTCAAAGTTAATGTGATCAAACACTTTTTGTGGGGAGTAACTTTAAATGTATTAAGTTTGTGGTGTTTATACAGCCAGCTGTGTCTTAAGTGTCATCCACAAGCAGTCTACCAGGCAAAATCTATTCTTGATTTGTATAGATTAATCATTTGACATATAGGGCCTTATTACGATGTCGGGCGGACTTGCGTCTGCCTGACACTGTTGCAGAAACGGGCTCGACCGACCTCCCGTCGGCGGTCCTGACCGCCTGATTATGATGCGATTCCCACATTTCCCTATGGGAGCATGTGTAACGGCCATAAGCCGGCCGTAGTACATGCTCCCATAGGGAAATGGGAGGTTGTGTTAATCCCTGCATCCCGTGGCAGGCACCTCAAGGTGCCTGCCACAGGATGTAGGGATTAACAAGGGGGCACCATAGGTGCACCCTCGGGCCCCAACTAGAGGCCGCAAGGGAAGGGGGGGCCTGCTAGGGGCCCCCAAACACACTTTCTGACAGGGTTTCCATGTCGAAAAGGCCGGCATGGAAACCCTGCCGGAAACCGTGTATCGTAATCCAGAAGGCAGAAACGCCTTCCATTGGGATTACGGGCCGGTCTTCAACTGGCAGACAGGCTCCTGGAGCCCACTGGAAGCCAGAAGGGGCAGGAAGGTGAATAGGCTGTGTCCCGCCCTCACACAAAGGGGTTGGATACCCCCCACAGATAGCCTAGCAGACAGGACTGAGTTGAAAGGGATCCTTGTGCACTCCTCACATCAAAGGTACTTTTGAGTATAAGTACCAGTAGACTCTTGACGTCGACTAAAGCTCCATCCAAGGTTTTTCCTCAGCGGGAACTGTCTGGGTCCTGTAGTCGGCCTGCCCTCCATCGCGATCGACCCGAACTTTGACTTTGCACCGGTCCCTCGTGACCTCAAGTAACCTACCTTCTGACCGATAGTGATTCTAACCACGGTTTTCTCATTTAATCTTTAAAAATGTATATCTCAACTTCTACTTGTTGGATTTTTGTTGTTTTGATTTTGTGTTATAACCCGATAAATATTCCCCATTTTTCTAAACTGGTGTGGAGTCTTTTTATGGTGTTTTCATTGAGTTACTTTAATTTAAGTGTTGCACAAATACTATATACTTTGCCTCTTAAGTTAAGCCTGACTGCTATGTGCCATAGACGGTGAGCACAGGTTAATTTAGGGTGTGCATCTAACTTACTCTGACTAGAGTGGTAGTCCCTACTTGGACAAGGTGCACACTTCTGCCAACCAGAGACCCCATTTCTAACAGGTCAGCACTATTTGCATCCAGGTTAGGTAGAATTAATGCAGTCAAGAGGACAATCCTCCCAAGGTTCCTTTATTTGTTTCAAGCACACCTATGGGGTCTCTGAATCATTAATTTAGGAACCAAAATCCCTAACACTTCACTTTTTTTGGCGGGGTGAAACGGTTAGGTCAAACTACGAGCTTTTGAGAGCCCCCAAATTGGAGAGTGGTCTGACCTTTTCTGCTTTCGCCCTTTATTAAATGTCTGCCCAGCTAAGAGTTATAACAAACTAGCCATCTAGACTATCGTAAATCAGGGTGCACACATAGGATGTGCCATGACAGGCAAAGCTCTGCGGGGTTTAACTGGAAACCTAGGAATGTCAGACCACCCAATGCTTATCTTGGCATCCCTATGAAGACCAAGTTAGATGTCTGGGATACTTTTCTTAGATAATCTGTGGGACAGGTCTTACCTACCACTCATACTCCAATCAACCACAATCCTGCTTTCATACTCCCTTTACATCTGGGACCCTTTGAAAGTTGATAGGCTGAAGATAGACTGTTTCTGATATGTTTAGTGGCAGGGATATCCTGTCATTTGAAGCCTACAAACAAAGGTTTCAGCTAGGGGAGCAGGAGACCCTACACTACACACAACTAAGACATTAACTATTACACCTTCTCATATGTTCTACAGCTAATAGGGAAATATCTCCCCTGGAAATGACTGTTAAAATGGTGGGGATTCTAGGGGTGTATCATTAGTCTCTATATCATACTTATGCAGGGAACCATTAGATGAATCTGTTTTCAATGGGCAAGCTACTAGACACAGATATGATGGATGCTCCCTGGGATACTCTGTGGCAAGATATAAGCAAAACTCCAAAAGCATACCCAGCAGATAGACTCACTACAAAGTGGGTTTTGACTGGTATTACTACCCTACCAAACTGTCAAATTCCTCCCAGGGTCCACGCACTGTGTTGGAATGGCCAGGGGCACTTGGATGATTTTAAACATATTTGGTGGGATCGCTCAATAATAAAGGTTTCCTGGGCTGAAATCCATGTCGGTGGCGGTCCGCCCGACATCGTAATCGGGCCCATAGTCTTTGTGAGATCATTCCCAAACCAGACACCCAGGTATGTTAGGCCCTTTTTTTGCCATTTCGTAGTTGATATGATGACACTGGACATTTAATGGTAAGACATTTGTTTTGTCCATGTTAAGGGAATAGCCAGAAACCTCAGAGTAGATCCAAATTTCCTTCATTATAGATGGTAAAGCAGTGTCAGCTTACTCTGTAAGTAGTAAAGCATCCTCCACATAAGGGGCTGCTTTTAGGGCTCCAGGGGGAAAGGAATCACCAATACGCTGTTGTTTTGCCTTATTGAGGGGAGAAGGGACTTGACCAGTAGAAAAAGTAGCTGTGACAGTAGGCATCCTTGTTGTGTGCCTTGTTTAAGTTAAAAAAATTGGATAAGTACCATTGACTCTAACAGAAGCTTGAGTGTTTGAATATAGGGCCATTGTCATCTTAATAAAATATTTTCCTAGGTCAACTTTATGAAAGGTATGCTTCAGAAAAGTCCATGACACTGTCAAAGGCCTTTTCTGCATCCATGACTATAGCCGCCACTGGGGAGTATGAAAGTTTTACTTTTTCTCAGACATGACAAAAGATTCTTATACTATCACTAGACATTATTCCTTTGAGAAAAACTGATTGCGTGGGGTGGATTAGGTGGGCCAAAATGGATTACAAAATAGTAGCACATATTTTGGCATATATCTCACAGTCCATGTTTATTAGAAAGAATTTGCGATAGCTTTTGATGTCTGATTGATCCTTATCTTCTTTGGGAACTACACCTATGGTGGCTTGGGCAGACGTGTCATGTATGGTGCCAGTTTTTGCAAAATGGTCAAAAAGATTATGAAGATGTTTAGGAAGGGTATGTGCATAAGTTTTTATAAAATTTACTATTAAAGCCATCGGGCCCAGGGCTCTCCTTAATTTCAGGCTGTGTATTGCTGTCAGAATTTCTACCTGGGTTATGAGTTTGCTGAGAGTCTCCTTTGCCTCCTTATTTGGTGTACGGAGTGTGAAATTATTAATATGAGATTAGCAGTCGTTAGTGTGGATCACTCTATCTTGATTATATAGGTTTTCATAGAATTCTTGAAATGCATCCAATATATCTTTGGACACTGTCATGATGTCCCCTCATTTGCTTTTTATTACGGGTACAGTAGTCGTCTTTTTAGTGAGTTTTAGATAATTAGCCAATGAATGTCTTGCTTTGTTTTTCACACAGAAGTTTTCTGCTTTCTTGATAGAGAACCATTTCTGGAATTTTTGACTTAGTATTTTATTATATTCATATTTTAAGTTTTCAGTTCTGTGAGTGTTGTAGATCCTTTCGAGTGGCTGGCTGTAAATTCAACAGTTTTGATTTACGCTTCAAATATGGATAAAAATATATGGTCCTTTTAGTTTTTGCTGCCATAATATTTATTATGGTACTCTTATAGTCGCTTTTAAGGCATCCCAGAAGATCTCGGTGGAGGTATCAGCTATGTTGTTTTTGTTTATGTAGTGTTCAATGTATGTAAAAATTAAATTCTTTAAATCATCAGTATCCCCTTATAAATCATTAATTCTACATTTTCATTTGATTGGATTACCTCCCCAAATTTGATACCTATGGAAATGCAAGCATGTTCTGAAACTAATATTGGTTTGATTTGGGGTTAGATGTTCGCTGAAGATGCCAGCTATCTATTAGTAATCAGTCTATCCTAGAGAAGGAGTCATGGGGGTGCAAGTAAATTGGAAAGTCACTCTGTGGGATTATGTATTATCCAAATGTCAATAAGGTTGTTTGATTTACAGAGATTTGCTATTAGAGTGTGAGTTTTATTAAGTCTAAACTTAAACTTTGAAATCCTGTCTATGTTGTCGCCTAGTGGAAGACTGAAGTCTCCTCCAATTACTATTCCTACATTATGTGGTATGTTAGGGATTTCTTAATGTAAGGTCTGCCAGAATTCCAGGGCATCATTATTATGAGCATAAATATTTACTATATAGAATTCTATGTTATCTTTCTTTGCAGACAGGATAAGCCATCTACTGTGTTTGTCTGCTTTTTGCAATTGCACAACAATATTAGATTTCTCTGAAATCAGGGTAATCACCTCATTTTTCTTCTGTTGCACCGGGGAGCTGAAACAGCCCTCAATCCAATTGTATTTAAATTTAAGGGCTTCTCTAGGGCCTATTTTTCTCTCTTGGGGTAATTGAATGTCTCATTTAAGGTTATAACAATAATAAATATTTTTTCTTCTTAATAGGCTGGTTTAATCCATTTGTATTCAGCAAATGTATCTTAGTGAGTTGGGTGTTTGTTGTAGACATCTAGCATGTTGCAATTGGTCGTATAGAAGATCGCTCTGTGGAGGTACGCACTGCCTCATAGGGAGATGACAATTCATTGTTCATCAATGTGTGATTATCGTAGAACCGTAATGCTGACCAGCCCCATAAAGACAGGGAAAGAAAAAATGAATAGCGAGAATAAGATAAAACTAGAACTGAGGAACAAAGAGAGCATGAACCAAACACCCCAGCCCCTCCAGGGAGAACTCTAGGGATCTCTAGCCCACCCTGCAATAACATCCTGAGAGAGGGAGTGCCTCCAACATCTAACTTAAGGTAGTCTAAACAGCAATGTGGCAATACCAAGCGTAAAGTAATGGTGATGCAGAACAGTCATAAATATGCAGCAGAACCATAATAACATATAACAATCTGTAGTAAATAAAGATGATGATCCGGTTACAGGTTGATTGGTTAAGTAGATTTATTCAGGATTAGATATTAAGATGTAAAGCAGAGCCCCACCAGGAGCAGCCTTCCTGCTGCTCAGCCCATCCTCCAACTGACACTCTCTACATCCAGGCATCCTCATATTCCATTACATCACCATGCACACCAACATTCACACTGACTGAGCAGCAGGTATAACACAATCATATTTCTATAAAGCAGAGGGAGAGATATTGGCAGAGCATTAATATAGCATAAAAGTGAGATAGAAACAACATGTGCATCCATTACCAATATGTTTGGGTAACAGCATAGTTTTGCTTTACGGACCAGTTTACATGGTACAAATGTAATCACACCAAAGTGGAGATGGTTAAGAAAAGGAACAGAGTTACAACATTCTGGTATCAAAATTATTAATGAGTAACATGCCATTAAAGGTAGGCATGGAGGAAAGTATTATAACAGTTGAAATACATGCCTTGGTCTGTGATCGACCTAGAAAAATACCTAAAAGTTGTGTACAATAATCGATAAACCTACCTGGGACCTGTGTTAGAATTTGATCGTGTGTGGGCCACCCTAATTACCTGCTGAGGTGGAATTAGAATGTGGTGTGACTCGGCAGGTGCTGGCTTGTCGTTGGCTCTGCTGGTCGCTTCTGTACACTTGGAGTAATAAACTGCTTTCCACTTACCTGTGAGTCTCTTTATTTGAAACCTTTCACTGGCGACGACTGGGAAATGGACCACGGACTACCGACCGGCAGAGCAGGCTTCTTCTTCTTGGAGCCCATTTCCTGGATCGGCGAGGGAGCGCTGAGAGACCGGTGAATCGGCATTTCCTTATCTGGCCCTCACTCTCTATGCGGCACGGCTGAGGGGCGTGTGACCTGTGGAGGCCGGATTGGGTGTTTATTCCTATTTGCCCTCTCTCCTGTTTTGGCGGAGACCATAACACGCTCTGTTACGTGTTGACACAGAGTTGGTTGCTGCCTAGCAACAGTGTGGCCTACCTTGAATCGTCGATTACAACCACAATCCTTCAGGTTGCCTCGCAACTTCGAAGCCAGGGTCGTTCGTGCATAGCATCACGTGGCAAGCAAGAACGGAAGAAGATTACACCGGTGATTCGCACACCATTATTCAGGTTTTGCAAGTGCCAGCAACAAAAGCCATTCTGCGCATCGGGGATAACCACACCGAGGTGTTGTCAGTACTAATAACTCTTTCTACAATTTATATCTATACATTTGTAATAAGTACACCTAAGTACTTCCAACTTTTTTCCACAAGTTGGCAATTTATATTCTCTGTGTTTTGTCATAATATTAATTGTATACCTTTAACGTACTAAGGACACCTTAGTACAGGTAATTGATAAAGCTTTTAAGGATTTTAATTGTTTAAATTATCTGGCATTGTGTAATTCACCTCTCAAAATGCGGCAGGGTTTGTTGCCCACGATTCCTTTTCTCTCCACTCCAGGCAATCTCCCAGGAGAGTGGGAAGCATAGTTGGAGGGTTTTGAAGCCTATTTGGAAGCCATTGAAGGGGCAGTATTTACACAAAAGAAGAGGCTGGCATTGTTACGCCACTCTTTAGGCACTGAGGCACTGACAAATATGCATCTGCTGTCAAAATGTGGGATTTTCGTTTTAAAAAACGATGCAATATCATCATGGAAAGGCACAAGTTTTACATGAGAAAACAACTTCCTGGAGAGACAGTAGGGAATTTCATGAGTGACCTCAGAGTTTTCTTGTCCACGGGTGATAACAAGGACTTTGTAGACGAGATGTTGAGAGATCAATTGGTGGAAAAAACTAGCAGCAAAAAGGTACAGGAAAAACTATTGACTGCATAGAACTTTACATTAGACAAAGCTTTAGAAATAGCAAAGGGTGTAGAGGCAACGGCCAGATATATGGACCAGATGGCATTGGAGTCACAAGTTCATACAGTGGTTCCTGATACTGCAGTGATGAAAGCAGAGAAGAAAAACAATTTTAAACAAAAAGTTTCCCTAGAATGTTATAGATTCAGAAGCAAAAATCATTTAGGGAATGCTCCTTCATGTCCAGCTGTTGACAAGACTTGTGTGAAATGTAAAAAAGGGAGCATTTTCCTAAGGTTTGCAAATCTAAAGTTAGGAATATCACGTCCAATCCCAAATGTGTTCTTTCTCTAGAGTGTGCATCAAAACAGAGTTCTGACTCAGGTAATGAAGGAAACAATGTTGTCATGATGATTTCCAATGCAGCTGATATTGAGGTACTTAAATTAGGCACTGTGGGTATGAAAAAACCTGTGTGTCAAATTGTTCTTGAAAACATTTGTATTTCCACTGTGGCAGATTCAGGGTCGTTTTTTACCCTCACAGGTCCAGAAGATTGGAGCAAAATTGACAATGTCACCTTGAAGAAGTCACAAAACGAACCTGTTGCTTATGGTGGTAAGCCAGTAGAGATCCTGGGGGAATTTGACAGTGATTTGTACTTTAAAGGTCACAGTACTCCTGCAACGGTTTATGTGGCGAAGGAGGGTCCCAATTTACTGGGATGGTTAGAACAAAGGAATTTAGGCATCATTCTAGACCCCAACAGCCCTGAGCAAGTTTTGCTTAAGGAAGAATACAAATGTGTGTGGGCAATTCAGTGTGGGAGTTGGAAATCAGCTTTTCCTGAAGTGTTCTGAGAAACATTGGGAAGAATCAATGGATTCTCCCACCGCATAATTTTGAAGGATGGAGTCCAGCCAGTAGACCACAAACCCAGACTGGTGCTATTTGCCATGAGGAGGGAGTTGGAGCAGGAATTGGAATACTTATGTCAACAGGGTATAATTGAGCCAATAAAAATCTCTGAATGGTTAGCCCTGGTGGTTTTGGCCAGGAAAACCAATGGCTCTCTCAGAATGTGCATTGACTTGAGGGACCTGAATGAGAGGATATGGGTGGATAAACATCCTTTGCCCAATATCACCACAATGTTAAGTTCGCTTAAGGGTGCTAAAGTTTTTTCAACCTTAGACATGCCGTCTGCCTATCATCAGGTCACCTTGCACAAAGAGAGCCACCATCTGACATCATTCATTACCCCTTCAGGTGCATACAGGTTTAAAAGAATGCCATTTGGGTTGGCGTCAGCTGCTGCGGTATTTCAGAGTCATTGAGGCGATATTTGAGGGGGTTCCACATCTGAGATGTTTCCTGGATGATATTTTAGTGTATGGGAAAAATATGAAGTCCCATGATATGACGTTGGCTGAGGTTTTATCCATCTTGACAGATAAGGGAGTTACACTTAAGATGGACAAATGTAAGTTTGCAGTAGATACTGTAGATTATTTGGGGTACAGGTTGTCCGCCCAAGGCATAGAACCTAAGGAGGAGCTAGTTAGGGCCATCAAGGAGTTCTCTGTCCCACTCAACAAGGATCAACACCGCTCATTCTTTGGAATGTTGGAGTTCTATGCTAGATTCATTCCGAATTGCAGTGGGAGAATACATCACATGAGAGAGTTGCTGAAAAAGAACCAGCAGTTTGTGTGGTCTGGGGAGCAGGATAAGGAATTTCAAGAGGTCAAATGTGAACTTGAGCATGCTATTCCTCTCCAACCCTTTGATACTAATGACCCATCAATTGTGGTAACTGATGCCAGCCAACATGGTTTGGGTGCCGTACTATTGCAGAAAAGAGAAGGCAGGGAGGTAGTGGTAGCTTTCGCTTCTAGGGCATTGAGGGGAACGGAGCCAACATACTGAGTTATTGAGAGAGAAGCTGCAGCCTGCTGGTGGGGAGTAGATAAGTTCAGGAACTACTTCTGGGCAGGGGTGGCTCTTCCACTAGGGTGGAGGAGTGTCGCCCCACTGCTTTCTCGTAGTGCGAGAAAGCCAAAACATAAAATGGTAATAACTTTTAGTTATTACCATTTTATCTTTGCTTTACGCATTGCGGGCGGGCAGGTGGGCGGGGCTGTTCTGCTCTTTGAATAGGGCATGGGAGGAGTGGTGTGCCCACTCCTGAGTGGGCAAAGACTGTTTGGTCGGCCATCTTGGGTCGCCCAAACCAGCAATGCGCACTCTGCCCTTCTCCTTGCAGGCTACATTGCAGCCTGCATGGAGAACATGCCGACTCAACTAGCCCCTGGCTGGGTGCCGTCCCGACCAATCACAACGCTACTTGCAACATTGTGATTGGCTTAGGGGAGGGAGCCAGGCTGCCTGCTTCCTGTACATGTCGGAGGCAGGAGAGCAGGAGCAAAGAAGACCCGGCGGAAAGGTAAGTTTAATTGTATTTATTTATTTATTTTTATTTCCCGCAACACCCCCACGATCCCCTCGCAACACCCCCGTGAATACCACCCCTTCCCCCGCGACCCCTCATTTTCACCCCCCCCACCCGTGATGCCGGCCGCTACTGCTTGTGGGGTTATTATAGAATGATGGAATATCAGTTCAATCTAGAATATATTCCAGGGGCGAAGAATGTGTTTGTGGATTGCTTATCCAGGTTGCCGTTCCAAGATGATGTCACTGAGGCGGAGTGTGAGGAAGATTTCATAGTGGAGACAATGGGAGAAGCTGGTTTCGGGTACATCTCAGAGGAAGAATGGAAGAAAGCAGTGTTGGGGGATGAAGTGATGCAAGAAGTTGTGAGTATGTTGGGTAAAGGTTGGACACCCAACGATTCCAATGCAGATGTAAATTTGTATAAGCATGTATTTCCTGAATTGAGCATTGACCATGGAGTGATGAGGAGAATGGCTTTGTTGGTGGTGCCAGTGAAGATTTTAACCTTAGATCACAAAGGAGATGTTGGGATGTGGGCTATGAAAAGGAGGATCAGGGAACTGTACTGGTGGTCGGGAATGGATGGTAGTGTAGAGCATTTCGTCAGAGACTGTGTAGCATGTGCAGTCAGTGATAAGGCTCAAGTGACTTTTCCCAGCTCAGTTGAAGCAATTCCAGTGCCAGATAAACCATGGCTTAAGTTAGGATTGGACATCAGTGGGCCAATGTATGTTTTGAATGAGAGCAGTAGGTATGGGTTGGGACTGGTGGATTATGGCACAAAGTGGCCAGAGGTCCAATCTGTGAAATCAGCCAATAAGGAGGCGGTACTAAACTTTTTGCAATCTTTTTTCTTTTGGGAAGGTGCACCAGCAGAACTGGTCACAGACAATGGGGTGCAATTTACATTAAAGGAATTTGAAAAGTCTATGTCTCATTGGGGAATAAAGCATGTCACCACTTCTCTTTACCATCCCCATAGTAAAGGTTTAGTGGAATGCTACAAAAGAATCATCAAGGATAACATTCAACTTTTAGTGGCTAATGGTTTGTGTTGGGAGAAGGAGCTTTTGGATTAATTGTGGGCATTGCGTACCACTCCTGGTACCTCCACCAATGTGTCACCTTTTGTTCTGTTGAAGGTTAAGGGTGGCCACTACCAAACTGGTCAGACCTTGGATGAATGATTTGAAAGTGTCACATGCTAAACTGGAACGTGTCAAGGAGAGATGCAAGGAGGCTCAAGTGAAGTATGCTAGAACAGATCCTATAAAGGGAAGACGTCAATCCACCTTAATCAAAGGGGATTGGGTGAAAGTAAAACTACCAGGAATTGTGGCAAAGGGCTGTAGCGGCCAGTACATTTTGGAGGGAGGGGGCAGATGGGACACACACACGCAAACGCACACATACACATAACACTCACAGCCATGCATTCACATGCACGCACACACACAAACATATCCATTCACAACACTCTTACCAAACATTCATATATGCATGCACCAAACATTAATTTAAAAGAAAACACACACTTACCTGCAGCCAGCTCTGCCTCGGAGGTTCCAGGAGGTTTGGGGCTGCTGCCTTCCCTCACTGGCTGACCTAAGGTCAGCCAGTGAGGGAAGGCAGCAGTCCCAATGTCATCACAGAGTAGAATGGGGTCAGTGAGACTGCTGACTCCACCTCACTCTGTGATGAAGTGTCACTGATTGACACTTGACCCTGGGCACTTCAGGGCTTAAAACTGAAGCGCCCAGGGGCGAGACAATCAGTGACCCTATCCCTCATCACTGAGGAGAGGGCCTCAGGGACCTTTGATGAGCTGAGGATGTCAAGACCACAGGAGCTGTGACTTCCTCCGCCCAGTAAAGTTCAGCTCAGGCAGCCAGGAGCCTGCGCATTTAGCGCATGTCTGGCTCCTGGCTGCCTGACCTGAAAATGAACAGTGTCTGTCAGGCTGACCTTTGTTGAGCCTGACAGACACTGTTTGTGAGGGGCAAAAGGGAGAGGGGCGTGGCCCCTCAGCCCCAATGGACCGGCTGTGGCTGGCAAAGGGTCATTCCAAATTCTCCCAGCCAATGAGGATTGAGGTGGTTAAGGAGAGAGTGGTGAGATTGAGTGATGGCAAATGGTGGAATAAAGAAAAAATGTCCAAACAAATAACAAAAAGCAATGGAGATTGTGAAAAGCTCAATGGTGCCTCTGGAGATTGTGAAAAGCTCAATGTTGCCTCTGGAAACAACAGGTCAACTTGAATATTCACTCAGGAAGGTCTGTGAGAGTAAGGAAAGCACCTTCTCATTTCAAAGATTATGTCAGGGTTTGAGGTGATCTAAGATGCTGTGTGGCGTTTTGCTTGTTTTTAATTTTGCTATTCTGTGTATTATGCTCCACTGCGTATTTACGGCAATGATCCCTTGTTGTTATTGAAGTTTTTTTCTTGTTATTATTTCATTTGTTAGTTATTTTGTTTTGATTGTTTACTATAAGGGGAAAGATGTGTTGGGACCTGTGTTAGAATGCGGGCGCATGGGTCACCCTTGCAACCTGGTGAGGTGGAATTAAAATGTGGTGTGACTCTGCAGTTGCTGGCTTGTCACTGGCTCTGCCGGTAGATGCTGCACACTTGGAGTAATAAACTGCCTTCCACTTACCTGTGAGTCTCTTCATTTGAAACCTTTCACTACCTATTGTAGTTTATGTCAAGGGTCAAAGCCAAGTTTGGGTAAATCTCAGATCAACTGACAAAATCATGGTCAATGGACCATTTCAGTGACGTACTGGATATAAAGTCACAAAGTTCTTGTGGGTCTTCAAAGTACTTTGAATTCCATTTAAATATGATTTTGAGATGAGATGGGCCTGCAAAAAAGATGGGAATGGAAAGTTACTTCCTCAGCCTTTCCTACATTGAACCATCTCTTTTCAATAGTCCTGCACAATGCCGATCTTGAGTCCGTTCCCACGTTAGTTGTTTCTTCAAGTGAATTAGGATTTCTTCAGCGTGCCTGAATCTGAAGGGTCTAAAGATCATGGCTCTCTGGTGTTTCAGGTTCTTGACAAACTGTGGGTTTTCTTTACCTGTGAGGATCCTTTGGGCTCTTTCAATTTTGAAGTCTTTTGTAAAGCTCAGAGCAAAAGTAACGAACTCAATTTTCTAAATATTTTGTGAATGAATTGGCTCTGTTTTCTGTACCTTTCGGGAGGCTAAAGATTCTTAAGTTAACTCTGTGGTTGCAATCTTCTGGAGCTGTGATTTCCTTAGTTAGGACAAAGATTTTGGTGCAGAGGGAGTTTGTAAGTTTTTGATTTTGGGATTTATTGTCTTCCAACCGACTAATCCTTGACTCAGCTTCTGGGACTCTGCCCGTCAGGTCTTTAATGTTTTGCCATTGACCTTGTATGCCAGCTTTCATGGTATTCGTATTGCAGAGGGTCCTATTTAGATCTTTTTTGGCCTGTCTTATTTGCTTTGAAGTCCTTAGAGTCTTTTCGTTTACATTCCACCATGGTAGATGAGTCAAAAGAGAAGAGAGGTGCACTGAGAGCTGAACAATGATAGTATTGAGTCAAACCGTTTGATAGATGGGAGTTGAACTGCACTTGTGAAGGAAAGTTTTAAGACGATTTCCTGTTAAAGCACTGGATGAAGAGATCTGAGCTTTAGTGCCAGACTACTGTGCAAAAGGATTTGATGAATTTTTGGTCACCGTTACGTCATTCCGGGTCAGTCAAAGAAACTATTTAGTATTGAAATGGGTCCCAGAGGCTCTCAGAGGTGTGTAGATATAAATATTTCCACTGGTAAGTATTGAAGCACGCTTAATTTATGTCAGGATCAAGATCACATTGCTTCACGGTTAGCAGTTAGACCGCACTAGTAAGTGCACATCATAGACGTTTAGAGGTTGTTTCCATGTATTGTCCCCGGCTATACAGTTTAGAAAGTAATGTCTGCTATGTTAAGGTCAGGCAGCATGTTACCTCTCTAAGTGTGGCTCAGGCGCATTGATCGATGAGGGGAACTGGAGAGATCCTCATCGGCAGGTAGATATTAAGAAGTGGGGTCCCACCACATGGGATACTTTTGCTTTGAAGTGGGCAATTGGAGCGAGGACGCCACTATTGTGTCCAGCTTCTGGCATCTCTAGTAAGGTGTGTACACACAGGCGATAACTCCAAATCACCTGAAGATCCTTAGTAGACCCAGAGAAAGAAGCAAGGGTTCATATGCTGAAGTTCCCCCTTTGCATCTCCGATATGAGGCGGTAAAGGCACAGAATGTAGTGTGGAGAGCTTGCTCGGGCACTGGCCATATAAATGTTTTTTTCATTATTCTAGATTGCTAAAAAACTACATGTGGTAGCTTTTTATAATGTCTGCCATGAATTCTATGGGTGACATACTAAAATATACAAAGAAGTGATGGATGGAATGCTTGAATTCATTTCAGCCATGTGTTTATATACTTTAGTATGTCACCCTAAGTGGGATGGATATGCCCAGACATGGATCCTGAGCACGCTGTCTCACTGGAACCAAGCTTTTTTTCTACAGTGTAGTGTAAGTGAACTTTGTGATAGTAAGAATTCTAAAATCCTGTTTCATAGAATCAAAATGGAATTTTCACTCTCAAAGTGCTTTTTTGTCTATTTAAGTGTGAGGAAATTCTAAATAATGAGTTAAACCACAAAGCAGTTGGAAGTTGCATGGCAGATGTTGCTTCCCCTTTTTCCCAAATGGCAGATGGTGCCTAAGTTATATGTACAGAAAAGAGAAATATAGAGTTTTATATGGGTTCAAGATTCCAACCCATTTCCCTGCCTATTAGTCCCATTCACATGGCAAATAAGTATCCCCTTGTTTTTTTCAGTACCATTTTTTCTCCAGTTACTTCGTATCTTTTTCAATAAAACATTTTTAGGGTCAAGCCTGCGAGACACTGTTGTTAACAAAAAGGGCTTGGAGCTCAACTGTTGCTTACCATTTGCTGCCTTGTGTGGCACTCTTCTTACAGCCTTGTACTTCATCAAGGCAGGCCTAACATAATTTCCATTCCCCTCTGTGGAGCAGGGACCAAGCACTGATTGATTCAACTTAATCAGTGCCCATCCGCTGCCCCCGACATGATTGAGGTACTATGTTGTTCTGTTTAACTTTTAATTCCCTACAAACAGAAGGCATGTGACTAGCAAAAACGTGCCCAGCAGGAAAAATAAAGCTGCAAAGATTTATTCTTTATTGTTAACTTTCTTTTATTTTTTCCAAGTGTTCTTTTCTCACTTTGCACTCTTTTTTTCTTTTGTTTTTGCTTGGGGGCGCTGTTCTCAAAAGATGAGGATTATCTTATTGCAAAGCGACAGTGTTCTTTTCTTATGTGCAATTTCTGAAAGGATGCTTTAACACATAATCGTGCAGTACACCCCAATCCACCCCACTCCTATCTGCCGCACTCCAATCCATGCCAATCCTCCCTACCTCCCTACCTCACCCCACACCAATCCGCTCCATTCAACCCAATCGTCTCCAGACCAAACCAATCCACCCCCCACTCCAACCCAAACCACTCACCACAATCCAATCCACTCGACTCTAATCCTCCCAACCCACCCCACTCCAATCTGGCCCACTCCAATCTACCCCACTCCAATTCACACCACTCCAGTACAAAACAATCTGCCCCACTCCAATCCAAAACAATCTGCCCCACTCTAATCGTCCGCACTCCAATCTGCCCCACTCCAGTCCAAAACAATCTTCCCCACTACAATCCAAACTAATCTGCCTCACTCCAATCCAAAACAATTTGTCCCACTCCAATCTAAAATATTCTGCTCCACTCCAATCTGTCCCACTCAAACCCAAAGCATTCTGCCACACTCCAACCTGCCCCACTCCAATCCAAAACAATCTGCCCCACACCAATCTGTCCCAACTCCAATCTGCCTGACTCCAATCCACCCCACTCCAATCCCAAAACAATCCACACCACTCCAATCTGCCCCACTCTAATCCAAAACAATCTGCCCCACTCCAATCTGCCCCATTCCAATCTGACCCACTCTAATCCACCGCATTCCAATCTGCCCATTCCAATCCACCTCACTCCAATCTGCCCCACTCCAGCAATCTCCCCCACTCCAACAATTTGCCACACTCTAATCCAAAACAATCTGCCCCACTCCAATCCAAAATATTCTGCCCCAATCCAATCTAAAAAGTCTGCCCACTTCAATCTGCCCCACTCCAATCTGCCTCACTCCAATCCAAAACAGCCAGCCCCACTCCAATCTGCCCTACCCCAATCCAAAACAATCTTTCCCACTCAATCCAAAACAATCTGCCCAACTCCAATCCAAAACAATCTACCCCACTCCAATCTGTCCCACTTCAATCAGTCCCACCCCAATGTGCCCCACTCCAATCCAAAAAAATGTGCCCCACTCCAATTTGCCCCACTCCAATCCACCCCACTCTAATCCATGCCATTCTTATCTGTCCCATTTCAATCCAAAACAATCTGCCCCACTCCAATCCAAAACAGTCTGGCCTACTCCAATCTACCCAACTCCAGTATGCTTGACTCCAGTCCAAAATAATCTGCCCCAATCCAACCTGTCCCACTCCAGTCTGCCCCACTCCAATTTAACCCACTCCAATCCAAAACAGTCTCCCCCACTTTATTCCGTCCCACTCCAATATAAAACAATCTACCCACTATAATCTGCCCCACTACAATCCAAAACAATCTGACCCACTCCAATCAATCCCACTCCAATCTTCCCCACTCCAATCCAAAACAATCTGCCCCACTCCAATCCACAACATTCTGCCCCACTCCAATCTAAAACAGTCTGCCCCACTTCAATCTACCCCACTCCAATCTGCCTCACTCCAATCCAAAACAGCCAGCCCCACTCCAATCTGCCCCACTCCAATCCAAAACAATCTGCCCCACTCCAATTTAAAACAATCTTTCCCACTAAATCCAAAAAATCTGCCCGACTCCAATCCAAAATAATCTGCCCTTCTCTAATCTGTCCCACTCCAATCAGTCCCACTCCAATAGAAAACAATGTGCTCCAGTCCAATCTGCCCCACTCCAATCCACCCCACTCTAAGCCATCCCATTCTTATCTGCCCCACTTCAATCCAAAACAATCTGACCACTCCAATCCACCCTACTCAGATCTGCCCCACTTCAATCCAAAACATTCTGGCCTACTCCAATCTATCCAACTCCAGTATGCCCGACTCCAATCCAAAACAATCTGCTCCAGTCCAACCTGCCCCATTCCAGTCTGCCCCACTCTAATCTAACCCACGCCAATCCAAAACAGTCTCCCCCACTTTAGTCCGCCCCACTCCAATCTAAAACACTCTGCCCACTCCAATCTGCTCCACTCCAATCCAAAACAATCTGCCCACTCCAATCTTCCCCACTCCAATCTAAAACAATTTGCTCCACTCCAATCCAAAACATTCTGCCCCACTCCAATTTAAAACAGTCTGCCCCACTCCAATCTGCCTCATTCCAATCCAAAACAGCCAGCCCCACTCCAATCTGCCCCACTCCAATCCAAAACAATCTACCCACTCCAATTCAAAACAATCTTTCCCACTCAATCCAAAACAATCTGCCCCACTACAATCTGTCCCACTACAATCAGTCCCACTACAATCTGCCCCACTCCAATGGAAAACATGTGCCCCACTCCTATTTACCCCTCTCCAATCTGCCCCACTCTAATCCATCTCATTCTTATCTGCCCCACTTCAATCCAAAACAACCTGCCCACTCCAATCCTCCCCACTCAGATCTGCCCCACTCCAATCCAGAACAGTCTGGCCTACTCCTATCTATCCGACTCCAATCCAAAACAATCTGCCCCAATCCAACCTGCCCCACGCCAGTCTGCCACACTCCAATTTAACCCACTCCAATCCAAAACAGTCTCCCCCACTTTAGTCCGTCCCACTCCAATCTAAAACAATCTACCCACTATAATCTGCCCCACTACAATCCAAAACAATCTGACCCACTCCAATTCATCCCACTCCAATCTTCCCCACTCCAATCCAAAACAATCTGCCCCACTCCAATCCACAACATTCTGCCCCACTCCAATCTAAAACAGTCTGCCCCACTTCAATCTACCCCACTCCAATCTGCCTCACTCCAATCCAAAACAGCCAGCCCCACTCCAATCTGCCCCACTCCAATCCAAAACAATCTGCCCCACTCCAATTTAAAACAATCTTTCCCACTAAATCCAAAACAATCTGCCCGACTCCAATCCAAAATAATCTGCCCCTCTCTAATCTGTCCCACTCCAATCAGTCCCACTCCAATAGAAAACAATGTGCTCCAGTCCAATCCACCCCACTCTAAGCCATCCCATTCTTATCTGCCCCACTTCAATCCAAAACAATCTGACCACTCCAATCCACCCTACTCAGATCTGCCCCACTTCAATCCAAAACATTCTGGCCTACTCCAATCTATCCAACTCCAGTATGCCCGACTCCAATCCAAAACAATCTGCTCCAGTCCAACCTGCCCCATTCCAGTCTGCCCCACTCTAATCTAACCCACGCCAATCCAAAACAGTCTCCACCACTTTAGTCCGCCCCACTCCAATCTAAAACACTCTGCCCACTCCAATCTGCTCCACTCCAATCCAAAACAATCTGCCCACTCCAATCCATCCCACTCCAATCTTCCCCACTCCAATCTAAAATAATTTGCTCCACTCCAATCCAAAACATTCTGCCCCACTCCAATTTAAAACAGTCTGCCCCACTCCAATCTGCCTCATTCCAATCCAAAACAGCCAGCCCCACTCCAATCTGCCCCACTCCAATCCAAAACAATCTACCCACTCCAATTCAAAACAATCTTTCCCACTCAATCCAAAACAATCTGCCCCACTACAATCTGTCCCACTACAATCAGTCCCACTACAATCAGTCCCACTACAATCTGCCCCACTCCAATGGAAAACATGTGCTCCACTCCTATTTACCCCTCTCCAATCCGCCCCACTCTAATCCATCTCATTCTTATCTGCCCCACTCCAATCCAGAACAGTCTGGCCTACTCCTATCTATCCAACTCCAGTATGCCCGACTCCAATCCAAAACAATCTGCCCCAATCCAACCTGCCCCACGCCAGTCTGCCACACTCCAATTTAACCCACTCCAATCCAAAACAGTCTCCCCCACTTTAGTCCATCTCACTCCAATCTAAAACAATCTACCCACTATAATCTGCCCCACTACAATCCAAAACAATCTGACCCACTCCAATCCATCCCACTCCAATCTTCCCCACTCCAATGCAAAACAATCTGCCCCACTCCAATCCACAACATTCTGCCCCACTCCAATCTAAAACAGTCTGCCCCACTTCAATCTACCCCACTCCAATCTGCCTCACTCCAATCCAAAACAGCCAGCCCCACTCCAATCTGCCCCACTCCAATCCAAAACAATCTGCCCCACTCCAATTTAAAACAATCTTTCCCACTAAATCCAAAACAATCTGCCCGACTCCAATCCAAAATAATCTGCCCCTCTCTAATCTGTCCCACTCCAATCAGTCCCACTCCAATAGAAAACAATGTGCTCCAGTCCAATCTGCCCCACTCCAATCCACCCCACTCTAAGCCATCCCATTCGTATCTGCCCCACTTCAATCCAAAACAATCTGACCACTCCAATCCACCCTACTCAGATCTGCCCCACTTCAATCCAAAACATTCTGGCCTACTCCAATCTATCCAACTCCAGTATGCCCGACTCCAATCCAAAACAATCTGTTCCAGTCCAACCTGCCCCATTCCACTCTGCCCCACTCTAATCTAACCCACGCCAATCCAAAACAGTCTCCCCCACTTTAGTCCGCCCCACTCCAATCTAAAACACTCTGCCCACTCCAATCTGCTCCACTCCAATCCAAAACAATCTGCCCACTCCAATCCATCCCACTCCAATCTTCCCCACTCCAATCTAAAACAATTTGCTCCACTCCAATCCAAAACATTCTGCCCCACTCCAATTTAAAACAGTCTGCCCCACTCCAATCTGCCTCATTCCAATCCAAAACAGCCAGCCCCACTCCAATCTGCCCCACTCTAATCCAAAACAATCTACCCACTCCAATTCAAAACAATCTTTCCCACTCAATCCAAAACAATCTGCCCCACTACAATCTGTCCCACTACAATCAGTCCCACTACAATCAGTCCCACTACAATCTGCCCCACTCCAATGGAAAACATGTGCCCCACTCCTATTTACCCCTCTCCAATCCGCCCCACTCTAATCCATCTCATTCTTATCTGCCCCACTTCAATCCAAAACAACCTGCCCACTCCAATCCTCCCCACTCAGATCTGCCCCACTCCAATCCAGAACAGTCTGGCCTACTCCTATCTATCCAACTCCAGTATGCCCGACTCCAATCCAAAACAATCTGCCCCAATCCAACCTGCCCAACGCCAGTCTGCCACACTCCAATTTAACCCACTCCAATCCAAAACAGTCTCCCCCACTTTAGTCCGTCCCACTCCAATCTAAAACAATCTACCCACTATAATCAGCCCAACTACAATCCAAAACAATCTGACCCACTCCAATCCATCCCACTCCAATCTTCCCCACTCCAATCCAAAACAATCTGCCCCACTCCAATCCACAACATTCTGCCCCACTCCAATCTAAAACAGTCTGCCCCACTTCAATCTACCCCACTCCAATCTGCCTCACTCCAATCCAAAACAGCCAGCCCCACTCCAATCTGCCCCACTCCAATCCAAAACAATCTGCCCCACTCCAATTTAAAACAATCCAACCCACTAAAATCCAAAACATTCTCCCCCACTTTAGTCTGCCCCATTTAATCTAAAACAATCTGCCAACTCCAATCTGCTCCACTCCAATCCAAAACAATCTTCCCCACTCCAATCCAAAACAATCTGACCCACTCCAATCTAAAACGATCTGCCCCACTTCAATCCACTCAAGTCCAACCTGCCCCACTACAATCCACCCCACTCCAATCTGCCTCACTCCAAATCACCCCACTCCAATCCAACTCATCCCAATCCAACCACTCCAATCCCAATTCACCCCACTCCAGTATCACAATCCTCCCCATTCCAAACCAATCCACCCACAACAATCCAATCTGCACCAATCCAGCCCGATACAATCTACCCCACCCCAATTCAATCCACCCCACTCCCTCTCCAATCCATCACACTCCAATCCATTCCACCCCACTCCAATGAAAAATAATCTGCCCCACTCAATCTAAAACAATCTGCCCCAATCCAATCCAAAACAATCTGCTCCACTCCAATCCAAAACAATCTAATCCAAAAAAATCTGCCCCACTCCAAAACAATGTGCCCCATTCCAATCTGCTCCACTCCAATCCAAAACAAGCTGCCCCACTCCAATCCAAAACAATCTGCCCTACGCCAATCTTCCCTACTCCAGTCAGCCCTATTCCAATCCAAAACAATCTGCCCACTCCTATCTGCCCTTCTCCATTCCAAAACAATCTGCCCAACTCCACTCCAATCCAGTCCACCTCACCCCAGTCCAGTCCACCTCACCCCAATCCAATCCACACCTTTTCAATCCAATCCAATACACCCCACCCCAATCCAATCCACCCCAATACTGCCAAATCCAATCTACCCTACTCCAATCCACTCCACCCCACCCCACTCCGATCCAACCCACCCAATCCACCTCAATCCAATCCACTCCACCTCAATCCAGTTCACCCCACCCTACCCCAATCTAATCCACCTCAATGCAATCAGCCCCAATCCAGTCCACCCCACTCAATCCAATCCACCTTATCCCAGTCCAATCCAACCCACTGCAATCCAATCTACTCCACTCCACTCTAATCCCCCCACTCCACGCCAATCCAATTCACCCCACTCAAATCCACTCCACTCCACTCCAGTCCAATCCACCCTACTCCAGTCCAATCCACCCCACTTCAATCCACCACACTCCAGTCCATGCCACCCATTTCAGTCCCCCCCACTCTAATCTAATCCACCCCATCCAGTCCACTCAACTCCAAATCCACACCACCCCACTCCAATCCACCCGACTCCACTGCAGTCCAATCTAACCCACTCTACTCCAATCCACTCTACTGTACAGCAATCCAATCCAATCCACCCCATCCCACTTCAGCCCACCCCACTCAATCCAATCCATTCAGTCTACCACACTCCAATCACCCCACTCCAATCCAATCCACTCCAGTCCAATCCACCCCAGTCTAATCTACCCCACTGCAATCCACCACACTCCAATCCATCCCCTCCCAGTCCAGTCCATTCCACCCCCTCCACTCCACTCTAATTCGCCCCACTCCATATCACCCTACTCTAATCTAATCCTACCCACCCCACCCCACCCCAAACCAATCTAATCCACCCCACTACACTTCACCCCACTAGCCTCAATCCAACCCACTCTAACCCTATCTAATCCACCCCAATCTACTCCAATCCAATCCCCTCACTACCTTAATCCACTCCACCCTATTCTGCACCATGCCACTCCACTCTACGCCACTTCAGCCTACCCCACTCCACTCTGCACTACTCCACACTACACTCTACGACACTCTCTGTCACTGAACCACTGAACTTGTCTCCCCTCTACTCAACTCTATGACACTGTACTCCCACTACTCCACTCTACGACACTCTACTCCAACAAATCCAGTCTACTACACTCTCCTTTCCTCACTCCACTCTAGTACACTCACCACTAACTTGTGGCCATGCTGAACAGCAGCCACACTGGTGAACAACATGGCAAAAACACATTGCCAAAGCCAATAGCTCTTGTATAGACGAGACCTATTGGTTTTGCCAATGCTTGTTTGAAACGTCATGCCTGCTGGGTAGCAGTGTCGCACAAGTTACTAACTTGTGTAACGATATATCTGTAAGAGACAGTAGTTAGTGACAGATTCCTTACCTTAGAATATCCCCAGGCGTCAGGCTGGATCCGGAAAGTTTTTGCGTAGCAGTACCCTTGCGCGTCGGTAGGCGGCGTCGTGCGGCTCCGCATCCGTCGTCGGCGTCGTGATCGCCGGGATGACGTCGCGGGCAGTACTTAGACGCCGCCCCTGCGCGCTGACGTCAGTTCTGTACACGACTTTCCGCGCCAGGAACGCAGAGCCATGCAAGAAGCTGACATAGGTGTCTGAAAAATACTAGGGCCCTGAAAGGGATGTCCTTAACCCTAGAAATCAGTTCGCAGAACGGGGAGGATGGGTGGGCGGTAGGAATCTATCACTAACTACTGTCTCTTACAGATATATCGTTACACAAGTTAGTAACTTGTGCATCTGAAAGAGACACGTTAGTGACAGATTCCTTACCTTAGAATAGATACCCCAGCAATACCAACCCCGGTGGTGGGTCTGCGAACAAAGATCAGACAAGGAAGTCCTGGAGGACAGAACGGCCAAAGAAGCCGTCCCTCCGAACCTGACTGTCAAGGCAGTAATGCTTCAGTAACGTGTGCAGCGAGGCCCACGTAGCTGCCTGACAGATAACCGGCAGCGGAACACCGCGGCCCAAGGCCGTGGTAGCAGCCGTTGCCCTGGTGGAATGGGCACGCAGCCCAACAGGAGGCTCCTTCTTAGCCAAAGAATAGCAGGTCTTGATGCACAAGGTAACCCAGCGGGAGATGGTTCGCTTGTGCACCGCCCGACCTTTTTGGCGCCCACGTAGCCAACAAAGAGCTGGTCATCCACCCGGAAGTGTTTTGTGCGGTCGATATAGAAGGAGAGCGCACGTTTTGGGTCCAGACGGTGGAGCCTCTCTTCCTCTCTGGAAGAATGCGGAGGCGGAAAGAAGGTAGGCAAAGTGATGGTCTGCCCAATGTGGAAGGCAGTAACCACCTTTGGCAAGAAGGACGGACGCGTCCGAAGAACAACCTTGTCTGGATGAACAGACAGAAAGGGAGGTTTGCAAGATAGAGCCTGGAGCTCACTCACCCGCCGAGCGGAGGTGATGGCCACCAGAAAGGCTGTCTTCAGAGTGAGAAGACGAAGAGGACAGTTATGGAGAGGCTCAAAGGGAGCGCACATTAAAAAGGTAAGAACCAAGTTCAAGTCCCACTGAGGCATTACAAACGGAACAGGAGGGAAGAGGTGTGTAATACCTTTAAGAACCTGTTAACAACAGGGGACTTGAAAAGGGAGGGCTGATCAGGGAGCCTGAGGAAGGCCGAGATAGCACAAAGATAACCCTTGATGGTACCCAGGGCAGAACCCTGTTGGGCCAGAGAAAGAAGGAACAGAAGGACCTCAGAGAGAGGGGCAGAAAGGGGATTCACAGCCTTTGCTGTGCACCATGCCACAAATTTGTTCCACCTGCAGGCGTATACCACCTTAGTGGAGGGACGCCTGGCTGCCAGAATCACATCACAAACTTCGGGAGGCAAGTCGAAAGGAATCAACTGCCGCCGCTCAATCTCCACGCAAGCAGGTGTAGACTGGACAGGTTCGGGTGAAGGACCGTCCCCTGCTGCTGCGACAGAAGATCCTCCCGAAGAGGCAGACGGATCGGGGGATCTACGCTCATACTGAGTAGCTCGGGATACCAAACTCTTCGAGCCCAGTCCGGAGCCACAAGAATGACTTGGGCCTGGTCGTGCCGAATCTTCTTCAACACTCTGGGTAGAAGTGGTATAGGCGGAAAGGCGTACAACAGACCGCAACTCCACTCGCGCCAAAAAGCGTCGCCGAGCGAGTGCCGCCTTGGAAATTCCAACGCGCAGAACTGATGACATTGCGCGTTCTCTTCGGTGGCGAATAGATCTAACCAAGGCTCTCCCCATTGTAGAAAGAGTCCTTGCGCCACTTCCGAGTGAAGACGCCATTCGTGATCCATCATGCACCTGCGGCTGAGTTCGTCCGCCCTGGCGTTCAGGGAACCTGCCAGGTGTTGAACCATCAGGAACATGCCCTGATGTTCCAGCCATGTCCAGAGGCGCAGAGCCTCCTGACAGAGGGTCCACGACCCCACCCCGCCCTGTTTGTTGCAGTACCACATGGCGGTGGTGTTGTCTGTGAACACCTGCACTACCTTCCCTTTGACAGAGGGAAGGAATGCCTTGAGTGCAAGTCGGATGGCCCGGAGCTCCAGAAGGTTGATCTGGAGCCGGGACTCCGCCGGAGACCAGAGGCCTCTGATCTCCGCCTCTCCCATGTGACTGCCCCATCCCAGAAGGGACGCGTCCGTCACAACTGTGTGCTCTGGCTGGGGAAGGAGAGGATCTGCCCATGACCCATTGCCGGTTCGAGAGCCACCACTGCAACTGTTTTGCAGTCCCCTCCGAGATCTGGACGTGATCGGACAGGTTGCCCTGGTGCTGCGCCCACTGGAACTTCAGGTCCCACTGCAGAGCCCGCATATGCCATCTGGCATGATTGACCAGCAGGATGCAGGAGGCCATGAGGCCCAGCAGCCTCAGGGTCATCCGTACCGAAACCCAGGATAAAGGCTGAAAGATCGGAATCATAGCCTGAATATCCCGGACTCGCCATTCGGGAGGATAGGCCCGAAACTGCGTCGTGTCCAGAACTGCTCCGATGAAAAGGAGCTGTGGAGAAGGAATCAGATGCGACTTCGGCACATTGATGGAGAACCCCAGCGAGTGCAGGAGTTCGGCCGTAGTCTGGAGGTGGGAGACGACTGCCTGGGACGCAGCCCGCATTCAGCAGCCAGTCGTCGAGGTAGGGGAAGACTGAAACCCCTGCCCGGCGCAGATGAGCTGCGACCACCGCCATCACTTTCGTGAACACCCGAGGGGCACTGGTAAGGCCAAAGGGGAGCACGGTGAACTGAAAATGCTCGAGGCCTACCGTGAACCGAAGGTAACGCCGGTGGGCCGGCAGGACGAGGATGTGGAAATAGGCGTCCTGCAAGTCCAACGCTACCAACCAGTCTCCAGGGTCGAGGGCAGTCAAGACCTGAGCTAGGGTGAGCATCTTGAACTTCTCCTTCCGGAGGAAGCGATTGACGTTCCGGAGGTCCAAGATAGGACGCATGTCCTCCTTGTCCTTTTGGGCACCAGGAAGTAGTGGGAGTAGCAACCACGTCCTACTTCTGGGGTCGGAACATGCTCGATGGCCCTCTTGGCCAAGAGGGCCGTGACTTCCTTCTGCAGAAGTACCAAGTGATCCCCTGACATGCGGTGGAATTGAGGTGGCATGGCTGGGGGTGGTCTCGAAGGGGAGGGAGTAGCCCCTTCGGACAATGTCCAAGACCCACCTGTCCGAGGTGATGGGACGCCAGTGGTGAAGGTGATGGCGGACCCTGCCCTCTACTGGCGTGCTGTGCACCTGAAAGGAGGGACTAGGAGGGCTTGGAGGCCGCGGACGGGTTGGAGGTGGTGGCCTGACCCGCACGCTGGTTGCCCGAACCGCCACGGCGGTATCCACGTCCTCGGCCACGCGAAGACGCCTGCTGCGCGGGCCGGTGGCTGGGCTGCTGACGTGACTGGGCGCCCCTTCCGTGGCCACGATAGGGGCGAAAAGCAGAAGGTAGCGGAGGGCGTGTAGCAGAAAGGCCCAGGGACTTGGCAGTAGCCCGTGAGTCCTTAAAACGCTCCAACGCATGGTCTGCTTTGGAACCAAAAAGACCGACTCCATCAAAGGGCATGTCCATGAGAGTATTCTGGACATCCCCTGAAAAACCAGTGGTTCTCAGCCAGGCGTGGCGACGCAGCGCCACCGTCGTTGCAATAGATCTGCCCAGCGAGTCGGCGGTATCAAGGCCACAACGTATGGTGTATTTGGCCGCATCCCTTCCTTCCGCAATGGCGCGGGTAAGCAGTGTCTGGACCTCCTCAGAACACTGGGGCAAAACAGTCGCCACCGAATCCCACAAGGAGTGGGTATATCGGCCCAAAAGACAAGCGGTGTTGATGGACCGCAAGCCAGCACTGGAGGAAGAAAAACCCTTCTTCCCAAATTGATCCAGGCGTTTGGATTCCCTATCCGGAGGGGCGGTAGGGAAGGCGGTTTGGGAAGCCGAGGCTTGGACAACCAAGCTCTCAGGAGTGGGGTGGACAGAGAGAAACAAGGGGTCGCCCGGAGCTGGGCGATGGCGTCGGGACACGTTCCTATCCACAGGAGCCCCTGTGTTGGGCTTGGACCAGGCGCCCAAAAGAACGTCAGTTAGTGCATCGTTGAACGGCAGCACAGTCTCCAAGGAGGAGGCTGCCGGCTGAAGCACTTCTGTCAAGAGATTAGTCTTGACCGTCACTGTAGGGAGTCGGAGATGTAAGGCTCCAGCTGCCCTACGCAACACCGTTGCAAAATTGGCTCCCTCCTCCGTAGCCACGGGAGGAGACAGCATGCCAGTGTCAGGGGAAGTATCTAGACCACTGGCATCCCCTAGTTCCTCTGCCCAGTCCTCATCATACTGACACTGCTGTGCCAGAGGGTCCTCAGACCCCTCCCAGTCCTCCTGGTCCTCCTCCGGTTCAAAATCAGGAGGAGGAGGGACATTTGGGACCCAAGGTCCCATCGGCGCCGGAACCGGCGTCGAGCGACGTCGGTCCGGCTCCATGTCCGGAGCCGGAGAGTACATGGGGACGACGCCGCCCGGAGCCCCGGGCGGCGTCAGGAACGGCACCGGAGCCATCGACGCCAGCGGAGGCGTGGTCAGGTCGACCGGCGTCGATGGGGGTTGCGGTACCACCGGAGCCGGGATCGAGGCCGGGGCCGAAGCCGGAGCCGGGACCGAGGCTGGAGGCACAAGCGACGCCGGGACCGGAGTCGTCGGCGACGCCGGGGCAACCCCATGAGGGCCCGCGGGGCCCGAAGGCGCACCGGAGGGACCTTGAGGCCCGAAGAGGCGGGCCATGGCCGACAGGAATTCCTGTACTTGGGCCGGATCCGCCCCGAACCCGGGAAGGACGGGTATTGCGGGGGCGACTCCACAGGCATGTCCGGGGCCGCGGGGCGGGGACGGTGCCGGGAGGGGCCTCAGCCGAGTCGCGAGACCGGCGAGCGAAGTCCTAGAGCGCTGATGCTTTTGGACTTCTTGTGTTTAGACTTACCGGACGACGAAGACTTGGATCCCGACGACCGGCGAGGACTCCACGACCGACCCCTCGACCTCTCACACGACCGGGGCTTGGTGTGGCGCGGAGCCGACTGCCGGGCCTCGAGGAGCTTTCGAGACCGCTCTCGCAAAGCTTTCGGGTTGAGGGCCCGGCAGTCGGAACACGACTTCGTGTCGTGGTCTCACCCGAGGCAGAAGAGACACTCCAGATGTGGGTCTGTGATGGACATCATCCGAGCACAGGCGTTGCAACGTTTAAAGCCGGGCATCCCTACGACACCTTGGAGTCGATTGAAAGAAACAGTGAAAAAATTCACCAAAAAAGTTAGTCAAAAAATGACTAGGGCACTGCTCTTCCCGGATCTGCGCTTGCTGGCGCGGAAAAAGAAGAACTGACGTCAGCGCGCAGGGGCGGCGTCTAAGTACTGCCCGCGACGTCATCCCGGCGATCACGACGCCGACGACGGACGCGGAGCCGCACAATGCCGCCTACCAACGCGCAAGGGTACTGCTACGCAAAAACTTTCCGGATCCAGCCTGACGCCTGGGGATATTCTAAGGTAAGGAATCTGTCACTAACGTGTCTCTTTCAGATATATGTTTTCTTCCCGTTTGCTTTTTAGACTCCTCTCTTCCAGTCTCCTTCATGACCATGAATACAAAAACAATAGTTTCTGCTGAAATTAAATGTCTAGATATGATATAACAAAGCAAGCAATCCGCTTTTAAAGATTTCTTCCTTCGCATTTGATTTAAAAGATGGAGTTCAGGTGTGTGGGCCACAGAAGTGGAAGCAAGTGTCGCAATGCATCACTGGCGTCAGGAGAGGAGAGGCAGACCATGTCACCCAGCTGTAGTTTTTCTGTGGAAAACATTAATGTCACTGGTGTAAAGACGCAGCCTGATTCAAGCAGGGCCAGGAGGAGGTAAGCATTGTTCAGAGTCAGGCCAAGGCCGGCACGCCATCTCCGGTGTTGTTTTCCCCGCATGAGCAGACAAAACCGCAGAGCTGAACACTGCTAGTGTACAAATGAGTGAGTCATCCTCATGTCCCTGTAGTTGTAAGCGGAACCTACCTGCTTGAATGTCCTCCAGAGTCTGTGATTCTGCTCAAAGTGGCTGAGGGCGTTTATTATTCATTGTCCCGAAGCAGCTTCTGCAAAGCCAAGGCCGACGTGCCCTGTGCTGCAGCTGGCGTCGCTTTATTTAAAGACGATATTCCCTGGATCGCACAGCAGTTATTATGATAACGCACTGAATACAATCATTAAACACTACAACTAAATACAAATATCTACACCAACACAGACACTTGCGCCAAAGAAATAGCATAAATGCTAATCATACAAAATGTAATACTGTCATTTTAAATTTCAATTCTTCATTGCTCTCTATTAAGGACACCAATGAACTGCCATCCTTTCTGGGATCTGCTTCAGGCTAAATTAAAATTACAATAAATAAAAAATAATTAAAAATTATCTTGTGTTGAGCATTGATCTGAATGGCAGCTCACGCCCCATCAACCTGTTGCTGTATGCATAATATGAATTTGATACTTCTTTCTAGATGTGTTTGCATTTGTTTCATCTTTATTACATTTGCACAGATGTCTTCTAAAACTTAACGACCAAACAATAAACTTTATTCGGCATTTTGTGCCATCAAAGTTCATTCAATTAAAAATCCCATCCAAATTGCAGTAATTAAAAATGAATATCAAAATAAAAATATATAAATTCATTAAGACATAAATACATCATTAACATAATTAAAAGAAAATAAAACAGTATAAAAATTTCACAAGACAATCTGCACCATTAATCTAATTATTTCCATCTTGGGCAAATCTAGGCGATACATTCCTTCTAAAATTATTTTGCCTGACCCTCCACATGGTCAATAAGAATCGTGAGAGCGCAAAGACTACACATTGGGAAGTGTCACTATTTAAAATTTTCAGAGCCTCTCTATACATTCTAATTACAAGATTGCTACATAATGGACAAATGTGCGCTCTCCTAGCACCTTGGTAAGCGTGAAAAAAGAATAGAGCATGCTCTAGTGTTTCATTTACTTCTAAGTAGGAAGAACTGAGAACGGGCCCTTGCCTTACCCCCTTACCCCCTATCTAGTTGTGAAAGAGGAGAGAGGCAGGGACCCATATCTAAACTGCAGGAATAGTTTCCTCGCATTTGCCTGCTCAATTTTGGCCCAGAAAATCTCCCACTTGTAACTATCTTTCTGTTGGAGAATGCCAAGGTCAGGGTAAAAAAGCAAATATAAGGAGATGATGGATGGAGCGCTGAAACTTTTCAGACACTCACCCTCAGTCACAGATCTGGGTTGAATCCATCATCGTTCTTTAGCTCACTTCGCCACCTCAGTTCAGACCCAGCTATATGCAAATCAGTCTTGACCCTGTGCCTCATGAGAACAGTCCAGCCTGAACTGCCAAGCCATGTCTTCCCTGAACCGTAAACAAGCATCCTGGGACCGGTTTCGGGGTAACACCCCTCATCAGCCAGCCTAGCTTGAATCCAGTAGCAAAGTGAGCAAGGGACCCACGTCTGGGCATACCCTGCCAACTTAGGGCGAACAAAGCAAACACAAGGAGATGATGGACGGAGCGCTGAAACTTTTCAGACACTCACCCCCAGTCACAGATCTGGGTTGAATCCATCATCATTCTTTAGCTCACTTCGCCACCTCAGTTAAGACCCAGCTATATGCAAATCAGTCTTGACCCTGTGCCTCATGGGAACAGTCCAGCCTGAACTGCCAAGCCAGGTCTTCCCTGAACCGAAAACAAGCTTCCTGAGACCGGTTTCGGTTTCGGGGTAACACCCCTCATCAGCCAGCCTAGCTTGAATCCAGTGGCAATGTGAGCAAGGGACCCCCGTCTGGGCATACCCTGCCAACTTAGGGCGAACAAAGCAAGCACAAGGAGATAATGGACGGCGCGCTGAAACTTTTCAGACACTCACCCCCAGTTACAGATCTGGGTTGAATCCATCATCGTTCTTTAGCTCACTTCCCCACCTCAGTTCATACCCAGCTATATGCAAATCAGCCTTGACCCTGGGCCTCATGGGAACAGTCCAGCCTGAACTGCCAAGCCAGGTCTTCCCTGAACCGGAAACAAGCATCCTGCTGCTGGTTTCGGGGTAACACCCCTCATCAGCCAGGCTAGCGTGAATCCAGTGGCAAAGTGAGCAAGGGTCCCACTTCTGGGCATAGCCTGCCAACTTAGGGTGAACAAAGCAAACACAAGGAGATGATGGACAGAGCGCTGAAACTTTTGAGACACTCACCCCCAGTCACAGATCTTGGTTGAATCCATCATTGTTCTTTAACTGACTTTGCCACCTCAGTTCAGACCCAGCTATATGCAAATCAGTCTTGAATCTGTGCCTCAAGGGAACAGTCCAGCCTGGTACACACAAGAGAAGGGGTGAGGGTACGGACTCACCTACCCCAAACTCCCTATCAACACTTTTTACACCAAACGGAGTAGGGAGTAGTAAAATGAATTACGTGATGGCACGTGCTATATGTGCTAATACTGCCCTCACTCACACAGATGTGTGACATGCTTCATCATAGGGCTGCTTACAAAAACACCCCAGCGTAGCCACGCGTGGGGTGGAGCAATAGAGTAGGGGAAGACAATACAACACAAAGAGACACAAAATAATTATACAGTGACTGGGAACGACGGTAGTGAAAGTGCAGTGTAGTGTGGTTTAAAACTAGCTCGGAAGTGTCGCTGTGCCTAAAACTTTATTCCTGGATCTTCCGGCCAGGGTTAAAAAATGTGAAGGATGGTGGTGATTGGGAGATGCTATGTACTCCTAGCACCCCTTCTTTACTGCCAGGTGGTCAACATGTTTCGGCCGTTAGTGTATACCGTCGTTCCCAGTCACTGTATAATTATTTTGTGTCTCTTTATGTTGTATTGTCTTCCCCTACCCTATTGCTCCACCCCACGCGTGGCTACGCTGGGGTGTTTTTGTAAGCAGCCCTATGATGAAGCATGTCACACATCTGTGTGAGTGAGGGCAGTATTAGCACATATAGCACGTGCCATCACGTAATACATTTTACTATTCCCTACTCCTTTTGGTGTAAACAGTCCAGCCTGAACAGCCAAGCCAGGTCTTCCCTGAACTGGATACAAGCATCCTGGTACCGGTTTCGGGGTAACACCCCTCATCAAGCAGGCTAGCTTGAATCCAGTGGCAAAATCTGGGTTGAATCCATCATAGTTCAACCCAGCAATGGTCGGGCTATGCTGTAAACTCATCTTGTATAGCCAGTAAGCATTCTTAACTTGAACCTTGGAGATTTCACAGGCCTCTAAGGGAGCACCCAAAAGCTGAACTGAACCAATATGACATACTTCATCCACAGGATATCATCTACGCCTGCACTACGTTATATCTCCAATAACCCTGCCTGGTAAGATGCCAACTTGGGAGTAGACTTGAGTCTCTTCCAATATATGAAAGGCCATAGTCCAATTACATTTATCTTTTTTTGCCCCATATCTTATTTCAATGGGAGCAATGGGGTACTGATAGGAAGGCCAGTTGAAAGGAAACCAAAAAGGCAACTATGCCAATGTATCCAATGTTTGAAGGGGAAACCAAAAATACAGAAACAAAAATACTTCCAATGTCGGGACGTTCCAGGAGGAGGGTATGTTCATGTTCCATGGACTAGACTAGATATATTGCCCTTTACAAACAATTTGCCAAAATTGAGAGAAAAACCAGTTGAATGGTATAGACAAGTTTAGAGATTTGTGAAAGTTTCAAAAGTTTTATTAAAGGATTTTGATACCCTGCTTGACATTGTGGTCCCAAGTGATCTATGGACTGAATGTAAGATTGCAATAATTTGGCCAGAGCCTGCGAGAGATTCGAAAACTGGTGCACCATCATCTGAAGTAATGAAAAAATACAACCTGGATATTATTTATTTGAAGAGTAAAATTTCTCCAAAGGAAACTGATTGGATAAAGATTGATAGGACAACACAAGAATTGAAAGAGACAGTGCATGCATATTATGAGAGACTTCTACAAGCATTTACGCAATATAGTGCAATGGAAAACGTGTCAGGGAAAGAAATGGGACATTTTGCATATTGGTTTGTGTATGGATTAAGACCCGAGATAAGTGCAATGATTCAGCGCATTTGATTTGTTGGCAAAGCAAGCCCATAGATGAGATTCTCTGTATGCAGAGATGAAGTGGATTCCAAGCATAAAAGATTGAAGGAAAAGTTGATGTTGGCTCAGATGAAGGTAACCAAGAAAGGTTATGTGGAAGTTGGTGCCAATTGTTCTGTTTTGGTACAGGGAAATGGTCAATGAATACTGGCATGCGAGCAGTAGCAGGAGGTCAGCAACAAAATGTGACAACTCAAGGCAGAGGAAGAGGGGCTTCAATAGAAATGTTGAAAAAGACTAACCCATTTCATATTGGCGGCAAGTACAGGCATGGAAGCGCAAGTGTAGGTTTAATCCACTGAATCAGATGAATGGGCAGGTAATGCAGGGTAAACCTATACAGGCCCAAGTGGGTGATATAAAGCAGAATCAGCAGACTCAAAAGCAGAAAAATTTCAATTTGACTATGCCTCAAGCTCCTATGCCCCACATGAATTGTCAGGTATGAAAATAAAATGCGAAAATGGGATTCCATACAAATGATCAAACTGATACGAACTCGAAGGCAACCCAAAAATACTTGATACAGATTGATGACAGTAATTCTGATTTGTCACAATGACGGTGTCTGAGAGGGAAGGAGGAATGCATACTTTACGCATCCTTAGAGGTAGACCAGAGTGGTCCTTATGTGGACGGTAAGGTAAATGGAACACCTATTTTGTTCCTTGTTGACACTGGTGCTACCTGTTCCACTGTGAGAACAGTGGCAGTTCCCAACCTGCCCCTCTCGGGAGAAAGAATCCAAATTATAGGAGTCTCTAATTGATTAATGTCAACCCCTGTAACTGAGCCTGTTAAGGTACAAATTGGATCGTTTGAGGATCTGCACAAATTTGTGATATGTGATTCCAGTCCAGTGAATCTTTTGGATTGAGACCTGTTGTGCAAATTAAATTGTTCCATCTATTGTACTCCGAAAGGAGTAGAGTTTCACACCAATGATGAAGATATTGTATTCAAAATGGCAAAGCAAAGGACTGAGATCAAACGGTTATTTCCCTTATCAAAAAGTGATGATTTACTCTTAGAATTGAGAGACACCGTGTTACCTGAAGTTTGGTATTTAACAGGAAAGGATATTGGGCTGATCAAAGGAGTGGCTCTAATATGGATCACTTTGAAACCAAATGCAGAATGTCCTCGAATTCCACCATATAATCTGAGCCCTGAGACCATCGGAGGTATAAAACTTCTGATTGAATCATTGATTGAAGAAGGAATTTTGAGGGAGATTATGGGGAGCCCATGTACTTCACCTATTATGGGAATTCAGAAACCGAACGGAAAGTATCTGATCGTGCAGGATTTGCGCAAAGTTAATCAGATTGTGATACCATGTTGTCCAATTGTGCCAAATCCGGCCATGATACCATATCAGATTCCATGTGATGCTGAGTGGTTTTCTGTCATTGATTTGTGTCAGGATTTCTTCTCCATTACCTTATAACCTGGATAGGCAATATTTATTTGCTTTCCGGTTCTGAAACCGTGTCTTGCCACGGTGCCAAGTTCCACAAGGGCATGCAGAGAGTCCTTCCATCTTCAATCAGATATTGAAAAAGAATTTGGAATCATTGGTAATGCCAAATCACTCAGTTCTGGTACAGTACATTGACGACTTGGTAGAGTCAGGTACTCAGGAGGCTTGTATATGTGACACCTTTGCATTACTGAATAATCTGGCAGTGAGTAGTCATGAAGTGTCACCAACAAAGTTACAATTTTGCAGAAGAGAGGTCCTTTACTTAGGACATCACATCGAAAAAGAAGCATGAAAGTTGTAAAAAGGATCGGATTATTGCCATTCTGAAGATTAATTCGCCGAGCACACAAAAGGAAGTTGACATGTTTCTGGGAATGGTTGGCTATTGCCGCCAATGGATTCCAAATTTCTCTTTGACAGCCAAGCCACTTCAGAGGCTTACACACAAAGATGTGTCAGATCCAGCTCCATGGAATGATGAAGGCATCTGCTCTTTTAATGGACTGCAAGAGAGTTTGTGTCGAGATCCCGCATTGGGAATGCACGACTTTAACAAAAGCTTCACTCTGTTCTGCAGTGAGCGCGAACGTTGTGCAATATCAGTTCTAACGCAAATGCACGGAACTGCTCGCAGACCTGTTGCATATTTTTCAGTGACATTAGATCCTGTAGCTGCAGCTTTGCCTGGATGTCTAAAAGCAGTTGCTGCCACATGTGTGAGTTTGAAACAGTATGAGAGCATTGTGATGGGTCATCCGCTGAAAGTGCATGTACCACATTCTGTTGAGATTTTGCCCACTCGTACTCAAATGCAACAACTCACAAGTAGCCGGTTAACTAAATACGAGCAGGTGATACTGGGTGCTGAGAATGTGTCATTGGTGTGATGTACAAGTTTGAAACCGGCTACACTGATGCCCTTACCAGGAAATGAATTTGTGATTGATGAGGCAGATCATGACTGCTTGGACGTGACTGAATTGTGCACCAATACCCAACCCGACATTCTGCATGTTCCATTACCTGAGTCAGATCATATGTTGTTTGTTGATGGATCATGTTTGAGAGATGCAGGAGGAAACTTGAGAGCTGCATTTGCCATTTGTACGGTTGTGGGAGTGGTGGAAGCTTTGTGGTTGCAAGGACTGTATTCAGCCCAGGTGGCTGAATTGATTGCGCTAACCAGGACTTGCAGCAGTACTGAACAATTGAGAGTTACCATTTTCACGGGCAACCATGTGCCGGTGGTTACAATGAGACATCCAGCTCAGGTCAGTCATAGAGTAGAGGGGGCACCAGCTACTGGGTCTCGAAGCGCTGGTTCAAATTAGGGTCCGAGAGAGTCAGTCCCTGTAGGTAACGAGGGTCATGCGGAGAGGAACCTGACTAGGCGAAGTGTTGATCCAGCTGTTGTGAAGAGTGCAAGTGAGAAGCGAGTGATAGGTGGAGACTGTTGGCCCAGAAGAAACACTAGATTGAGACAAATTTTGACAGAAGGCAAAGTACCCCTAACATAATCAAAGTCTCAAGCCAGTCTGAACAGAGTGATGCGGATGATGACAGCCCAACAGTGAGAAAATCAAAAAGAGCTAAAGTACCAAATTGGAGATATGCTGCACCTGAATATACTTATTTAGCAGCAGCCAATGACTGGCATAAAGCATATCAAGCTTTTTGCTTCAAGGATTTAAACTCACAAAAACCACATTGAGAGACTGTTGCAATAAGGGACATTCTTCAAACCAGAAAAAAAAGAAGAAATGGCCTATGAATAATTGAAGAGACAAAATACACCGGACCATGCCAAACTTGAAACCTTTGAACTGTAACAGTGGGAGAAAGAAGAACATCTTGTTTTAAGTGCTCAACAGAAAATATTTGCTGCAATTTCTATGTTATTAAACATTCTCAAAATGTAACCGAAAAACATGAATTCCCGTTCTAGCGAGATGGGGGATCCAAACACGGTATCGTTAAACGCATATGTATGTCTGCTTCTTAGCTGTGTTTGCTATAATTATTGTGTTGTTACTTATTGTTTTAAATCTTCCTTATCATGTTTATGGAAAGCATGACATTAGCCCTATCCCTGTTACTAACCAGTTGGAAGAAAAAAATGATGGAATTGTAACTAATGACCTAACTGATAAGACTTTACATCATGATCAATCTATTAATGACCTTTTCTTAAATGCCTTTACTAAACTGTTGTATGAGTATGTTGACACTATGGATGCTAGAGATTGTTATGGGTGCATGCAACTACCTACCTTAGTATGATTGAGGGTGACATACCATCACTTACCTCTTACTTACGAAATCTCTTGCAGTGTACTAACTAGTTTATTCTATTGGAAAGGGCAATTTCAATATAATTATTCAAATTTTGATTTGATCTTTTCAGAGGTACCAATTAAGAAAAATATGAACATTGTACCAGATACGCGAACCACTGAAATAATGGGTGAATTATTCCGACTAACACAAAGTATAGACACAGTGTATGCACATAGACATAATTTAACTTGCTTTTTACATAATGTAGAAAAGGACTTTATTAATTCAGTTGAAGAAAGACATGAAGAAATAAAGAAAAACACGATCAGAAATTCCACCTTGGGCACATCGGGAGGGCGAAATGAGAAGGGGTGATGCACACTCTGCTATGGCTCTGGCTTGGCAACACAAAGGAAAGCTATGCATATTGAGAATTTAACTGTAAGTTTGTTGGTTCCAGTGAATGTGATCACACCTTCCAAATTGTGGGAGGTTGGGGTTTATATCTTGGAGGATCTGATCCAGTCTTTCCAGGGGTATACTATATCTGTGGGAAAAATGCCTTTTATAGGCTACCAAAACATTGGTACGGATGCTGTTATATGGGGTTAGTATTTCCAAAAATGTATCATGAGGGTCAAGCTAGTGGAACCGACGTAAGCACACCCGTTTGATAAGGGGAATAAGTGCTGCTGAGATAATTGGGGATATTTTCGGTGCAATAATACCATCAGTTGGGGTGATTCTAAATTCTCACAAAATTCGAAAACTTTCTACTGTAGTTGACCATTTATCAATTGATACAGCAGGAGGTTGCTAACAGATCCACGGTGTTACAAACTAGACTTGCGTTAGATGTCCTACCTGCAAAAGAGGGCTGAGTCTGTTGGATGCTAAAGGCTCAACAATGTTGTACTTCTATCCTTTACAAAAGCAAAGATTTGCGGGGATATATCAGCAATATTACTAATTTGGGAAAAGATTTGACTGCATTAAAAGCTGATGGCGCATGGGAGTCTATTGGTAAAGGATTTACCACTGTCGGAAAATGGTTTGCAGCCTTGGGAGGTAGTTTAGTGGGAAAACTATTGACGCCTATACTGACTATTGATATTTGCTTACTAATAATAATAATGATTATCAGATGTTATAAGCATGCAAAAACTTAGAAAGAGACCAAGAGAATAAAGAGAAAGAAAGCAGAAATTGAGTTAGAGGAAAGACAATGTGAATACTACGATGAATTGAAAGCTCTAAAGCAATCTAGGATAAAACTTATGAAGACATCCGCCTTATAATGTGGCATCAGATAAAGATAAATATAAGAGTGTGATGGCTCAATTCGCCATCAAAGGAGGAATTGATAGAGGAGAGATGTTACCTTTCATCTATTTACAACATTTTTACATGGAAATGGTTTATGACTCAATTTTATATGAAAACGACAAACTGTGTATTAGGCTTCATTCATCAAAAAAAGTACATGCAATGAAGTTCTGATTTAGATACTGCATCGTAAAAGTATGCAGAAATGTTAGAAATGGTTTTCTGATAACACATAACAGTCAATAAGTAGATGTGAAAACTGACATTTTTAGTGGCATGTGTTCTTATGCTTAGATAAACATGATAAAGAAATGATAACACAAGAAAACGTCTATGTGAGGATAAAATGCTTCATGTGTTAGAAAACGGATAGCAATATTATAATGTATAAACATGAGCACAGACATTGACAAGAAAAGTAGATAGTACACAAGGTTATGTTATGATTGCCTTTCGTAAAGTTTATCTTTAATGTGCTTTTAAATCTTGTATGCTGTAATAACATCTAAAGTGCAAAGGAGTGTTGCAAAATTATATGTGAAATGGTGAAATTTAGAGATTTTTATGGGTACCTTATACTTACATGAACTAGTTCAATTCATAATGAAACAATATTAATAAGCTTAATTGAAGACATTAATACACTATTCATATTTTAGCAAATTTCATTGTGCATGAGCTGTATTTCATGAAGGCCTCAAACTTTGCATCCTTTACTAGTATGAACTTATGAACTGAATAGTCTGAAGCCTAGGGAAACCTTTTGTAAAGTTACCACTTGTGTTCCAACACTCAAACGCCTTCTTTGATGTTTGTAGCTTGCTTGACTAGACTTGCAACAAATGTGTTACTTCCTAGAGCTGACGCTTGAGAATGGAAAAACAAGAGATGAGAGCATGAAATCGCCTACTTTCTAAATGCAACAAATAATCAAATGACTACAGTGGCTCTAAGGAAATGGTGAGTAATGGATTACTTAATTCTTCAGATCTGTATACTTTTACCTACTACATCATCTCATCCTATCAATCAATCAATCAATCACGGCATTTATAGAGCGCGCTACTCACCCGGGAGGGTCTCAAGGCGCTGGGGGAAGGGGTAAGTTACTTCTCGAACAGCCAGGTCTTGAGCTGCTTCCTGAAGGAGAGATGGTCCTGGGTTCGCCGAAGGTGAGTGGGGAGGGAGTTCCAGGTCTTGGCTGCCAGGTAGGAGAAGGATCTTCCTCCGGCGGCGGCTCTGCGGATGCGTGGTACGGTGGCGAGGGCGTGGCTGGTTGATCGTAGCTGGCGGGTGGGCGTGTAGAAGGTCATGCGGTCGTTGAGGTACTTGGGGCGCAGGTCGTGGAGGGCCTTGTGTGCGTGGGTGAGGAGTCTGAACGTGATTCTCTTGCTGACGGGGAGCCAGTGCAGGTCTTTCAGGTGTCCGGTGATGTGGCTGTGTCGGGGATGTCCAGGATGAGTCGTGCGGAGGCGTTCTGGATGCGCTGGAGTCTTTTTGAAGTTTGGCTGTGGTTCCGGCGTAGAGGGTGTTCCCATAGTCCAGTCGGCTGGTGACGAGTGCCTGGGTGACGGTCTTCCTGGTTTCAGTGGGGATCCATCTGAAGATCTTACGGAGCATGCGCAGGGTGTTGAAGCACGAAGATGAGACGGCGTTGACTTGTCTGGTCATCGACAGGGAGGAGTCCAGGATGAAGCCCAGGTTGCGTGCGTGGTCCGTTGGCTTCGGTGCGGTGCCCAGGGCCGGGGGCCACCAAGAGTCGTCCCAGGCGGAAGGTGATGAGCCCAGGATGAGGACTTCCGTCTTGTCTGAGTTCAGTTTAAGGCGGCTGTTCCTCATCCAGTCGGCGACGTCTCTCATCCCGTCGTGTAGGTTGGCTCTGGCGGTGGTGGGGTCGTTGGTGAGGAGAGGATCAGCTGGGTGTCGTCGGCGTAGGAGATGATGTTGAGGTTGTGTTGGCGTGCGATGGCTGCGAGGGGCTCATGTAGACGTTGAAGAGGGTTGGACTGAGTGAAGATCCTTGTGGAACGCCGCAGATGACTTCGGTGGCCTCGGATCTGAACGGGGAGGCGGACTCTCTGGGTTCTTCCGGCGAGGAACGAGATGATCCATTCCAGTGCTTTCTCTCGGATTCCGATGTTGCTGAGGCGCTTCACTAGGGTGCGGTGGCAGACGGTGTCGAACGCCGCGGAGAGGTCCAAGAGGATGAGGGCTGCTGTTTCCCCGTTGTCGGTTAGGGTTCTGATGTCGTCGGTGGCTGCGATAAGGGCGGTCTCGGTGCTGTGGTTGACCCGAAACCCGGACTGCGAGGGGTCGAGGGATCCATTCGTCTCGAGGAAGGCGGCAAGCTGTCTGTTGACGGTCTTCTCGATGACTATCGTGAGCAACCAACGGGACAGAGTGGTCCGACTCATTTGGTGATGTCAAGGGGAGTAAACCTGGAATCGATGGAGTATGATTGCCTAAATTTTGAACTAAGGGTCTTCTCCCCCCTACCCATCTTGCGGTACAGAGACTGACAATTGGGATTTCCAGAAACAATGTGAACTGTGACGAAATAGTGCGATTTGCTGCCGGCTGGTATGCTAACGTAGTGGAATCTTTTCGACTGAAAGGGTTCATGTCAGAGCAGCTGTGGCATTGAGGCTGCAGTGCGGACAGAGGCAGATGATTCTATCTATGAACTGGAACTGGTGATTTGGAACTAACAGAACTTTCCTAATAGGGTTGGTATGAGATAACCGATTTCCCTACTAATTAATTTTCTTTAGGATAGAATCTCCCTCGGCTGAGGACGATTAGTTCCTTCATATCTGGTTCTCGTAGAGTTTGCGAAGGATTATTAAATCTGATCTATTTTAATCAAGGTCGTATGCTAATTATTTGAATTCTAAATAGAAATAGAAATTAATATAAATTACTCTGCTGATTCTGTCTCATTATTTGTTTGTGGATAAGTTTAATTTAATTTGGTGGTTAACTAAATTGGAAGCGGGATTATTTGGGAGCTTGTACTCAATAATTCTATGAAAACAATTATCCTATTCCAGGTCCTCATATGATAATTGTTCATCCCTTAAGTATTCCGCTCCTTTTCACCGCAGAACAAGTTCCATCGGATGACCTAAAGGATTCGGTATCATAGCTGAGGGTTAATTAGGGATGGGTGAAAAATAAATAAATAAGATAGTGCATGAGGCTTTACATGTTAAATGCTACAACACTGACATCCACTCTTGGAACCTATTCAGGCCGACTCTTGCAAACAATTTTTGGGTACTATCAATTAAACTTATAGGCCTGTAATTGGCCGGCAGGTTCCGAGCTCCCTTCGTAAAAATAGGAATAATCTCGAGCCCCAGCCCATGTAGAAGGGGTAGGAGCACCCCTCTTTATAGCACTAAAGACAAGGGAAAAGTAGGGACCCCACACCTCAGGCCTTCCCAAAAAAAGATATTCTGGGACCTTGTCCAATCCTGGGGCCTTATGAGGAACAATCTTGCTGACTGCCAGAAAAACTTCCTTGGTAGTGATAACTTGGTAATCACGAGGGTCACTCAGAATAGCATGTGAAGTTGCCTCAGTGCTAGTATCTATAGTAGCACTACTATCAAGTATGGGAAAATCAATGTCAGGGAATCCACTGGGTTCCTAAGCAGAATACAAATTGGAAAAGTGAGCATCCCAAACATTCATCGGTATATGGTTTTCAATTGGGGGGGCAACCCTCCGAACTACCAGTAGCAACTGTATTCCAAAAAGAACGAGAGTCCCCTCTTTTTACAGATACCAGCAGGGATTCCCACTTTTTAGTTTCCCAGTCTCTCTTTGCCTCTCTGATGCTAGCTTTGTATGCCTTTCGAGCCTCCTGAACCTTTAATCCATCTTGCTGCTTGATGGCATATGAAAATGCTAATCTAGCTGTTCTAGACAGCTGATTAAACCAAATATACCCAAGCAACAAGATTCTACATAAAAGAACTCCAGAAGATTGGAAACAGCTGCAAATGGGCATTAACAAATGTAGCCCAGTCACCCAGCACAACAGCAGAGTGTCATCTATTCCTCCGACAACACAGCTATATATTTACCAATTAACTCTTCAGACAGAGAGATAGCACTCCATTTCACCCTATGCCTGTTAGTAGAGAGGGCCAGCCTTTCTTCAAATAGCTTGTCATGGTCGGGTCAAACTATGGGCATTATCGATTTCAGCTCTAGCGATAATGGATTATGGTCACTATCAGTGCGAGATAACACTGCCATGTCTATAAGGCTAGGCCAGAGCCAGACATCCAGAATGAAGTAGTCCAAAAGATTAGATCCCTGGAGCCGGTTAAATGAGTGACATCCCTCCCTGTCTGAAGGGGTTCTACCATTGCAGGCCCTAAGGCCTAAATTTAAGCAGAAAGCATTTAACTGGACTGCCAGGGGGACCATCTAACTGCTGTAGTGATGGTCATTTGAGGTATGGAACATACTTGGTTCTCTTCAGAAGAATGGAAATTGAGATGTACATCCAACGGTTCAAACAGACAATTAAAATCTCCACCTACAATTTTCACTATAAGCTATGAGTACAGATAAACTAACCCTACTGACTCAGGGATACCACCCTTCGACCTACAAAAGATATTATAAACATGATAGGATATGTGATCTACGGATACTAAGTTGATGCCCACTATATCTGGTGAACCCAACTTAACATCTTTAATAGTAGCATGGAGAGTGGTTTTAACCCATATTGTGACAGCCCCGAGGGCCTGCCACTTCCTGAATAAACAGCCTCTTCGCTATTACATGCGAATCCTAGACGATAAAGCGGAGTGGTGGAGCAGGTCTCTTGGAACAGACATATGATAAAAGTCGATGAAATTACACCACTCCAGATTGGAAAGTTTGGACTGAAGTCCTGCAATGTTCCAAGAGATCAGTTTAAGGGAAGTGGCAGAGAGGACCAAAATCCAATTTGCAGAATCCTGGGCAACTGCAGATCTTAAGCTTTCCTTCCCTGTATATTCATGTCAGTCTATATCCGTTAGCACATCATAGCGATTATGTACTGGAATGCCAAAAATTGAAAGAGGCGAAGGGTTAAGGACAGTAGCAGGGTCATGTACAAACTCAGGTGTGGGCAAACTTGGTTTATAAAAATAGCTGAGGGGAAGAGGAAGAATATTGCTGGCAACCGAGCATCTTCCTGCTTTCCCAAAATGCAGTTTCTTAACCAAAAGTGGTGACTTAAAATGTACAACTATACAGTCACCTTGCCAATCCACAGGCCTGGAGCCAATCCAGCCCACTCTTCTTGTCAATAGAATATTACCTTTCAAGTTAAGGGGGAAGTTTCTATACCAGGACAACCAGTGCAGAATCTTGTTAAGTAAATCCTCCTGAGTTTCCTGCTGCTCCTTTCGTAATGGAGGAACTCCCATTAAGTCTACCACATACAGGCAGGAAGCTGGAGGAAGATTAATCACAGGTTGCTCAATTGTTTGGACTGGGCTCACCATAGGGCCTTCTCCTCTCTTGTTGTGGATCTGAAACAGCTTCTTATGACATTGCCTTCTAAAGTTAGAAGTATAGCAGTCTCCTTTTATTAGAGAGTCTGCAGAATTATTGGTAAGATCTGGGGCCTTGGCAGTTAAACAAACTGGTGTTGGGGGAGAGGAGCAGAGGGCATTATCAACCATCCTTGTGCCCACTGCCTTGACAGGTTTAAGGGTCGGTGCTACAGAAGTGTTCAAGTTATCGAGCACCTCTGCGCGATTGGAGGCCAGAGGAATACGTTCTATGGCGTCCAACCTTGCTATAACCAGTGAAATTGCTGCCTGAATTAATTTCTTGATCTTCATTGGGCTGTCCTCCAATGAAATCACCCCCTCAGGTATTTTAGACAATAAGTCCATAGAGCCTCCTTCCCTACCAGGGAGCTAGAGGTGGTCAGTATTAAAAGCTGGTGCACGGATTGGCAGTTGCTCGTTTGTCTGCGTAGAGATTCCCTTTTGGCCAGGTTTTGGCCACACTTTTTGACCGTTTGAGGACTGACGTGGAACTTAAGGCAGGCTTCTTCTTAACCATAGGTAGTGTTTGGGCCATGGAATCTAATGGCCCTGCAGCAAGTTGGCCCAAGGCTGAGACTCCGAGTGTGTGGCCAGGTGGTGAAGCCATGTTGATTGCACTAAGGGAGAGCCTTCTCTCCGTGAGGTTAATTTAATTGCTGATAACGCCCTCAGTAACATTCTATCAATTTACGTTGAAGTTGTAGAAGGGGTTGATAGATACAAAGAACCTCCTGCCTTTTTCTTCCCCATTATATTATATGGACAAGTGGAAAGGGTACTAAGATGTAAGGTGGCTGGGGGGTAGTACAAACCAGATTACCTCCTCCTCGGCTGTAAACAAAGTCCTGGTTAAGGAAAAAATCCTCAGGGCACAGAGCACAGCAACACAGCAACACAGGGCCCACATCATCAATCACCCCAAAGACTTCTCATTTCCTCTGAGAGGGCCAAAGAGGGCAAAATATAACTGCCCTAGGCCCATAGGCCTTGCACCTCAGCAGGGTGTCTCTGCGGCAGAGCTTCAAACACTCAATGCCGGGGGCCTGCGATTATGCCTCTAACAGCCCCAGCCTCCTAGCTCACCAGGGAAGCAACGTTGTTGAGGAATGGGCCCCCGTCCAGGGTCAGGGATGCACACAGCCTGAGAAGGTGAGTCACAAGGGCGGGCGTCTTATCTCAGGCACGGCCGTATCCAGTGCCCACTAAAGCTCGTTCCTTCCACACATTATCCGGGCCATGCTGCTCTCCGCCAAGGACTCGCCCGGAATCAGCACACATCTTGATCCGGGTCACTCGTAAGGCCCCAACAATGCGCCACCTCAATCTTCAGTCTCCCGGTGACTCCCGGCAGACCACTGCGCAGACCAAACACTCAGTCTAAAACTTAACGAACTCTTGATATCTTGGCCAAGATAATAAAATACAGGAGATCCTATCGAAAAGGTTATGAGAAACATATTTTCTGTTTTCTTTAAGTTCGAACCTTACGACAAATATCTGAACACAGAGGTGGGGGGCATTTCAGATTCTACATATTATCTGCTTGAGTGCTGGGAATGTGATATATATGTAACAGGCACCTTAGTCTAACTGCGTGCAACTGTTTCAGCCGAAGAAGCAATAGAGTAAATACAGCAACACCAAAAATCTTAACATTTCTCCTTTGCACAAACTGTGCAGATAAGGTAGCCAGATGCCCACTCAACAAGTCCATGGAACTAGGTTTGTTTCTACCTAAGTTAAAAACCTCCTATTTTAGACCTCTCCTCAAGAAGAGAAGCTCAACCCATCCAACCCAGAAAACTACAGCCCCATAAAAAAGGGACCATTTGTAGGATTTGTTTTTGAAAAAGCAGTCTTTACCCCACTCTCAAACTGTACAGAACATAATGATTAATGTTATGGTATGTTATGTGTATTTACAAAGCACACTATCATCCAAAAGGGTAACCTCACTCTGAGCAGATGTGTATGCCTAGCCCTGCCTAGTGTAGGTTGGTTAATTGAAAAGCCAGGCCTTCCGCTTCTTTCAGAATTCAAGAATATGTTGTAATGTGGGAGGTCATTTTGCTTTAAGAGAGATATAAGCGAATGCTGTCCTCCTAATCGGGTATGTGTGAGATGTATGTGAGGAGGAGTGCTGGGGATTGTAGGTGTTTGGATGGTTGATGGAAGGATATGCGACTGTGCAGAGAGGTGAGGCCTAAGTTGTGTAATATTTTTGAATGTGTATGAGGGGTTTGAAATGAGAGCATTGTTAATTGTGTGCCAGTGGAGCTCCATGAGGTGTGATGCAAGTTCTATGTGGACGGTTAAGGATGAGTTTGGCTGCCAAGTTCTGGATTATTTGTAGTCTTCTGGTGATGATCCCAGCCAAGAGGGTGTTTCTGTAGTCCAGCTTGCTGTCACTAGGTTGTGAATAATGATATCTATGGTGTTACTTGGGAGCCATTTGACTATCTTGCTCAGCATCTGTTAGACCGACAGTCTGGCTTCAGACCAAGCACAGGCACAAAGTCAGCCATCATATCCATCTGGGATGATATAAAGCACAGTGGTAGGAACAAAGTGGCTGCCCTGTTGCTTCTGGATTAATCAAACGCATTATTACAAAGACTCCATTATCTCATAGTACTTGAAAATGCCTTCAAATAGGTTTCTTCTTGTCTCACAGACAGACAATTTGTAGTTTACTTACTGCCTTTCACATCAGGTCCTCACACACAACCGTCTGCCGCACTCCAAGGGGACCATTATAGCCCCTCTATTATTCGACATCTACCTAACCCCTTACCAAACTTGATTAGATCATTCAACCTCACCTGTCATAACTATGCAGATGACACCCAAAGCATTTTAAACATGTATTGCCCAGAAGACCTCTATAATTAAAAACTTGATGATTGCCTTTGTTCCATAAACAAATGAATGATAAATAACCATCTAAATCTTAATAAAGGCAGAAAGTACTACCCGCAGATAATGGCAAAATTACCAGCATACCACCATATGACCTAAATAAGTGAAGCCTCTCCAACAGCATCAAGAGAAGTCAGAAACCTGGGGGTAACCATGTAGTCAGACTTATCTTTGATACCACATGTAAACAATGTTGCAAATAGTGCCTTAAACACAATAAGAACACTATGGGCCTGATTACGATGTCGTGGTCTGACTGCCGACAGCCCTTTGGTATGACCCCCGTATAATGATACTGGCAGTCGGACCCACAGCTGTCGGATGCAAGACCGATGACTCCACCAGGATCGTAGATCACGACGGTGCGGAGGTTGGATGAGCATCCCAGAATGGCAGCGGTGCCGAGGTGTCAGAGCCCAGAGTAAAATGTGTATGGGGGCACATGTGGTGCCCCCCTCTCCTGACACTGTCATGTGTTCACTGTTTGCCTTGCATGACATGGTGCATGGCACACTGTGCACAGACGTGTTGGAGGGACTGCACAGTGGCGCTATCTGCTGCAGCCCTTTTCTACGGCCGCAGTATGCCCCTGCGATGGTACCGCCAACTTCCGACTATCAACCCGGCGGCTGCATCAAAGTACAGTGGTTGGGCCGCCCGCATGCTTGTCAGCGATCTCCTGACCACCGCAATAGCGGCTGGCGGTCCGACCGCACAACATTGAAATCAGGCCCTTGGTTGCATCTTCTCATACCTTGGATACCAACAGAAATTGCAAGCCAACCTCACACTCATAATCTCCAAGCTTGACTATGCCAACAGTTTATACCTTGGTGTGAGGGCTCACCTGTGTTTACTGCAGGGACGGCATGGATGAACTCAACACTAGACCCCAACTTCCCTCACCCACCTCCTTAGCCCAACTATGTCAAAGCCAAAGAGGGAAGGTGGGGAAGGAGGGAAACAAAACAAGGGAAGAGAGAAGGGGTAGACGTCCGCTGGGTCTTCTGAGAGGGTCTGCTACAATCCTAAAAAGGAAAACATAACGTGAGTACTAAGTATGGGTAAGGCAGGATATATATATATTGTCCTTTCTAATTCCTAAGGGATACCTTAGATAGGAGATGCTATTATGTGCGAGGAAACCACTTCCCAGGGACAATAGGACACCTCTACTGTCTAGAAGGAGGGACACAAGTCAATAGGCAATAGTACTGCGGCAGTAAGCAAGAAAACCAAGAAAAGAAATAAGGTACAGACCTTGGTGAGAATCACTATAGAAATAGTAAGCCCCAAAAAATGAAACAAACAATAATTCCCGTTACTCCTGTATGCAGGGAAAATCCCAAAAACTCATTTCCCTTATCAGGAGGGGACACGGGACAAAAGGAAAAAAAAAGCAGGGGGCAAAACTATATAATTCGTACTAGCGAAGAGCAACGTTACTTCGCAGTTCTAATAATGCTTTCTTACTTCACAGAGATCTGAGAACAGAAGGACCTCATGAAATATGCAAGAGAACATGGAACCATCAGATAAGTGCTGTTCCAACATAAACATAATGTGGAAATGTCCAAGAAACAAAGATATCGTGATGCTTTAAAACCCCTTGCCTAATTCTATATTTAGCATAATCAGGACGCTAAGGGGTTAAGCCCAACAAGAACTCTGGAGCTACAATGTATCCTGACAACCGGGAGCAGACAGCAAGCAGCCCCGGAAGAAACACCCAAGGACCCGGAAGCAGAGGAACTCAACAGGAGCCAGCAACACAAAGAATCACCAAAGACAAGAACCGGAGGACAAGCCTAAGGAACAGGTAAGCAGGGAAATCCGAAAAGCGGAGGGAGGCCTGGCGGGATCCGAACCAGCATGGATCCCGTGCTTTTATCTGTCAAACGCCGCCCCCAGCTGCCATCAGGGAACGGCGGGCGGGGCTCTCGGCTCCGCTCTCAAGCGCAGGCACCATCGGAGGCGGCGTTAGCCACGGAGCCTGAGAGTACACCCCCCCTATGACCCCCCCAACTGGTTTGGGTTTGAATGGATAACGGCGATGGAACAAGCGAACCAAACGGGGAGCATGGACATTAGACGCCGGTTCCCATGAACGCTCATCAGGCCCGTAACCCTTCCAGTGAATCAGGTATTGCAACCGACGACACACCCTATGGGAGTCCACAATATAGGCCACCTCATACTCAGGACCATCATCCACCAACACAGGGGGAAGTTGTACAGGAACAACAGTGCCAGGGGTGACCGGCTTCAATAACGACACATGAAAGACTGGATGTAAACGCAAAGAGGCAGGCAAGTCAAGTTTCAGAGCAACAGGGTTCACCACTTTAGAGACAACATAGGGACCAATAAAGCGGGGCTTAAATTTATTCGTACCCTTAATCTGGATGTTCCGGGTGGACAACCACACCCTGTCTCCTATAGCATAAGCAGGAGGAGGTCGACGATGTCGATCTGCTCCTTCTTTGTACTTCCTCTTGGCCTCGTCTAAAGATTTTTTAGCGGAAGCATGAATATCCTGGAGACGAGACACCAATTCATGAGCAGCCGGAGAAGTAGAAGGCGATAAAGGCGAAACCAGACCACAGCAAGGGTGAAACCCATAGGTACAGAAAAAGGGAGAAACCCTAATAGAAACATGTTCACTGTTATTATATGCGAACTCCGCAGTCCATAAAACCGAGTCCCAATCCTTCTCTCCTTGTAAGAGGTGACACCTCAAGTATTGTTCAATACACTGGTTGACCCTTTCTGTCTGACCGTCGGTCTGGGGGTGATGAGCCGTAGAGAGACGTACATCTATCTCCATCATGCTATTCAACCCTTTCCATAAACGGGACACAAATTGAGGGCCTCTGTCTGATACAATGACAGAGGGTAAGCCATGAAGACGTACTATTTGTTGGAGAAACACACAGGCCAGTTCCTTGGATGTAGGCAGTTTTTTCAGGGGTATGAAATGGGATATCTTGGTTAACATGTCAACGACGACAAATATGACAGTATGCCCTAGCTTAGTAGGAGGCAGTTCTACAATGAAGTCCATAGTAATGGAATGCCATGGGGTAGGAGGAGTAGGTAGAGGAGTCAAGAGACCAACAGGTACTTGGTGGGTGCTTTTACTTTGAGCACAGATGTAAAAACCTTGAATGTACAACCGGGCATCTTGATTCATGGATGGCCACCAGAAATGCCTCTTAAGTAGAGCAAGGGTTTGTTTATATCCTGGGTGGCCTGCTAAAGCGTGTGTATGACACCAATCCAGTGCTTGTGCTTGAAGAGACTGAGTCGGGAGAACTAAGCCGTCTTGAATAAAAACTAAGTCGTTACTTCTGACCCCGTTATGTTTGATTTTGAGATTCCTGAGTTTGTATTAGTCGTGTGCAAGAGCTACCTCTTTCATAAAAGATTCTTCTGAGAAGGTACCCCCTACACACGATCAGGATTCAGGATACAAGGTGGGACATGTGTGCTCAGCTCATCTGGGAAGTCATAGCCAAAACGGGATAAGGCGTCAGCCTTGCCGTGTTTAGTGCCAGCCTGAAACTGAATGACGTAGTCAAAGTCACTAAAAAAATGGGTCCATCTCAATTGTCTCATAGAGAAGGCGTTAGCGTCCTTCAAGAATTGCAGATTTCTGTGATCGGTGAAGACCGTTACGGTGTGCAAGGCACCAAGCAGGTACTGACACCATTCTTCGAAGGCTCTCTTTATAGCCAATAGCTCTCTATCCCCCACAGAGTAGTTTACTTCAGCAGGTGTTAACTTATGGGAATAGTACGCCACAGGATGTAGATGTCCTGTCTGGCTGTCTCTCGGAGACAGCACTCCCCCTATAGCAACTTGGGAGGCGTCTGTTTCCAGTAGGAAAGGCTGTGAAGTGTCAGGATGCGTTAAAACAGGGGCTGTAACAAAGGCCTCTTTTAAACAAGTAAAAGCCTTTTCAGCATCTGGAGTCCAATGGAACGGCATCCCCTTTTTTAAGAGTTTAGTGATGGGGACTGTAAGAGCTGCAAATCCTTGTATAAATCACCTATAAAAATTGGCAAAGCCCAGGAAGCTCTGCACTTCTTTTACTGAACGAGGAGAGGGCCATTTTGTGATGGCAGCAACCTTTTGGGGGTCCATAGACACCCCTTTTTTTGACAAGACAAAGCCTAAGAAGGTGACTTCAGGAACATGAAATTCACACTTGTCCAGTTTTGCATACAGGTGGTTATCTCTAAGACGGGTTAGGACACTCTTCACATGTCTGACATGTTCTTCCACCGACGAAGAGTAGATCAGGATATCGTCAATGTAAGCGATGGTATTTAAGTCCAAGGTCTCCCTTAAAACAACATCAATAAAGAATTGAAAGGCGGCCGGGGCGTTACACAGCCCAAAGGGCATCACTAAATACTCATACGGCCCAAATTTTGTTCGGAAGGCCGTCTTTCATTCATCTTCAGCTCATACTCAAACCAAGTGATACGCCCCTCTCAGATCTAACTTAGTGAATATAGAGGCCGATTTCACTTGGTCGAGCAGGGTTTGTATCAGAGGCAATGGATACCGATTCTTTTTAGTCACACCGTTAAGAGCTCTGTAGTCGATACAACACCTAAGACCCCCTTCCTGTTTAGGTATAAAAAAAAGAGGGGAGGATGCTGCAGATCGAGAGGGACGAACAAATCCCTTTTGCAGCATGTCATCCAAATATTCCCTCAAATATGTGTTTTCTTTTTCAGTCAAGGCATATTTGCAACTACACGGGATTTTGGGACCAGGTACTAAGTCTATACGACAGTCATACGACCGATGGGGTGGCAGAGTGGATGTTTTTTCTTTGTCAAACACATCCTTGAACACCTCATAACAGTCAGGTAATGCAGGTGCTGCACAATCAGTGCTACTAGCCACTTGTTGCATTGTTGTAGAAGACTCAAGGCAAAAGTTCATACAATACTCGGAAGCGAAATCAATGGTATGGTTTTCCCAGTTGATGTCAGGGTTGTGTTTCATCAACCACGGAAGACCGAGGATAGCCTGGAACTGTGGTGAGGAAATGATATCAAAACGGATAGTTTCATGGTGTTGCTTTAAGAGTAGCACATCTAACTCTATGGTGGTATGAGTAATAGGCCCAGACTTCATATAACTTCCATCAATGGTCTTAACGATGGCTACGGTACTCTTCGGTTTTGTAGGGATACTCATGTTCTCGACCCAAGCTGAATCAATAAAGTTTCCAGTGGCACCGGAGTCAAGCATGAGTTGCACGGCAATCCTTTGGTCACCCCAACTGAGCTGAGCACAGAGAAAAAAATGTTGTAGAGGATAAGAAGTAGGTCCTAACCCTACCAAGTGGGAGACCAGTAAACCTGTCCCACCTGAGCGATCCGTCTCCACCATGCTCAGGCGAATCAGTTTCCCGACTCCATACGTTTTTGGGGTTTAACTCTGCAATCCCTCAGAAAGTGCCCTGATTTGCCACAGTAAAGACACAGATTGTTGGTCCGTCATCTCTGCCTCTCTTCCTGACTCAGGGTCCCCTTAATACTGCCTATTTGCATGGGTTCTGGATCCTCCACGGGCTTCTCCATATCTGGTTTCCTTTCTCTAACAACAAGATACTTGGACTCTGTGCGTCCTTTCTCTCTCTTTCTCTCATGTAAGCGGTGATCCAATTTTACGACCAAATCAATTAAAGCATCACAGGCTTGAGGAGGGTCAACCACTTGTACCAGCATATCCTTTAACTCATCTCTTAAGCCTTTATAGAAAAGAGCACTACGTTTGGCTTCAGGCCAACCAGCTTCGGCCACTAATCTGTTGAAACAGGAAACGTAAGACATTAAATCCTTAGACCCTTGCTTAAGGTTCAACAATTCAGTGTCTACAGACTGCATAAAGGAATGTCTGTCAAATAAATGTCTTAACTCCTCCTTGAAGGCTCGATAATCATATAATAGAGGATCGTCTCTATCCACTAAGGGAATGGACCACGTGGCGGCTGTTCCACCCAAGTACAATAAAACAAAAGCCACCTTGGATTGTTCGGTGGGGAAACAGGAGGCCTTGCACGTAAAATGCAATTGACACTGATTGATAAATGTGGCAAACTTGGCTGGATCACCCGTAAATCGTTCTGGGGGGCTAAAGGGATAGAAGATGGTGTAGTGATGTGATATACTGGAGGAGTAGTGCTCGGAGGGAGAGGAGATGAGGCGAAAGAGGTAGCATGAGAGCCTGAAAGCTGATCAGAAGGGGGCACAGCCCGAGAGGCCTGCTGTAGGGAATCCACTCTAAGAGACAGGGCCTGGGTTTCCTTCTGTAGATTCCCTATCATATCGACCAGATCTGCTAATGTTATCGGATGTTCCTCCATGACGCCAGGGCAGCAAAGTAAACGTGGGCTTCGCGTTCTGTGAGGGCTCACCTGTGTTTACTGCAGGAACGGCATGGATGAACACGACGCTAGACCCCAACTTCCCTCACCCACCTCCTTAGTCCAACTATGTCAAAGCCAAAGAGGGAAGGTGGGGAAGGAGGGAAACAAAACAAGGGAAGAGAGAAGGGGTAGACATCCGCTGGGTCTTCTGAGAGGGTCTGCTACAATCCTAAAAAGGAAAACATAACGTGAGTACTAAGTATGGGTAAGGCAGGACATATATATATTGTCCTTCCTAGTTCCTAAGGGATACCTTAGATAGGAGATGCCATTATGTGCAAGGAAACCACTTCCCAGGGACGATAGGACACCTCTACTGTCTAGAAGGAGGGACACAAGTCAATAGGCAATAGGACTGCGGCAGTAAGCAAGAAAACCAAGAAAAGAAATAAGGTACAGACCTTGGTGAGATTCACTGTAGAAATAGTAAGCCCCAAAAAATGAAACAAACAATAATTCCCGTTACTCCTGTATGCAGGGAAAACCCCAAAACTCATTTCCCTTATCAGGAGGGGACACGGGACAAAAGGCAAAAAAAGCAGGGGGCAAAACTATATAATTCGTACTAGCGAAGAGCAACGTTACTTCGCAGTTCTAATAATGCTTTCGTACTTCACAGAGATCTGAGAACAGAAGGACCTCATGAAATATGCAAGAGAACATGGAACCATCAGATAAGTGCTGTTCCAACATAAACATAATGTGGAAATGTCCAAGAAACAAAGATATCATGATGCTTTAAAACCCCTTGCCTAATTCTATATTTAGCAGAATCAGAACGTTAAGGGGTTAAGCCCAACAAGAACTCTGGAGCTAAAATGTATCCTGACAACCGAGAGCAGACAGCAAGCAGCCCCGGAAAAAACACCCAAGGACCCGGAAACAGAGGAACACAACAGGAGCCAGCAACACAAAGAATCACCGAAGACACGAACCGGAGGACAGGAACAGGTAAGCAGGGAAATCCGAAAAGCGGAGGGAGGCCTGGCGGGATCCGAACTGGAACGCGAAGCGCGTTACCAGCGTGGATCCCGTGCTTTTATCTGTCAAACGCCGCCCCCAGCTGCCGTCAGGGAATGGCGGGCAGGGCTCTCGGCTCCGCTCTCTAGCGCGGGCACCATCAGGTGCGGCTTTAGCCACGGAGCCTGACACTTGGTGCACCGTATTCATCCAATGCAAAATACAACTTATCCAAAATGCTGCTGCAAGACTTCTTCGCCTTCACCCAAGAGAATGCATTATTCCATGCTGCCAGATGCTAGAAGGCAATGTTCAAGGCAGTCTGCATTGTCCACAGAGTCTCCCTGGGGAAAGGGCCACTGTACCTACAAGTTAAATTCAAGCAATACTAACAAAACTGAACACTGCACTCCAGACTTGCACTACTTATTATCAAACCACCTTACCATAAGAAACATGTAGGAGGCACTGCTTTCTCAATACATGCTGCCAAGCTTTGGAACTCATGACCAGCCAGCATTTGAAGCTTCCAAGAGCATATACACTTCAGAAGACAGTTGAAAACATGGCTATTTCCAAGGTAACTACATCACCCCACATTGCAGCGACCGAACCTAAAAAGACAGTCCCATCCTCAAGTTCAGCCTTCAGCTTGCAACCCATAGATTGGAACCAACCCAACCCGCAAATTACTTTCGATGTGCAGATAATCTTATAAGCGCTGACCTGTGGTTTGCTGGGGCAATATATTGTTAAGTAATTTAATTTATAGCATTTCTGGCATATGATAATGCTAAGACCACGATACTCAGCAGCCAATTATAGCTTATACTTCTAACATTCACATGCTATTAGAGTTGTCCATTACCAGTACTGTACAGCTGATAAACCAAATCCATCGCCAAATAAACAGGCATGGAAAAACTAAAGAGATCTTCCACACGCTGCTGGACAATTGGATGACTTTAATCTAGTCCAATACTGCAGGTCCCAAACATCTATACACTATGACTTCTTCATTACATCTCACAATGACACACAGATACGGGATGATAGTAACAATGTCAATCCCAGCATATCTCTTCACTTCTCTCTCCCTCCAACCATACCAGCTCAGGACCACAACTATACACAAAATTTCAGACTGGACAACCCAGTGCAGTAACCAACTTATAATCAGAATAAATATCATAAAGGGACCCTCAGAGCTGTTCAAAACTGCTAGCATACTGAAAAACATAAGACTACATGTCTGTCTCTCATATCTCTTCATCCACCACACTGCTAATTACCATAACACAATAACAGCATCTTTGTGGTTCTCAGTCATGACCTTTTAAAACACTTCCCACATAGGATCACAAAACAAACACAACACCCTTCCAACCACACACCCTACAAGGCATAGTTTGCTGCCCATGTAGATAAGCATTTCAGTGTCCCAGATAAGGTAATAAGCACTATCTAAATGCATCAATACAATGTAATATCTATTATTTTATCTTGGCAATTTAGATTCTGCTAGATGAGAGAATACCCTTAATAAGGCACATGCATAGTAATTGGATTATATTTTATGGTCATAGTTCAGGAAAAGCCCAGCCAGACAGTTAAGAGAATAACCCGTCAGTCAGTATGAGGAAACTAGGCCCTTACAGGCAATAAAAAAAAAAGGATAAGGAGGAAACATGATGAGAACTATACAGCCTATAGACCTGGCGAGGAGATAAGATCATTCACACAAAACTTGAGTGGCTAATTTTCCAGACCTGTATGTTAACATGGTTCACTAGAGAAGAGGGTTAAACGTGACGGAATTGGCAGCAAATGCAAATTCCCTGTCACAGGGATTTTGGGTTAGGGATGAAGGAACAGAAAAATATCTGGTTATGCAATAAGGATACTGAGAAAAGAATGGAAGTGGCCCATTTCCAAGAAGTCCAACAAAGACTTTGACTCAGAAACAGAATGTAAAGAATGCAAGGATACCTAAACATTGCAAAGAAAGAAGTATCCCTAACTACTGAAGAGTTTTTGAATTCGAACATAGCTGTGAAAATATGTAACACTTAAGATGTAAAACATGCTTGTACATAAAGCATTATCTCCCAGAAAATATACCCCATGTCATTGCCATAAGGTCATGCTCATTTTAAGTTAACGCAGGACGGCGGTTCATGCACACCTTGTTTTTTTAGCTCTGAAATTGTGCTCTTATCCTCGAATTTGTAAAGTTGTGCGTGAAGATCGGGTATCGCTCACTGATCCATGAGCGTGGGTAATGACTGAGAATAGCACCACCCCTTGGGGGTGTCCCCTCAATGTACAGCGTAATGCTAGTTGATTTACATTAAATCAGTCTGAGGCAGGTTAGTCTGTTTTCATGTATTGAATTTATTCACTCTGAATGAACTTTGTAATCCACATTGATTCGATAAGTAGTGAACTTGGAAAAGAAAAATGGAACTGAAAAATCCAAGTCATGTTCCAATTTGGTAGTCCAATGCATTTCGGGCTGCTGGGAGCCCTTCATCAGGGGAATGTTAACCTCCTAAAAAATGAAGCTGAAAGGTTGGGGTCACTGAACAGCACTGTTCATGCCCTTACCATAATACAATTGTTGCAAAAGTCCAATGTGGTATTTGGTGCATAAAGTGGCAGTAAAAATCCCATTAATTAATGAATCTCCAGAGATACTGTGATGACTAATTTGCATGCAATACAGAAAAAAACATGTTTACGACGTACTCCTTGGTTAATTTACTTGTGTGGGTTAAAGATGTATTAATGCTCAAACAAGTGAAAACTCAGGTGAAAGAAGCCCGGTGCAAAACATTGACATGAAAGTGCCCAAAAAAAGAGGTTTGTTAATGTAACTTTATGCTCATAAATACGGGTTGGGTGAGCGTCTTGCCGGTATGCCGGTTCTGAACATAGGCTACTCTTATATAGCGTTGGTACACCGGCAAGACGTGCTCATTTAACCTGCAATTATGAGCACAAGTTTACTTTTGAATCTTAATGAGCACTTTTGGACCGTGTTTTTGAGTATTGTAACAGCGCACAAGGTTATAGCCTAAGCCTCAAATAGGAGAAGACAAATGACAGAAACAGCTACACAGTATACTGGTCTGGGCTGGAATAGCCACGAGCGACTCCCGCCCCTTTATTTTATACTCTCTGGCAACGCCTGGCCAGAGAGTGATACAATGTGTGTGAGCCTATCCAGGCTAAAGGTCTGGGGGCCGATGCTCTCTCGGCATCTAGACCGCTACATCCCATCCCAAGTCAGAGTTCAAACATAATAAACAAAAACAACACATAAAGTCTGTGAGTCATTGACTTGGTCTCGGGTTGGGTCTCAGGTTGTATCTTGGGTGACAATCTGCTCGAGTCACCTGGTTGTCGCTTGGTGACGACATGCTGGGGGTCGCAGTTGTCTCAACCTCTGTTGCTACGGGTGATGGTGTGCTTGTTATGACTTGTTCATCAGCCGGACGAGGTACCAGGTCTTCTGCTGTTGTTTCTCCACTTTCTGCCCGGCTAGAATGAAGTTGGGTTGAGTCGGAGTCCTGTACTTGTTTGAGCCAGGATATGTTGCGGGTGATAACTTCATTGCCCTTTTGAGCCGCGTTGGCGGTTCCGTTGATCTTCAACACGGTCCACGTCCCAGGCTCATATGCTGTGCGGAACTTCCTTCCGCTGCGGCGGGTCCTTACTAACACTGTGCAGCCTGGCATGATGACTCTGGTCTTGGCTCTCCTTTTCTTGTTGGCCCGCTCGTTTGTCGTTGCCCTTCGTGCTTGGGTGTTGGCGGGGTCATATGGTTCTGGAGCCCATCCATCGGCAGCTGGTATGGTGTCCCGCCGGGGCCCAGCTAGCATCAGAGACCAGGGAGACTTTTGTGTCGTGCAGTGTGGAGTGCTGCGGTATTCGCGCAGGAATTTGTGCAGCGCCACTTCCGGATCAGCCTGCTCGGAAACTGCAATTCGCAGAACCTTATTGAGGGTCCTCATGAAGCGCTCTGCTTCTCCGTTGGCTTGCGGCCATTGGGGAGTGATGCGGTGGTGATGCACCCCTAGCCGCTCCAGCATGCTCTTGAACTCTGTCCCCTGAAATGGGGGCCCATTATCGGTCTTGATCTCTTGAGGTAAGCCGAAGAGTGCAAATGTCTTTTCTAGCACTGGTTGTAGGTCAGCAAAAGATGTTGATGCAATCACCTCAACTACGGGATACTTAGTGAAGGCGTCGATCACTACTGCAGTTACCCGGCCGTCTGGGAAGCTTCCGAAATCCAGGCTTATGCGTGACCACGGGGACGTGGCGGGATCTTCTGTTATCCCTGGAGCTGGGCATTCTTGGCTGCTGGTGAGCTGGCAGGGCCTGCAGTTCCTTACAAATGCATCGACGGCGGGTTCAAGTCCTGGGAATCACACCTTTTCCCTCATGCGAGACTTCATCCGCGTAGTCCTTTGATGTCCTTTGATGTCCTTCATGGGCTATAGTAGTGGCTCGTTCTTGCAGACTTGCCGGAATAACTAGTCGAGATCCCCTCAGTGTCACTCCATCTGCTGCAGTGCTCAGCTCGTCCCGCACTTTCCAAAATTTCCCGAGCCGGTCTCGGTCTGTTGCGTTCCATCCATGTGCTCTGTGCAGAAAATCTTCCCACGATCCTTTCTGGAGCGACTGCAGTACTCGCAGGAGCACTGCGTCGGTGCTAGTCTCTTGCTTGATCTCATCAAGAGTGAGAGCTCGTGGAGAGGCCCACTGAGACACCATGTCGACGTAGTCTTCTGTCTTGAGCTCTTGGTCGCCACCGTTTGCTGCTGTTTCTGGCGGGTGTCGTGACAGGAAGTCTGCCGGGTTTTTCGCTCCAGGGCGGTATACCAACTCCATGCGATAGTGTTGCAACTGTATTGCCCAGGGCTCGATCCGCGGCGGGGGATGAGGTGCAGTGCCTCTGAACAGTGGAACTAGTGGCTGGTGGTCGGTCACCACTCGGAAGGGATGCCCGCTGATGTATAAGTGGAAGTGGTTGCAAGCCCACTTGATAGCTAGCGCTTCCCTTTCGATTTGGGAATACCTGGCTTCGGTTGGTGTGAGAGCCTTGCTCGCAAATGCAAGTGGGGTCTATTTTCCTGGTTCAGTTTCTTGGGTCAGGAGTGCTCCGAGTCCTACTGGGCTGGCATCCACTAAAAGTTCCGTCATCCGAGTAGTGTCAAAGTACGCCATGGTGGTTTTCCGAGGAGCGCTGGCTTGATCTTTTGGAAGGCGTCCTCTTCTTCTTGGTCCCCCTTCCAGGCTGCATCCTTCTTTGTCAGGGCACGTAGCGGCTCCGCTAACGTGGCTAGGTTCGGTATGAACCACCCGCAGTAGGTGGCCATGCCGAGGAAGCTTCGAACCTCTGACGCGGTCGTCGGTGCAGGGGGTTGTAGGATGGCTTGTGACTTCTTTGGGTCTACTCTGACCCCGTCCTGGCTGAATACGTATCTGAATAAAACGATGGATCGCTGGAAGAACAAACACTTCTCCCGGTGAAGGGTGACTCCGTGTTCGGCCAGGCGTTGGAGCGTGGCTCGGAGGTGGCGACGGTGTTCTTCCATAGTTGAGGAGTGTATTAGAATGTCATCACTGACATTTAGCACTCTGTGGAGCCCTGATAGTAGTTTCCGGATAGTATTCTGGAATATCTCTGCCGCTGATGAGATCCCAAAGTTCAGTCTTCTGTAGCGGCGCAGCCCTATATGGGTCGAGAAGGTCGTGATATACCTGCTCTCCTCAGCTAGCCTCAACTGATGGTATCCTGCGTTAAGGTCGAGCTTGGAGAACCAGCGGGATCCATTCAGGTCAGCTAGGATATCATCAACGGTTGGTGTCAAATGCCTTTCATGTTTGATCGCCTGGTTGGGCAGGCGCATGTCGATGCAGAGTAGAATTTTCCCGGGTTGTTTTGGTTTCTCCGCGATTACCATGGGTGATACCCAGGGCTTTGGCCCGGTGACCTTCTCAATGACTCCTAGTTGTTCAAGGTGTTGAAGTTCTTTCTCAACAAGTGGCCTGAGATGGAATGGTATCCGTCTATGCCTCAAGGCTACTGGTTTCACGGCCTTGTCAATGTGTAATTTGATCGGGGCCTTTTTGATGCATCCGAGTCCCTCGAAGAGTTGTGGGAAGAGTCCAAGGAGGTCCTCCGTCTGCAGGTCTTTGACTGCATTGGCAAACTTGACCAGACCAAGATCTTCGGCTGTGTGGCTCCCCAACAGGATGTCGGCTTCTCTGTCGACCACGTGAAACGTGGTCGTGACTTCGTGGCCTTCTGCCTTCACCTGGACTGTCATCTTTCCCTTGAGCTGCAGTGGTGTTTGGCTGCCGTACGTGAAAATTCTTACATGCGACGGGGACAGCACTGGCTTCGGGTTGAGTCGTTTGTTCTGCTGGGACCCCATTACATTGACGGATGCACCTGTGTCAATCAGCGCGGTGACCTTGGATCCGGCGATGTTAATGGTGCAGGTGGGTTGCGGGCGCCTCTTCCATTTCAGATCACTGGTGAATGAGATGAGGTAGCACTCGCCTTCCTCATCTGTCGACGAATCTTCAAGGCATTGCTTTGGTCGAGCGGACTTGTGGGTTATCTTTGGGTTTTCAGACTCTTCAAGTGAGAGGTGTCTTACTGCCTTTGACAGTGGACGCCGTCCTCGGGCTCCTCGGTTTCGCAAGCCTCCTCTGCATGCCACTGCGAAGTGGTTGGGAATACCGCACTTGGAACATGTTTGCCCTTGCGCCGGGCACTCTGTCTGGGGGTGTTCTTCTCTGCCACAGTATCCGCAGCATGATCCTTGCGTGCTTCTCCCTGGCCTCCGTCCACCGGTGCTTCTGCTTTGGGTGCGAATGGCATCTGCCCTTTCCGTCTTTACCACAACTTGTTTCTCCGCCTGTTGGGTTAAGGCGATGTCCATCGCCATTGACCTGGCGTCGGACAGGTCATGCGACCTGGCTAGAATGAGGATGTCTTCTAAGGTGATGCCGGGTTGGTGCAGGATTAGGGTCCGGAGATTCTTGTTCCGGCACCCTTGGATCACCTGGGCCCTCACTTCTTTGTTCTGGTCGTCGTCCGTGCACGTACTCGCTAACTCACGCAGTCGCGCGTGGAAGGCGTCCATTGACTCCCATTGACTCAAGAAGGAGGGAGGAGCCAGCTCCCATCATGGCCGCTCGGAGTCGAAGCTCCGTTGCGAACCTTCTCTCCAGCCTCCTAATTGGCGTTCCACCGCATTGTTTTTCCACCCACAACTAAGATTTCGCAACCAGAATGTAGGCGGCTCACCTGGAGACTAATTTCGCCCTTCTCCGGTCGAGTATCGCTGAAATATCTGCCGTGACGTCCCTCCCTTCGAACATGCTAAGATGGTGTCCATGGAGCTACGAACACACGCCCGGTGCAGAATGAAGTGCACCGTGATGCCACTGACCTCCGTTCTAACCAGCAATCAACGCCCTCGACCCTCACCTCGAAGTGCCTGCGGACCCCACTGGGGTGATTGCACCGCATTGTGAAATCTCGTTTACCCACTCTGTTTATAAGGTACGATTCCGGCAGAGAGGAAAGGGCACTCGACCACGACCTGCAGCGTCCCCCGAGATCCACAGCAGCCGCGCTTCAGAGGCGGTGAGTAGGGGAGCGGAAAATAGCCTCCAGCATTCCCATTGGGGGTTTAGATGTCATGCTGGCGGCTAAATTAATCCCCTATAAAAACTTTGCCAATACTTTTAAATCGGGATTCGCTGACCCTGATCCCAAAATGGCGCCCGCCAAAGTAATTCCACCGAAGAGGGATGATGTCCCATAAGAAGAAGGGGTCCCGACGTATTATCCGGACAAAAGGCGTAGCAGAATGTGAACCATAGAACTAGAGGCAAGCCCAGCTACAGAGTCAAGGGGATCAACAGACTCAACTTGCCTGACCTTAAGATGGCAGTCAAAGCTCCATATCTTTTCCTATCTTGCCATCCTCGTCACCCCCATTCTCCCGTTTCTTGACTCGAGACCTTCGGATACTTCATGAACTTCATCCTAACTCAGCGGAGCCCGAGCAACATGGCCGACTTCCAGTGGAGCTGCATCGACAGCTATAGGGGAGATTGGCTCCAGCTCACTGCTATGGCCGTCACCTACCCAGCCGGATTTCGGACATATATCTCGCCATTTTGTCCGCTGCAGTCTCCTCCCTGTTGACTTCCAGCTCTCTTGGTTTTTTGGTCTTTGATTCTTGTGTTCCCGCCTTTTCGGGTTGGTTCCGACTATGCCCCCGACCTTGATCCCCCATCTTGTTGACCTTTGCTTGATCTGCTCCCCTTCCCCCTCTTTATTTTCCTCCCTTACTTTCTTTTCCCTCTCTCTCTCTTACATTACGCATTAGCAATGCTTACTATTGTTTTCTTGTGCCTCTCTTATGTGACCGTATGTGCCATTCACTAGCAACTCTTGTTTTGACTTTGTAATCATTTTGTAATTTATTGTGAAATTTTGTAACCTGCAACTCACTGTTTCCTTATGTAAAGTGCTCTGATACCTCCGGGTCTAGCCAGCGCTATATAAAAGTCATCAAATAAATAAATAAATAAAACTCCCCCTCTCTCTGACGTGCCTGTCGCGGTTTGAACCTCTCGTAGTCTGGGTTCAGCTGGGGGTCAAAGTGCGCGTTCAGGGCCGTCACTGCTGCGCTGTAGTCGTTGGGCGGGCCGGTGTTTGGTAGATGAGCAAGCAACTTGTACATTTCGTCACCAGCAAAGTGTAATAGTAAGGACCTCTTCACTGCGCCATCCGTTTCCCGCGTCGCCGTGAAGTAATTGTCTAGCCTGCTGACCCAGAGTGTCCATCTGGGCGACGCTGTGGCTGGGTCTATGAGCTCGCTAAACGGAGGCAATGCATTAATCTGGGAGTATTGTGGCACTTGCTGCACCAGTGGGGGTCCCAGGTGCTGGGCCGGTGGTGCTTGAGGTGGCGCTGCATGTGCTCCTTGTTCAGTCATCCTCACATGTGCATGGCGTGCAGTTGTCCAGATGCGGTGCTGTTGCGGTACCCTGGTGTGTGCCGAGTGCTTGTCCTCTCACTCTGCTCCGTACTATCTTACTGTGGGCTAATGACTTGCTTAGCCTTTGCTGTTTCCCCTTTTTTCTTATTTTTTATTTTTTTTTCTCTCCTGTGCACTCAGTGTCTCTGGGGTCCACGCTTCTCTTTTTTGCCCAATGTGCCTCCTGCTTGTTGGCTCTGGGCGGTGGTATCGGCTGTGGGCTTTAGGAATGTCAGCCGCCAGCAGGCCCGATCCACGTGTGTTTCATAATGGGTGTACCAGCAGACGGCGGTCTGCGCATGCGCGCGCTGCAGCGATTGATGCAGCCTCTCTTGCGAGTTCGCCGCTCTGTACGGTTCCTCCGCAGATGCACAAGGCCAGGTAGGGCGTGCACTTGTATTTAAGTGGTGCTGTGGGCACGCGAGCGTGACGCCGCTGGGGCTCCCATCTTGCTTGGAGACTGCAAAGCTGCCCACCGATCTTCACGGCCTGGGTTCTCCACCGCTGCAGCCTTTCATCCACGTGCGCCGGTGCGGAGGTGTTAGGATTCACACCACCAGGTCGTCGGGCATCGGACAAGTCTTCTGCTTGCAGATGGGGTGAGCGCTGCTGCGCGGGGATGCTGGTTGCCCACCCTCGTCGCCAGTGTAACAGTGCACAAGGTTATAGCCTAGGCCTCAAATGGGGGAAGACAAATAACAGAAACAGCTACACAGTATACTGGTCTGGGCTGGAAAAGCCACGAGCGACTTCTGCCCCTTTATTTTATACTCTCTGGCCACGCCTGGCCAGAGAGTGATACAATGTGTGTGAGCCCATCCGGGCTAAAGGTCTGGGGGCCGATGCTCTCTCGGCATCTAGACCGCTACATCTATCAGTTATTGATTCACGGCACAGGCATACCGGCAAGGCGCTCAGCGTCTAGATACCCTCACGGGTGATTAGCCACGCTTTGCAAATCCTGATTGATTGATTCATTAATTCATTGATTGATTCGTAGCAATCAACGTAGTTTACCTTCTCCTCCCAGAGATAATTGAATCTAAAGTTCTTTCTCAGTTCTACAGCATTCCCTTGTGCCAGTCGTAGCTATGTGCTGTTTCACAGAATTTCATTGCAGTAAAAGATGAACTGATATTCTTGCCTCATTGGTCAACTTAAAACCCAAAATTGGTACAGTTGGTGCCAGACAGTCAAATTTCGAGCAGTAGTTGAAAATCAGGAGGAGACAGACCAAGCTAAGTGCATACCTCATTGTGAACAGTTCCATCCAAGTGTAACAATTATTTTCAAAAGTGTATCAGAATGGGAGGCATCACAATATCTGCAGGAAGTGTCTATTTATGGGCCGTTTCTGGGGCTGCGGCAGTTGTACCAGAACCAAACACAGGATAGGGGAAAAGGGCACAGAGCACATCCTTTTCAATCAGCCTGGAGCCAGGACTCTTCTTAATACAAGTTTCACCTCATGCATGGTACAGACTGACGGGATCGATTATGTTTAAACTGGTGGAGAAAACTCAAAAGTCTTCTATCAGCTACCTTATTGCATTTGTGGAACTAAGACAGACGCATAGCAATGTGAGCTTTGCTGTCCAGCACAGGATGGGGAGAGCGATAGAAAAAGCGTGGAAATGCGAGAGGATAAAGGAGAGAGAGAAAGAGTTACAACTTTACCCCACCATTTTTGTGGTTGCACATGCTCATGGCATATCCCTGATGGGGAACCTGATCACTCCATGTTTACTTAACGTGATTACCGCATAACTTTATTTTTGGTGACTGTGAAGGGGTCAAGTCCTACAAGATAAGATGAAAGCCCCGTATGTACTCTTCCTTCAAGCATTACAGGAAACAATCCTAACCCCCTCTCTGGAATGAATTGCTATCCTCTGATAATTGTGTCATATCTTTTCCAATGCTTATTGAGGGAGCTATACTTCACAGAGCTTAGTGACTGATCATGAATCACCTAGTTTCATGCTTGCAATATGCATGTATCTCATACGACTTAACACATACCAATTAAACTGTGCCAACAAAGACACTTGGGCACTGATTACAATTGCTGTGGTGATCCCAACTCAGAATTCTTAGTGGTGCACAAATATCTCATTGGCCCGGTTGATTTTCCACATGCAAATTTCACCAGGTACAAGCAACACAGGGGCACATTTGCAAGGAGTTTACGCCACCAGAACGACTCTTTTTCCGACATTCTGGTGGCGTTAAGTCCTTTGCCTTATTTGCAAGGCAGCTTTAAGCCACTCAACATGGCTTAATGCTGCCTTGTAAATAATACCCATATTCACGCAGCACTTAGCATGAAAGGGGTGTGCAATGTGTGCTGCAGTGGGCGTTCCGCCGCAACATCCATTGCTTTTTGATGCTGCCCCATATTTACAAGGTTTGGGGCAGCGCAAAAAATATCGCCAGGGAATACTTGGTCTTAAGCAGGCGATACGAGGAGAAATGTTTCATTTCTCCTCGTATTTTGCTCTTTCCAAGTGTGCTGTATTTTGCAGCACATATAGAAACGGCAAATCGCCTGTAAAGATTGTTTATGTGCAGGAAGGTGTCCAGTCCAGCACATACATAATCACCCCTGAAGCGCAGGCACCCTTGCAACATGGTGCAAGGGTGCCTGTCCTGGAGCTAGACTCCTTCTTTAGCGCTAGGGAAACGCAGGGTTGTGCCACATTCTTGTAAATAACGCACATCCCTGCGTTTTGAAACTGACGGAGCGATGTGTTACCAATTTTGGCGTAACACAGTGCTCCACCAGTTTCTAGTAAATATGCCCCAAAGAGTCTGGGCCTCATTTATGAGGCCCCTTGCGCCGCCGGACATTACTTTTTGTGGCGTTCCATGGCACAGGAGCATGCCCAAAATTTATCAGGCAGCACTAAGCCACTTTTTTGGCTTAATGCTACCTGATTAATATCATTCCCTTTAACGCAGTTTTCTGTGTTAAAGGGGTGTGCAATGGGTGTTGCTGGGGTCGTTCCCAAAAACGTATGCCTCCCCATGGGAGGTGTAAGGGAGGCACAACGTGGAGAAATATATTTATTTCTCCTCGTTTTTCCTTTTTCTATGTGAAGAGGAAAAGCCTCTTGTGATTGTTTTTGTGCAGGAAGGTTTCCCATCCCATCCCCTCAGCGCAGGCACCCTTGCACCATGGGGCAAAGGTGCCTGCGTTGGCGCACGGCAGCCCATAGTGCGTCAGTGCAGGGGAAAAGGACAGGAATGTGCGATATCTAATGGATACGGTGCATTCTTAATATTATTTGCAAATAAACATTTAGAAAACGGTTAAAAAAGTGGACCTATACTATGTAATGACAATATGTGACCAGGAAGATGATTATTATTCCAAAATATAATCTTTTATTGTAAATATTCTGGTATATGTATCTTTTATTGTAAATATTCTGGTATATGTATTTTTTATATTATTTATATTTTATAACATCATTGTTCATAAATCAATAGACAAAACAATATGTACAGAATACAATATCAAGGTTACAAAAAATGTTTTAACAAATAACAAATTTGATACAAATGTTCTACCCACAACTTCATCATGGATAAAATGTTCAAAATCAAAAATAAACAGACCATTTCATGTTCTTTAACACATTATCTAAAAAGACAACAAGTGGCTAACGATTTTAAATCTAAGCGCGTTTCGGCGGGACGCCTTCTTCAGGTAGCCATGAATCTTGGTTCTATTCAATGGCAATACGTCTCAATGATATATAAAGAATTTTTTGCTCCAGATCCCATAACTTGAATAGATGCTATCAAAAGCTTGTCAAGTTGCTCACGAAAATCTTTCTGTTACTAGACAACCTTCAATCACAGGGTAAATGATAAATGATGCCCTGGTAAACGGCAAATATGATATTGCCCGTTATAGAAAAAGAGATGGTGATGTTCCAATGTGTCCTGTGCAATTATTGAGACACAGCGCCCAGAATGATATGGCACTCCTGTAAACAACGAGGGGTCGTACCCTGACAAGATTAATATTTTCTATTGCGGTAATCGAACTACCGTCTAATCCATGTACGCAGTCCTTTGATGTCCACTGTAGCGGTGCCGCATGTAATGTTATCAAATGGTGCATTCTTGCCCTTTTCTTTTGCCGTAGAGCAGCGCAGCAGCAAGGCCTGCTGCGCTGCCCTACAGCAAAAACCCATAAATGAGGCCCTCTGAGTTTACTGTCAGAACAGAGGAACACGTGGTATTACTTCCTTCTACCCCATTTCTACATGTAGAACTCAGAAGCAGGAGGAAATACTGCACCATAGAAAATGTGAACCCTGCAGAACTGAAATTCCCTCAGATGGTATTACTTCATTGGACTACTGTGGCCATTATAAAGAAGGCTTTAGTTTTTTATTACACTCATTCAATGATTTATTTTCAAATTCAGCTTGGGTACCGACTCCACAATTTTACAGCAATACAGTGATGTCTGGTTGCAGGTGCAAGTTCATAGCAGGACATGCAAGCAGATTACTTTGTCTATGACCGTATAGGTCAGTTTCTTAATGGTACCCAGTCTGTTCAGCAATTATAAATTAGGCCCATAGTCTCAGTTCTAAGATCTACTGTTTCTAGGGCAGTGCTTGGTTAATGTTTTCCTTCTCCAGTACAGCGTAACTCTGGCACAATGCCCTCATTGGATGTAATGTGTGTGTGTGTGTGTGTGTGTGTTTGTGGTCCTGAATTGTATTTTTGGTGCTGCCAGTGGAGCTGCAGATGGATGTTTAACCGGGGCTGCAATCTTTGCTGGTGTAACTAAGGTCAAAACATAAAGCCCAAACCCACAGGTCAACAGTGAGTCCATCAGAGGGGGGGCCCTGGCGGGTCAAAGGTCACAGGTGGCACCACCACGCATCACGGTTCTCAAGGGCACAACACAAGAAAGACAGCAGAAGGTGGTCACTCTTCATTATGCAGGATCACAAGCAGGAGAATGAGAGACCCACTACTGCAGTCAGATAAGCTCCGGTAATGTCCCTTCTGCTCGAGTGACCATGGACTGCAGTCATGCGTGGGATCTTTGGTGCAGCATGCTAGGATTAAGGGGGGTGATGTAGGGAAGCCCACTCTAGCACTTGAGTCAGCTCCTGAGATGACTGGGACGGGTGTGATTATGGCCATTAGTAATGATTGGAATCCTTAGCGCAGAGTGCATTGCTCTAAAAGCGGGTTTAAGAGATACCTCAAATCAACTCCTGCAATGACCCTTCAGCTACATTTTTCTCTTCTGGGCGGTTCCCTCTTCCAGGTCACTTCAGTTAATCTTCTTTTTTGTACACAGATCCTCCTGCAGTGGTGCCCTCCTCTCACCTAGTCCAGTAGGTCAGGCAGACTCCATTAAAAAGCACATCCACATCTCTCCTCGAGCAACTAGTTTCAGACTTTCAGGTGGTGCCCCATACCCTTTGGGATTTGTTTGTCAGAGATATTAACCCTGAGTCTCTAGAGTTTACCTAACACTTTGGGAAGTGTCCCCTCTTTGATCAGTGAGAAATCCTGGAACCCTTTGAAGAACATTTCAACTCACTCCTACAGTACTTTTCCAGACAGGGGATGTTACCTCTACTGTCACTGTCTGGAAATGTTTGAGGTGGTCACTCATTTTGTATATACCTCATCTCAAGATTAAACACGGTTTTTGTCTTCAGGCGATAATCCTCATGCAGCGAGTGACAAGGGTGCCTTCAGGGGGAGCACCCAAATGAAGAGCATAGTAGGGAGTGAAGTCCTTTCACCTGACAGTCTTTCTATGTGTGCAAGAAGTGTATGTAAATATACATAATTTGTGTGCCCACAAGAACTGCCTAAATAAGAGCAGTGGTTGGTACTAAGCTACCCTGGAAAAAAGTGGGAAAGGGATCATTTTAATTACCTTCTTTCTTCTTGTGCTGTTTCTTTCTCCACTATGAAACACACCAGTTATACTCCAGATAGGTTGGAGAAAGATCACCTGCAATGTTCTGGCGGGTATGCACCCAGTCCCCAAAATTCATATAATATGCTGTATTGTTCTTGAACCAGAATGGGTTTCTGTTGTCGAGAGTTCACAAGAAGTGTGCCGCCCTGTCTTCCCAGTGCATTCAGAATTGGAGGGTATCTACTAGGACAGAGAAAGCTCTTCTGATTGGGTTCTGGCGAGTATGTGACTTGCTTAAAATTCCAATAGTAAGCTGTAGCCTAAAAAGGCCCCGGGGAACCCATCGCCCGGGTTGTATGTAAAATTAAGGGGAGGTTGCACGAAGCCCCCTCCCCATGCCTGAAGATGCCACAGGGACACCATCCCCAGGAGCCGCAAACTACCAGTTGGGGAGGGGGTCACGCAGCCCTCCTACCAGAGCAATTTTATGACCCCGTGGACCCCATCCACCGGGGCAGGCTCAGGGATGATGCCATGAGAACCCCAACTCCCGGACCGAGTCTATTTCCCTGCCGGAGAGTAAGGACAGGCAAAAAGTAATGTGCGCCCAAAATGTTCCCTGCCGCACTCTTGAGCAAGGATATATTTTGAATTGCTCCCACCCCACGGGAGCAAATGAAAACTGCTCCCAAGGGGCGGGAGCGATGCTGGCTCCAGCTGCACCCAGAGTTGAGGGGGCCCTGGGCCTCCCAACAGAACCGTCAATGAGGGACTTGCTGTGGGGTGCTCAAGTGGGCACCAGGGCACCACATTAAAAAAATTTAAATGAAAAGCTCTGGCTCCTGCAAGAGCAGGGAACCGGTAGGGCTGCGGGCTCTCTGGGGCTCCCCCGTGGCCCCAACAAAAGTAATTATCTTGGGTGCCCCAGGTGGGCATCAGGGCACACCTAAAGTTAAAAAAAAACATTGACAGTTCCTACACAGCACCATAGGGCTGCTTACAGGGAGCCAGCCAGACTGTGAGGGCCCTGGGGCTCCCTCTGTGGCCCCCCTAAGCAAAAATAAAAACACTGGTTATCCCGGGTGGGACTAGGACACTCAGAAAATATTTTAAAGCAAGCAAAAGTTAATAATAAATAAGCAGCCAGAGCTGCTTATGTATTATTAACTGATCCTTCATGGAGCACCCCATAAAGCCCTGCAAGGGCTATTTACATTTTTTTTAGGATGTCCCTAGATGGGGCATGGGCACCACCAAAATTGTTTTTTAATGTTGTAGGGGGCTGCATGGAGTTCTGCAGCCCCCAGCAACATTAGAAAAAATACAGCTAGTCTCCTACGTCATTGAATTCATGGCACCAGGAGAACTTACAATATTTTTTAAAACACTTCCCATCATGGAGCTTTTGCTCAACATTTGGGACTCCAGAGCCCTTTAGTGGCGTAATTCATTACTGCATTTATATTCCCTGGAAATGTATTAAAAAAAAGTGAAGGTCTTCTTCTGGTTGTTTTTATGATTGCATTTTTTGGGGATGAAAAATGTAAAAGAAAGACTGAGGGACATGCTTGTTTTTTTTTAAACAATGTGTCTCTGACTGTTTATTTTCACATTTTTCAATCACAAAATGCATGCTGGACCATTTGTACCATCCACATTTGGGGTTGCATGTGAGACTTCGTTGTGGTCCTGTTCGGATGTCCTCAGTGATCTCGGTCGTGGGGCCTAAAAGAGAATCCGAGCAATCCACACCAGGCCGTGGCAATCCAGGGCCAAGGGCCTCAGGGATTGCCGGTGAGAGAGGAATCCCGACACAAGAGATGTGTCTGCGGCAGCTACCCAGCAGGTTCCAGGAAGCACAAAGGTCTCGGTCGGAGTCTGGCTACCCCAAAGACTATCCAACAGATGCTTGTGCACCAGAGTCAGGATGGCAGGAGTACCCCGACTTGGAGACAACTACCCTTGAGGCGGAGCGAGTGACTTGAAGGTGGAACTCGTAGTGAATCCTCCATGGGCCTATAGTATGACAACGGAAAGACACGGCGCAGTCCACACAGTCCTGTGGAAGCCGGATGAAGAGGACCTCAGGGCATTCCTGTGAGAGGGGAATCCTGGTAAAAGAGGGGAATCATGGTGAGAGAAGGAAGCCGGAAGTTGCTGCACCATCGGGCAGCTGGAAGCACTTCAGCATCTGAGGAAGGCACGTCAACAGTCTCCTGGACGTCATTAGTCTTTGGAGGCTTGCAGTCCATGGAGCCAGAGCGTCTTTGAAAACGTATCATCAGCAGACTTCACTATTGCTCCACATGCACCATCACAGCAAACAGTGTATATAGACTTCCACTCAGTGAGGCCAGGTGGGACAGGACCCACAGTGCCCAGGTGAACTGTGACCATTTGGACTAGCGAGTGATCAACCTAGATTTCATCTACACTGACATTCGTGCCCCGAGCAGTCTGGTTAAAAAAACGGAGGCATGCCCTGATGACTGGTGCTTCCAGCTGCACCTGTCCAATCATCCTGTCTAGCAAACAACTTGAAGAGACTAAGTGGTGTTTTGTTTTGTTCTCTCCCATAAGTTGGACTCGTTCGTCCCATTTTTAATAAAGTTTGGGAGGGATGTAGCGACAGGCCAGTCACGTTCTAGTGTTACTCTGCAATGTGTTTCCACCAGCCACTCCTAGAGGACTGGCTTCCACACTCGCCCCACACCCATACATCACAGATGTCACAGGTCATGTGGCCGGGCGCACATGGCCTGTGCCCATTCTAGATACTATACCACTGTGTCTGCGTGGTCATTGTTAATGCACGGGGGCCTCAGGCCCCGACCCTTACACTTACCTGTATCGATCTGCCTGTCCGCATCCCTTTACTGCGGCGTGTACCTTTCCATACCCCACTCGCCACACCCATCAGTAATTGCATATGCGCATCAGTGCCTGTCTATACTTGCTTATATAATTGTGTATTTACCTATCACTGCCTTTCACCACCGTCTTTCTGTACCTGAGGATGATGGTACATGTTTAGCACGTTTTACAAGGTTACCTGCCTGTGCCACTAGCTAGCAATTCATGCCTGTATCTCGAATTCAGACTATGTACCTGCCCGCACCTGCACCTTGTAACTGTGTGTACTTGACTGTGCCTTCCTTGCACTACCTGCTCTGGATACCTGACCTTTTGTCTGTCCGTACTGTTCCCACTTATTTCAAGGTGCTCTCATATGTGCGAATGAGGTCATTAGCACATATGAGAGCGCCTTGAAATACAAGAGCTCAGGAAGGGCGCTGTACAGAAGGAAACTTTTTTTTGTATGACGCTCATCCGGAGCGCATCTATTTCAAGACGTCCCATTACTTTCAAATTCTACCAGCCGCCAGCGCTTGAGACTTTGGTCACCATGGATTAACAGGGACAATGCAGAGTGCCAAACCTGATTAAGGAAGTGATCAGAGGTAAAGCACCACATACTTCCTGCATCCCTGCCAACTTGCTACATCCCTACGATCCGGCACGGACGGAAAACTGATCTCCACAAAACTGAAATTATGCATATTTGGTTTAGGATCATTAGAATTGACAGGAACAATAATCTGAAATCATCTCCTCGAGGACTCAGTAACAAGTTCACCAGCAGCAGCTTTATGAAGAAATGAAAGCACTCCTGCTCAAGCCGTAAACCCAAGCAAGGTGATGCTCCTCTCCAGCAGATAGTCTATGAAAATCTTTCTTGGCCCATCTCTCCAAATTTGTAAAAAGAAAAAAGTGCTAGGGATCTTTTCAGGAGGCCACTGCAGCTTTTACCACACATTGCCCCTACCATGCAACCAATGATAGTAACAATACAACTACTTACCATTACACTTCTACAAGTGTAACATTTAGGACTTCTTCAGGCCCCCAAAGCTATAAGAATGGCTAGGGAGGCAGGATAGCATTAATAATTAACTGTTGTTGTGGTCATCTCTAAATTAGCTATACAGCGCCACCTCGTGGCCGGCTGTCACAAGCACCGGTGCTGACAATTAAGTGCCAGTTCCGAGCACCGGAAACCAACGGCTCAAATTACGCACTGCCAAGCCCAATGTAATCTGTAGAACTTACATTTCTGGAATCGTACCTCCTTACAGTTTAATTTTTTTAAATTTTCAGTTCTTTATGTTGCCTATGGAACTCTATGCTGGGCCACACATATGTGTGCAGCGTCACCTTGTTAATTATATGACTTATACTTGTTGCATTGTTTACGGATCCTAGAAGCTGAGGCCCTTGAATTTGTTTGCACATCATAAATCTTAAACAAACAATAACAATGGCTAATGAAAATTGAAACTGTGCGTTGTTCAAAAATGTATTTCACTACAACCACTTATGAATTTTTGAGAAATGTTTTTTGAACCTATTGCTCATTTGAATTAAATCATGAGTTAAACATGTAGGCGCCAATTACGAGCCGGCCTGTAACTGCAGGGGCAGATAGTAGGCCTGGGGTTACTGATTCTGCCTCTTATTTGCTCCTCTGACATACGCTACTGTAAGCTCCGGTACCCTGAATGGAGAATACCACTGTGATCACTGAATGACAAGTATTTTACCCAGTGCTTGAAATAGAAAAATAGAAGTGCAGGTACCCTGTACCAGAGTATCTGCTTGCTTCTGAGAAGTGCTCTCCAATTAAAAGTATTACATCACTCCTGAGAAGTGCTGGAACTCTCCCTCTCAAAATAAAAAAACAGTGCCGTACTCAGTACCGGCCCATTTAAAGCACTGATTTTACCACATGCGGTTCTCGACATCAGGCACCTTTACTCACACAGGGGCATATGTACAAGGAGTTAACGCCACCGTAGCGTCAATTTTTTGACGTTACGAGGACTTTTTTTTATCACCATATTTACAAGTTGCCACTAACCACGGTTAGCGACAGTTTGCTGGCGAAATCGTCTGTTTTTCCGATCGCCACTTCTGTTAGCGATAGCTAATGAAAATGAGATGCAAGGTAGGCGTTCCCGTGCAAAAATGGCCCCACTTCGCGATATTTTCAAGGGATTCCCGGTCCGGCGATACTTTCCAAAAACAGCCGCTAAGGCCCGTTAGCGGCTGGATTTTAAGACCAGAAAAAAGGTGGTCTTAAAAATGGTGATAAAAAAACAGTACATAAGGGAGACTACCTCAGAGCCTCATTTTCTAACCTACTGATGCCATGGAGGTTTTACTCGGAGCCCCAAGAAGACCACCACAACAACCACCGCCACTGCCTCCAGGAACACCACAGAGGAGGCGCCAAAGAAGACAGCGGGTCTATTGCCAATGCACCACCCTGATAGACCTCACGCCAGAGGATGTGATAGCCCACTACAGGCTTAAAAGGAGCTCCATCCTCCGCATACTAACCCAGATAGCCCCCAGGCTGCAGGCACCATCACAGCGTAGCACCACCATCACTCCGGAGACAAAGCTACTAGCAGTACTTCACATGTTGGCCTCTGGTACCTTCCAACCAACTACTGCCAGAGTTGCTGGAGTCTCCCAGTGATCCTTTTCAAGGTTCCTCCCAACTGTCTTGGATACCATTATAAGCCTGACGCCACAGCACCTACGCTTCCCCAACACTGCGCAAGAACAACTTGACACCAAGCAAGGCTCTATGCAATTGCTGGGTTCCCGCATGTGTTGGGGGCAATTGAATTCACCCATGTTCTGCTTGTGCCTCCTGTGGACACTGCACACATCTACCGGAACAGGAAGCACACACTCTCCATTAATGTGCAGGCAATTGTGGACCACCGGGGCTTGTTCACCAATGTTGTTGCTAAGTTTCCCGGGAGTGTGTATGACTACTACATCTTCCGACAGTCCATCATCAATCAGCGGTTTGAGAATGGCACATATGGAAATGGACTGCTTGTTGGTAAGTACTAACCGAACACACCACACACCTCAATTCCCCAATCATGTAGCTTAAAAATGTGATAATGCACATGTAGCAAATGTAATACAACATGCCTTGTAACAGGTCCACCTACCATACACAAGAACCCAAGGGACTGCGGTTAGTGGGGGTAGCCTTGTAGACAAACTTTCCTCAAAGGTCCTGCCCCTCTGTTACACATTTGCAAATGCTGGGAGAGGTGGGAACCAAGTAGGTGTGATGGAGGGTCAGGACCCATGAGGAAAGTGTGAACACAAGGCTACCCCCACTAACCGCAGTCCCTTGAGACACATTAAATCCACCTGAATAGGGCGCACAGAAAACACAACAGAACTGGATGGGAGATAAGCATACCTTCCACCTTTTCACGAGAGTGCAGCTGTCTGCGCCCTCAATTGAGAACAAGATAGGGAAACACCCCCACTGAAGACCCAGGGAGGTAAGCCCATTTTGCCATGAAAAAACCCAGGACCCACGTGGGCCACCCAATAGGGGTGAAACATATTGGCATGGCATGAGGACCATCATCTCCTGATGACACCCGTTCATTTTCTTTATCACATCCCCTGCGACTCAGTCATCAAAGGGATACCTGGAGATGGAGGAAGATTTGTAATCTTAAGACACCCTGGCCTATCTCTCTTAAGTGCAAGAGATATGGTTGAGCCCACCCTGACCCATAGGGGTCAGGGTGAACCTGATGATGAAGCATGACACCACTAGAGTGTGTGAGGGTTATTTAACAAAAAGGAATTGCGTCCTTCCCTGCATTTGAGCGGTTGACGCCACGAGAGTTCAGTGCCGAGCTTTCATTACACTGGATGGGATACCTCTGATGAATAGTATTTCATTTGGGAGGACGTATCCACACCTAGGAATACCTCTCTACCCTTGCGGCTTAGGTGAAGGGCTCTTCTACCTTAGCCAAGTATAACATGCATATGACTACCCTGGTGAGCTTCAGCAATATGATGCACAATAGCTGAAATAACAATGTGTGTTGAATGTTAACTGACACACACTGAAATATTGATGGGTATTACTCAAACATGCATAGATGCGGAGTCAAAGTCAATTCATGTACAAGGACATCAATGCATATGTACGTTGTCATCACATGTCCCAGTTAGTACATTACACCAGGTAGCAGTGCCACTGTCACTCAAACACTGACCCACCTTTGAGGCAAGGTGGATGTAATTAGCCCACAATGACTTCAACGTTTAGCAGACAAGGAATCTCTCTCACAGCTACCCTCAGCACAATCACTCACAATGAGGCATATGGATGATGTCCCAAAATAGTAATCGTCAAAAACTTAAGGGGGATGAGTCAGCAGGCACATGTGCCAATGGTGCACCCCATTAAATATGTGCACATGAGAGGATCAGTATGTGCAACGGGCCTGTAAACAAACTGTAATCTATTTACGAGTTAAACATACATCCTGACAGTCACAACATGGAGGCAATACACAGGATCCAGACAATGCCACCATGGTGATGTGTAGGCTGTCAAGTATAGGCAATTTAATTTGCATTGATGCTGGTCAATTGTCTGAAGCAACACATGACAAACCTGAATTTCCAAAGTAGCACAAATCACACACCCCAAAATAGAAACTCTGCAAACACAGCAGGCACAAATACTAATGGACACATCTCACCCATTTTATGTTTCAGGTGATCAAGGATATGCACTCACTCCATGGCTGATGACACCCCTCAGAGCCACAGACACACAGGCACAGAGACAGTATAATGTTGCCCTTGGACGCACCAGGTCCATTGGCGAAAGGACATTTGGCGTGCTTAAGTCACGGTTCCGGTGTCTCGACATATCAGGCGGCAGACTGCTGTACAGCCCAGAACTAGTGTGCAAAATAATCCTGGCATGTTGCGTCTTGCACAACATACGTGTCCGCACAAATGCGCCATGGCTTGAAGTGCCGGATTTACCGGACAATCCTGAGGATGACCAGGAAGACGAGGCAGATGCTGCACACACCACAGCTTCTGCTGCAGGAACAGCACGGAGGGAACAAATTATAAATATTTTCTTCACATAAGCACGTCAAAATATGACATCCCTTTTTTTCTTTTCTTTGGAAAATGCACATAAGCATAGTTTGTGCAATAATATCACTACACCAAAACCTTGTGTGCATATTTATTCTCTGCATAAGTTCATATATCTGACAAGTGAAAGTTAAACATTGTGCGGTTAGTAATGGTGAATTGTAAATTTTAGGGTGGGTATGTGTTTTGGGGGTCAGATATGAATTTTAGGATGTGTTTTGGGGTCAAAGATGAATTTTAGGGTGTGTTTTGGGGTTAGATATGAATTTTAGGGTGTGTTTTGGACTCAGAGATGAAATTTCATCAAAATCTGTTCATCTGAGGAAAAACTTGCACTTAGCGTCCAAATTTTGGCTGCCCAAACACGATAATTTTTTTATAACCGTTATGTTCCATATAGGTACCCTAATATAGGTCCGGGTAACATCATACCCCTTCACCTACATTACCTCCCCTACACTACACTGTAACAAGCCTTTTAGGATTGAACCTTTACCTAGTTCTAGTCCTGGGTGCAGAAGGAGGGTTTCTCCTAAACAATAGAGTCCTATAACTCCATCAATAGACTCACACAGTATGAATGAATATTCATAAGGGTTCTTAGAAACCAGGCTGGGGCTACACCACCTTCCTCCCCATATCTACGTACACGGTTCATCCCATACGTCATCCTCACATCCAACAATGGCTAATACAAGCAACAAGGGACAAAAGGAACCCTAGATACTTTCTGTATAAATACAGCACATCTTGCTAGTGTTAGTTAGAGGGAACCGAGACTTCCAGGCCGACACACTGACCAGGGACGATGAGGCTCCTGCATGCAGACGCTCCAGCTGACAGTGGTCTGAACATCCCTCGTGGGGTGTCCAACTCGTGACCAAGAAGGGCTCCTACATTCTCACACTTCAGGTAATGGGGTTCGACTAAATCCTAGAGGGATTCTTGGCTTCACACCTACTCACATGCTAGGTACACTTAGGTACATCTAGATAGGCATCGTAGGAGTATGCGCTTTCTTTTATCATGCATTTTATATCCATGTATGCATTTATGATTGTTGCAAAATGGTAGAACTGTACTATCCACTTATATTCACTATACTGCTGATTATATATCTCTGCTACTGTCTTACAATTATTGCAGCACATCTATTTTACACTAGAAGAACAACTGTACAATAAATACTTATTGTAACACGCCCGACTGCTTCTTCTGTGTAACTCTCTGAGACGAATAAGTGAGCACGAGTGACTGAGTGAAAAGTAGTACAATGTTTCCACGATCCTGAGGGATCAGGGTTGTCATGTTCTAAGGTTGCCAGAAACTATTCTCTCCCCAATAAGAGGAGACACTAGTGGCACTGTGAGCTAGCTTATGCAAACAGGCTAACATTTCTCGGTGGGGGTGCTCAGAATCAGTCTGCCACCAAACCCATAGTTTATGTTATCCGAACGCGCAGGTCCTGTATGGGTAATATAGGAACTACACGACAACTTAGCATCCAAATTTTGGGCGCCCAAACGCGATAATTTTTTCATAACTGCTATGGAAAGTATTCACTAAATACATGTAACAACACAGAATATTACCGCTAAAGCCAATTTGCGTGCAGAATCTCATCGCATAGTCAAAAAACGGGCCACATACACACAGGAAGTGATGTCAGCATGCATCCTGTGTACTGTAGGAGTACGTGCACTTTCACTTTCTCTTTTGAGCACACTGCTGGTGACTGTGGAGAGCGTTGGAGGTGTTTGGAGTTGTGTGCTGGTGATTTTGAATTTTGAAAGTGTTGTTGTGTCCTGTGAACTGTCCCTAGTGTCTCTGTGAAGTCTTGTGTACTTGTCCTTACGTGTTTTTTGCGTCTTGTACTATATCTTGTCGGGTGTTTGTCCAAGGGGTAATATACATCATTAATAGTTGTTTGGGTATATATTTGGGCTTTATTTTTGTAGGAGTGGGTTTAGGTGTGTTCAGGTTGATGGTGGGTGTGGGTAGGGAGGGCAGGATGTCGGAGGGTGCCTTGGGGGGCTTCCTCTGGCTAGTAAAATACTACCTGCCCTTGATGGTTGAGAGTGGGGGTCGGATCATGCAGGGATATGCCGTACGTGTGCGGAAGGTGAGGTGGGATCAAGTGAGGAGTCAGATGCTGCGGGTCTTCGGTGTGGACAGGACTGTCCGACAATGGAAGCACCGATGGCAGGATTGCATGGGCCGTGAGGGTGACATGTTGGACCACCTGGCCTACAAGGTGGTAAGTACAACCTCAAAATTGTTAAATGAACACTTTAGTAACAAATCAAAAATGCTGTCTGTAAAACAATGGGGTATATGTTCAAGAAAGTGGCAGAGTGAGACGTTAGCCGTTATGCCTTCACGCCTAACTTTGCCACTTCAGAAATGCAAGGCTGCACCATATTTACAAGCATATGGTGCAGGCTTGCGTTTCCCCCTGCGCTGGCGCGACACTTAGCAGTGTAGTGCCAACCCAGGCACCCTTGCACCATAGTGCAAGAGTGTCTGTGTGCAGGGCAAAGATTGTTCATGTATAGGAAGGGTGACCTTTCTGTACATAAACAATCCAAGGCATTTTGCTTTTTCCATGTGTGCTGCACAAGGCAGCACACATGGAAAAAGCAAAAAGGATGCGAAATAATGCATTTCTCCTCGTTTTGCAAAGTTAGGATCAGGTTTTCCCTAACCTTAACTTTTGGCGCTGCCTCCTATGTACGCTGCCCTTGTACCTAGGTTTTGTGTAATGTTTGATAAGATAGGAAAAATTGTTCATTTAAAATAGGACATCTCCAGAGTGTTATACACCATCAATAGTTGTGACTCACCCTTGTGTGATCTGCAGCGATGCTATTGTCTACAGACCATGGAGAACATGTGTGAGAAGTTGGCCTGGCATATGCTGTCCACTAGTTATAGTGGGCACCTTGCACCAGTCCAAACGACCCTTATTGATGATAGGTTTAAAGACAACCTTTATTGAAAGCTATCCTAGTGGTAGCTATGGAGAGCAGCCTTCAGGCTAAGTCTTGAAGGAGTGTAAAGCAGCTTGGTTTACCAGATTATAACCTCTTGAATGACCAAATGAAAGGAGAACCACACCATATATATATAAAATATATGTATTTATTTCTAAACACTAACTACTAATCTCTTTATGAGATTAGAGTTCAAGATACACAGTATCACAGTATTAAAACGACAGTAAATAGCACAATACATAGTGGGCTCCAGGGGGAGACCAAACCATATACTAAGAAAATGGTATAAGAACCACGACTTGACTAGACACAGTGCCTAGAGCACGTAGAATCGCTGGGACCCCAAGGAACCAACCAAGGTAGTGACACAGGGGACCCACGGGGGACGTGTGCAGTGTGAGAACACAGCCGCGAGTCCAGTAAGATTCAATGCGGAACGTCACGGTTGGAATTTTAAAGATAAAGGACACTTAGGAGAGGACTTTCAGCAAACCCCTTTAGACTTAAGGGGTTCTAGGGCCAACACCCACGTGAGCACTGGAGTACTCGAGTTACCTCACCCAGGGGAGCCGGGTGCATAGGTGTCAAAGGGTGTCGGGAATCGTCGTCGTTTTCAATGGCGATCTGCTGCAAAGTGCTGCTGCCGTGAAGAAGAAAAGTGTCCGGGTGGATCCAAGCCTGGATCGAAGATGTGAAGAACCTGAAAGCAGAGGGGACAGAGTCTGGGTCACTAGCCAGTGACCAGGAGCGGAGCAATCGAATGCCCACCGATGTCGGGTGCTTCAGGGGCGAAGAGGTGAAGCTTGACTCTGCAGCCACAGGGTCCCGGAGACGTCGACGACAACCAGGAGCCGGATTGGAGCTGTTCCACAAAGGATGTCGAGTGCTGGGGTGTCGGTGATCGGATTGACCACAACAAGCCTTGGCAACAGCAACCCATGCAGGAAGAGAAAAGATGCTTCTGTGCGGACCAGCAAGGACCTGGGGACTCCCCAAGCAACGGAGAGTCAGGGCACGTCTGGAGCAACTAGGAAAGCCCAATAAAAGTTAGAGTTGCCTTCTTGGGGACCCACAGGTCAACGGACCCGGGATCGCGAAGGGACCTTGAGAGGAATCAAAAAATGGCGGCCACGGAACACTCGTTGAGTGTAGGCCTGCAATCTTCAGTGTAATTACTGCTCGGGTCAGGGCTACAAGTAACCCAAAGCTCAGCCTCAGGGGCTGCCGGAAAGCTGATGCTTCTGCAAATGGTTGCGGTGTCCAGGGGTTCGGGTTGCACGGTCTCCACGAGGGATACGGGCCTCAGACTTGCTGTGGGCACAGATCGACCTCAGAGACCTTGGGAACCCACCCCATGTGTGGCAATATTCTTCGGAGTCCGCAGGTGCTTCAGAGATGCCAACCGGTCAGTTGCGTTAAAGGTGCCTGCCTTGCAGGGGAGTAACTCCTTTTCTCCAAGGGAGATTCTTCAGTGATCCAGCATCGTGCAGATCGTCGAAATACTTGGTTTCTGGTAACAGAGTTTAGTCCAGGTGTAATCTACAGTCCTGTAGTCAGGGTTTCCTACTTTATACCCAAGGAAGGGGTTGGACAAACTCTGGGGACCCACCTATGGGAGGGTCAGGAAAGAGGGGTGGCTACACCCATTTCCTTTGTCCAGTTTCGCGCCAGAGCAGGGGCTGTGTGCCCCTGCAACCGGTTTGAGCTGGACTATGCACAGGGACACCAAATGTGCCCCCAGTGCAGACTTCAAAGCACTCGTGGAGTGCACCCACCCAGCCCCAATACACTAAAGCCTGTCTGGGAGGTGGTCACACCTCCCTGTGACAGGAAACCTATTGTCCAGGCCTCCCCTGCCGGAGTTTCGCCCAGCAGCAGGAGGGCAGACTCGTGTCTGTGGCTGCAGCATCCATTTTGAGATGCCAGGGTTTTGTTAAGCTGGTACCGGGTGTACCGGTGATGCCATGTGGCTCCCTCTAGACGGGAGGAATCATACCTCCCACCCCAGTACTGGGGTGGAGGCATTATTCCAAGGTGTTTGACACCAAACACGACATGTTTCCATGCAGCCATTCTCAAGTTAGCATTTACCGCGGGGTTATAATGCACTTAAGAGTATATGGTCTGTGTGCCACACAAACAACCCCGGAATTAAGATTCTGAAAGCTGCAGAGGGGCTCTGCTCATGCATGGGCACCCTCTCACATGAAACCCAGCACCCTGCCTTCAGGATTGTTAAGGCCTGCCATAGGGATGACTGATAGGTTTACATGTGCAGTGATATGGAGAGATATAGGGAACCTATATCTCAGTAAGGGGTGCATATACCACCTTACACAGGCTGCTGTAGCAGACCTGTTGTGTCATTTTAAAAGGCTTCCCAGGGGTGGCACAATACATGCTGCAGCCCCTGGTAGGCCTCTGGGACTCACAAGGGTACCCCAGAATCCAATCTGCAGTGTACCTAAAGTACATACAGTCAATTTAGAGTAGAAAGCAGATAGACTGGGGTCCTGATTAGCAGGGCCTCAGTCTGGCTAAGTCGAAAAACAGTGAAACATCAGCAAAAAGTTGGGGTAACTATAAGAAGCAGACCCTACTCTCCTACACAACCCCCACCAAACGTCAGGACATTAAACTAACCTTGACCGGTTGAGTCTTCATGTTCTAAGTGGAAATATCTGGAGAGTCCATCTGCATTGGCATGGTTACTCCCAGGTCTATGTTCCACTGTATAGTCCATCCCCTGTAGGGAAATGGACCACCTCAAAAGTTTGGGGTTTTCACCCTTCATCTGTTTTAGCCATAAGAGGGGCTTGTGGTCTGTCTGAACAATGAAGTGAGTACCAAACAAGTATGGCCTCAGCTTCTTCAAGGCCCAAACCACAGCAAAGGCCTCCCTCTCAATGGCTGACCAACGTTTCTCTCTGGGGGTCAACCTTCTGCTAATGAAAGCTACTGGCTGATCCTGACCTTCATCATTCAATTGTGATAACACAGCCCCTACCCCCAACTCAGATGCACCTGTTTGGACAATGAATTGCTTGGAGTAATCAGGACTTTGCAGAATGGGAGCAGTGCACATGGCCTGCTTCAGGTCATCAAATGCCTTTTGACAGCTCACTGTCCACTGAACTTTCTTGGGCATTCTTTTAGAAGTCAAGTCATTCAAAGGGGTCACTATGGATCCATAACCTTTGACAAATCTTCTATAGTACCCAGTCAGACCCAAGAAAGCTCTGACCTGAGTCTGGGTAGTGGGAGCAACTCAGTCCAATATGGTCTGGATTTTGCTCTGCAATGGTTGAACCTGGCCTCCACCCACAAGGTGGCCCAGGTATACAACTTGGCTCTGCCCTATCTGGCACTTGGTGGCCTTGTTAGTGAGGCCTGCTTTTGCAGGGCCTCTAAAACATTTCTCAGGTGGACCAGGTTATACTCCCAGGTGGAGCTAAAGACAGCAATATCATCTAGATATGCTGCACTATAGGCTTCCAGGCCTGTAAGGACTTTGTTCAACAAACTTTGAAAAGTGGCAGGTGCATTTTTCAAACCAAAGGGCATCACCACAAATTGGTAGTGCCCACTAGGGGTAGAAAATGCTGTTTTGGCTTTTGCATCCTCAGCTAGTCTGATTTGCCAGTAGCCAGCTGTCAGGTCAAATGTGCTGAGAAATTTGGCTGAGGCCAAAGTGTCTATGAGCTCATCTGCCCTAGGGATTAGATGGGCATCAGTCCTAGTGACTGCATTGAGACCTCTGTAGTCTACACAAAACCTCATCTCTCTCTTACCACCCTGGGTGTGAGGTTTAGGCACTAAGACTACTGGACTAGCCCAAGGGCTATCAGAGGGTTCAATCACTCCCAAATCCAACATCTTCTGGACTTCAGACCCTAACATGGTCAGGTTGCCTGTAAATCTTATTTTTAACAGGCAGACTGTCCCCAGTGTCCACTTCATGAGTGCACCAGCTAGTCTGACTTGGAGTCAGAGAGAACATATGTCTGAACTGATTGAGAACTTTTCTGCAATCAGTTTGCTGCTGGTCAGTGAGGCTGCCTGCCAAGGCTACACCATCTACTGATCCATCATCAGGGTTCTGTGAGAGCAGGTCAGGGAGTGGATCACTCTCTTCCTCCTGTCTCTTATCAGTAGCCATGAGCAAGCCCATGTCTGCCCTGTCAACATATGGTTTCAGTCTGTTGACATGGAGCACCCTGTGGGGGCTCCTGGGAGTTCCAAGGTCCACCAGATAGGTAACCTCTCCCTTCTGTTCAACAATGGTATGGGGGCCACTCCACTTGTCTTGGAGGGCTGCTGGGGCCACAGGGTCCAACACCCATACTTTCTGTCCTGGCTGATAAACAGTCAACACAGCCTTTTGGTCATGCCAGGCCTTTTGTAATTCCTGGCTAGCCTCAAGGTTTTTAGTTGCCTTCTTCATGTACTCAGCCATCCGGGAGCGGAGACCAAGTACATAGTCCACAATATCCTGTTTAGGGGGTTTGAGAGGTAACTCCCATCCCTCCTTCACTAGACACAATGGACCCCTAACTGGATGTCCAAACAGAAGCTCAAATGGGCTGTAACCAACGCCCTTCTGTGGAACCTCTCTGTAGGCAAAGAGAAGGCAGGGCAAAAGTATGTCCCATCTGCGCCTAAGCTTTTCTGGGAGACCTTTAATCATGCCCTTCAAGGTTTTGTTGAACCTTTCAACTAAACCATTGCATTGTGGGTGATAAGGGGTGGTAAATTTATAATTTACTCCACACTCCTTCCACATAGCAGTCAAGTAACTAGACATGAAGTTTGCACCTCTGTCTGATACTACCTCCTTAGGAAAACCCACCCTGGAAAAGATTCCCAGGAGGGCCCTTGCCACCACAGGAGCTGTGGTGGTCCTGAGGGAATGGCTTCTGGGTACCTAGTGGCATGGTCCACCACCACCAGGATAAATCTGTGCCCAGATGCTGTTTGAGGGTCTAGGGGACCAACAATGTCAATCCCTACCCTTTCAAAGGGAACCCCCACCACAGGTAGTGGTATCAGGGGGGCCTTTGTAGGGCTACCTGCCTTACCACTGGCTTGACAGGTGACACAGGAGCGACAAAACTCCTTGGTGTCCTCAGACATATGAGGCCAATGAAAGTGAGGGACAATTCTGTCCCAAGTCTTGTTTTGGCCTAGGTGACCTGCCAATGGGATATCATGTGCTAGGGTCAATAGGAAGCTCCTAAACTTCAGAGGTATAACCAACCTCCTGGTGGCTCCAGGCTTGGGCTCTCTACACTCTGAGTAAAGGAGTCCATCATCCCAATAGATCCTATGGGTACCACTAGCACTCCCAGCAGCCTCAGCAGCAGCTTGCTGTCTGAGGGGTTCAAGAGAGGGGCAGCTCAGTTGCTCCTGGCTCAGATCTGCCCTGGAAGGGCCCCCTGTCCCCAAGAACTCAACCTGATCAGGTTCAAGCTCCTCTGGGACAGTTCCTTCTGCAGGACTGAGATCATCTCCCTCAAGAGACTGATCTGCATTCTGAGGCGGGGGGAAGACACTGCCTTAACCCTACTGCTCCTCCTCTTGGGAGGCACCTGGTCCATTCTTCCAGAATCCAGGGCCTGTTCAGTTTTAGACATTTTTGCCTGTGACCTGGTCATAGCAAACACATCTGCAGGGATGCCCAACATTTCTGCATGGGTCCTGAGTTCAACTTCAGCCCAAGCTGAACTTTCCAAATCATTTCCAAGCAAGCATTCAACAGGGAGGTCTGCACTTACCACAACCTTCTTAGGGCCAGTTACCCCTCCCCAGGAGAATTTAACAACTGCCAGGGAATGGTCTGTCCTGACATTGCTACCATTGGTCACTTGGTACATTTCACCAAGTATGATCTGCTCAGGGGCTACAAGATCTTTTGTCACCTTTGTGACACTTGCTCCTGTGTCCCTGAATGCCAAAGCCTCTCTTCCATTAATTAAGGGCTGCTGTCTGTATTTGCCCAGATTACGGGGACTCACATAGGAGGACATATCCATGCCTCCATCACAGATCAGTACAACCTGAGTTGGAACTCTGACTAAGCCAGAGTCCATCTCAGATCCCAGGGTTAACCCTACTACACCCTTATTTGGAACACCACCACTTGGAGCTGAACTAGGGAGAACAATTGCCTTAAGGGCAGTGGTGGCTGGAGTTGAGTCTCTGGTCTTGGTACAATCACTAGTCCAATGGGTTTTCTGCTTACAGATTTTACACCATGGTTTCTTTTGGCCTTTTCCTTTGTTAAATTGGGACTCCCCACCAGATGCAGATTTTTGGGGCCCTTGAGAAGACTTCTGGTCTTTACCCTTCTCCCCACCCTTATCAGAGTTCTTAGAATCTTGCTTCTTAGAGTCACCACCTTGGTCCTGAACCTTCTGCCTCACCCTGGTTCTGACCCACTTGTCTGCCTTCTGATCCAATTCTTGGGGAGAGGTCAGATCAGAGTCCACCAGGTACTGATGCAACAGTTGATTTTGACAGTTGTTAAGGATCTGCTCTCTCATGATCAAATTATACAATCCTTTGAAATCACACACCTTACTGCCAAGTAACCAGCCTTCCAGAGCCTTAGTAGCACAATCAACAAAGTCAACCCAGTCCTGAGTCTGTGCCTTTTGGGTATCTCTGAACTTTAACCTGTATTGTTCAGTGGTTAGGCCAAACCCTTCAATCAGAGCACTCTTCAGGACTTTGTAATTGTCAGCATCCTCTTCTCTTACAGTGAGGAGCTTGTCTCTACCTTTGTCTGCAAAGGAGAGCCACACGATTGCTGCCCACTGCTCCTGAGGGACCCTCTGTACCTTACAGGCCCTCTCAAGTGCAGTTATCCATTTGTGGATGTCATCCCCACTCTGGTAGGGAGGGACAATCTTGTTCAGGTTCCTATGGTCATGAGTATGATCTCTACCTCTAGGGATACTGCTGCTGCCACCATGGGACCCTAGTCCCATCTTCTGTGAAGCTCTCTGAAGCTCCAGGGATTCCCTGTCTAAGGCCAATTGCTCTCTCTTGATTCTGAGCTTTGCTCTCTCAAACTCAAGCAGTTGGCATTTCTTCTCATAAGAGGATGACCTTTTATGAGAAGCAGAGGACCCTATAGAAGTAACAGATGATTAGATTCCTGAGAAGGAGATCTTGATCTTCTTGGTACACTATTAACCCTTCCTGGGGGAGTGAAGAGGGGGCCACTGAGGCCTTCCTCTCCTGCAGGAAGAATTGGATTTTCCAGGTTGGAATCATTTTGATCCTCCTGGCCAGCATCAGAGTCTGGGTCATAGTAGTGTTAACTACCTGGCCTTTCCTCTTCTACTGCCCCACCCAACTTGCCTGCCTCATTAGACCCTGGGGTCTTTCTGAGGTCATCTAACAGCAAAGCCTCTATGAGGCGTTGAGTGCTTGCATGTCTCCCTGTCTTCAGTTTCCTAGAGGTACACATATTTCTCAATTCCTGGAATGTGAGATTGTCAAACCTAGTGGGCAAGGAGTCACTGACTTCAGGCCTTGAAGACATTCTAGTGTGGTGTATGCACCTACCTACTCTAGTGGGAACTGAAACTCTCTTGAGTTGTAGAAAGGGTGTGCTAAGCCCTTGACACACAACTCTAAGTTCAGAAGAACTTACTGTATTCTAAACTTGATTTATATGTACCTATGTACCTATAGTGGTTTTCAGTTAGTCACTCAAAGAGATTATCTGGTAAAGCAATAGCAAGCTTGAATCCCACCGCTGCACACCAATGTGAGAAGTTGGCCTGACATATGCTGTCTACTAGTTATAGTGGGCACCTTGCACCAGTCCAAACGACCCTTATTGATGATAGGTTTAAAGACAACCTTTATTGAAAGCTATCCTAGTGGTAGCTATGGAGAGCAGCCTTCAGGCTAAGTCTTAAAGGAGTGTAAAGCAGCTTGCTTTACCAGATTATAACCTCTTGAATGACCAAATGAAAGGAGAACCACACCAGATATATATAAAATATATGTATTTATTTCTAAACACTAACTACTAATCTCTTTATGAGATTAGAGTTCAAGATACACAGTATCACAGTATTAAAACGACAGTAAATAGCACAATACACAGTGGGCTCCAGGGGGAGACCAAACCATATACTAAGAAAGTGGTATAAGAACCACGACTTGACTAGACACAGTGCCTAGAGCACGTAGAATCGCTGGGACCCCAAGGAACCACCCAAGGTAGTGACACAGGGAACCCACGGGGGACGTGTGCAGTGTGAGAACACAGCCGCGAGTCCCGTAGGATTCAATGCGGAAAGTCGCGGTTGGAATTTTAAATATAAAGGACACTTAGGAGAGGACTTTCAGGAAACCCCTTTAGACTTAAGGGTTTCTAGGGCCAACACCCACGTGAGCACCGGAGTACTCGAGTTACCTCACCCAGGGGAGCCAGGTGCATAGGTGTCAAAGGGTGTCGGGAATCGTCATCGTTTTCAATGGCGATCTGCTGCAAAGTGCTGCTGCCGTGAAGAAGAAAAGTGTCCGGGTGGATCCAAGCCTGCATCGAAGATGTGAAGAACCTGAAAGCAGAGGGGACAGAGTCTGGGTCACTAGCCAGTGACCAGGAACGGAGCAATCGAATGCCCACCGATGTCGGGTGCTTCAGGGGCAAAGAGGTGAAGCTTGACTCTGCAGCCACGGGATCCCGGAGACGTTGACGACAACCAGGAGCCGGATTCGAGCTGTCCCATAAAGGATGTCGAGTGCTGGGGTGTCGGTGATTGGATTGACCACAACAAGCCTTGGCAACAGCAACCCACGCAGGAAGAGAAAAGATGCTTCTGTGCGGACCAGCAAGGTCCTAGGGACTTCCCAAGTGATGGAGAGTGAGGGCACGTCTGGAGCAACCAGGGAAGCCCAATAAAAGTTAGAATTGCCTTCTTGGAGACCCACAGGTCAACGGACCAGGGATCGCGAAGGGACCTTGAGAGGAATCCCAAAATGGCAGTCCATGGAACACTCGTTGAGTGTAGGCCTGCAATCTTCAGTGCAAACACTGCTCGGGGTCAGGGGTACAAGTAACCCAAAGCTCAGCCTCAGGGGCTGCCGGAAAGCTGATGCTTCTGCAAATGGTAGTGGTGTCCAGGGGTTCGGGTTGCACGGTCTCCACGAGGGATACAGGCCTCAGACTTGCTGTGGGCACAGATCGACCTCAGAGACCTTGGGAACCTACCTCCTGTGTGGCAATATTCTTCGGAGTCCGCAGGAGCTTCGGAGATGCCAACCGGTCAGTTGCGTTAAGGGTGCCTGCCTTGCAGGGGACTAACTCCTTTACTCCAAGGGAGATTCTTCAGTCATCCAGCGTCGTGCAGATCGTCGAAGTACTTGGTTTCTGGTAACAGAGTTTAGTCCAGGTGTAATCTACAGTCCTGTAGTCAGGGTTTCCTACTTTATACCCAAGGAAGGGGTTGGACAAACTCTGGGGACCCACCTATGGGAGGGTCAGGAAAGAGGGGTGGCTACACCCATTTCCTTTGTCCAGTTTCACGCCAGTGCAGGGGCTGTGTGCCCTGCAACTGGTTTGAGCTGGACTATGCACAGGGACACCAAATGTGCCCCCAGTGCAGACTTCAAAGCACTCGTGGAGTGCACCCACCCAGCCCCAATACACTAAAGCCTGTCTGGGAGGTGGTCACACCTCCCTGTGACAGGAAACCTATTGTCCAGGTCTCCCCTGCCGGAGTTTCGCCCAGCAGCAGGAGGGCAGACTCGTGTCTGTGGCTGCAGCATCCATTTTGTGATGCCAGGGTTCTGTTAAGCTGGTACCGGGTGTACCGGTGATGCCATGTGGCTCCCTCTAGAAGGGAGAAATCATACCTCCCATCCCAGTACTGGGGTGGAGGCATGATTCCAAGGTGTTTGACACCAAACACAACATGTTTCCATGCAGCCATTCTCAAGTTGGTCTTGCTGCATCACAAACAACCCCGGAATAAAGATTCCAAAAGCTGCAGAGGGGCTCTGCTCATGCATGGGCACCCTCTCACACGAAACCCAGCACCCTGCCTTCAGGATTGTTAAGGCCTGCCATAGGGGTGACTGATAGGTTTACATGTGCAGTGATATGGAGAGATATAGGGAACCTATATCTCAGAAAGGGGTGCATATACCACCTTACACAGGCTGCTGTCGCAGACCTGTTGTGTCATTTTAACAGGCTTCCCAGGGGTGGCACAATACATGCTGCAGCCCCTGGTAGGCCTCTGGGGTACCTATGCCCTGGGTACATTAGTATACCATATACTAGGGACTCACAAGGGTACCCCAGAATCCAATCTGGAGTGTACCTAAAGTACATACAGTCAATTTAGAGTAGAAAGCAGATAGACTGGGGTCCTGATTAGCAGGGCCTCAGTCTGGCTAAGTCGAAAAACAGTGAAACATCAGCAAAAAGTGGGGGTAACTATAAGAAGCAGATCCTACTCTCCTACACAATGATGTCGTTGGGAGAAACGGGGCCTTGGGAATGTGTCACACAAGTAGTGTGTGCAAAATGTGCAAATGTGCAAGCAGGATTGTCTTGTGTTGCCAAACTCTGCATTATCATGTCTTGTGGGAATAACAGACAAAGTAGACACAATCATGTATGCTACCTGAACTGCAACAGTACAGTTACAGAGCATTGTCATTGATGTTGATGAATCGGATGGTGAATAGGACACATGTGTGAATTTACGTCTGATACCAACACAGGTTTCTTTTCATGTCTCACAGCTGGCAGACCACTGATCACACAGGGGGACATCAACGCCTTTAGGGACCCACACTCCACTGGTGAGTTCACTCATTAAATATTGTCATTGAGAAATGTGATGAATGTCTGGCTAAAATCCTGTACGTAGTAGTATGCAGTATGGGTGTGTATCACATGTACCTTGCCTCCAGTGCACATCCCCAGTCAGTGATACCCATGCAAGAAATATCAATGGATTCTGTCAGTACAGCATATGCATGTGGATTTCAGAGCGTACAGACAGGAGAGGAGACATGTGAGTGGTGTTGGTGATGAGTATGACCAGGCATGGAATGCGTGTACATCCTTGACTGAGATGACTGTGCAAGTGGGCCAGATTATGCACAAGGAGGTAGTATTTTTCAGGCCGTGTGGGGTCAGACACAGGTCTGCACAGTACTATTGTAGGTATGCTGCATACCAGCTTTCCAGAAGTTGCAGGGCGTAGGTTTAAGCCAAGGATACCAATGGCACGCTCCCCAACCACCTAGCAAATATGGCCCTATGTATCTAATTGCCATGTTTTGGCACTCACAAGGAGATGATGGACGGAGCGCTGAAACTTTTCAGACACTAACCCCCAGTCACAGATCTGGGTTGAATCCATCATCCTTCTTTAGCTCACTTCGCCACCTCAGTTCAGACCCAGCTATATGCAAATCAGTCTTGACCCTGTGCCTCATGGGAACAGTCCAGCCCGAACTGCCAAGCCAGGTCTTCCCTGAACCGGAAACAAGCATCCTGGGACCGGTTTCTGGGTAACACCCATCATCAGCCAGGCTAGCTTGAATCCAGTGGCAAAGTGAGCAAGGGACCCATGTCTGGGCATAGCCTGCCAACTTAGGGCGAACAAAGCAAACACAAGGAGATGATGGACGGAGCGCTGAAACTTTTCAGACACTCACCCCCAGTCACAGATCTGGGTTGAATCCATCATCATTCTTTAGCTCACTTCGCCACCTCAGTTCAGACCCAGCTATATGCAAATCAGTCTTGACCCTGTGCCTCATGGGAACAGTCCAGCCCGAACTGCCAAGCCAGGTCTTCCCTGAACCGGAAACAAGCATCCTTGGACCGGTTTCCGAGTAACACCCTTCATCAGCCAGGCTAGCTTGAATCCAGTGGCAAAGTGAGCAAGGGACCCATGTCTGGGCATACCCTGCCAACTTAGGGCGAACAAAGCAAACACAAGGAGATGATGGACGGAGCGCTGAAACTTTTCAGACACTCACCCCCAGTCACAGATCTGGGTTGAATCCATCATCATTCTTTAGCTCACTTCGCCACCTCAGTTCAGACCCAGCTATATGCAAATCAGTCTTGACCCTGTGCCTCATGGGAACAGTCCAGCCCGAACTGCCAAGCCAGGTCTTCCCTGAACCAGAAACAAGCATCCTGGGACCGGTTTCTGGGTAACACCCTTCATCAGCCAGGCTAGCTTGAATCCAGTGGCAAAGTGAGCATGGGACCCACGTCTGGGCATACCCTGCCAACTTAGGGCGAACAAAGCAAACACAAGGAGATGATGGACGGAGCGCTGAAACTTTTCAGACACTCACCCCCAGTCACAGATCTGGGTTGAATCCATCATCATTCTTTAGCTCACTTCGCCACCTCAGTTCAGACCCAGCTATATGCAAATCAGTCTTGACCCTGTGCCTCATGGGAACAGTCCAGCCCGAACTGCCAAGCACGGTCTTCCCTGAACCGGAAACAAGCATCCTGGGACCGGTTTCTGAGTAACACCCTTCATCAGCAAGGCTAGCTTGAATCCAGTGGCAAAGTGAGCAAGGGACCCACGTCTGGGCATACCCTGCCAACTTAGGGTGAACAAAGCAAACACAAGGAGATGATGGACGGAGAGCTGAACCTTTTCAGACACTCACCCCCAGTCACAGATCTGGGTTGAATCCATCATCATTCTTTAGCTCACTTCGCCACCTCCGTTCAGACCCAGCTATATGCAAATCAGTCTTGACCCTGTGCCTCATGGGAACAGTCCAGCCCGAACTGCCAAGCCAGGTCTTCCCTGAACCGGAAACAAGCATCCTGGGACTGGTTTTCGAGTAACACCCTTCTTCAGCCAGGCTAGCTTGAATCCAGTGGCAAAGTGAGCAAGGGACCCACGTCTGGGCATACCCTGCCAACTTAGGGCGAACAAAGCAAACACAAGGAGATGATGGACGGAGCGCTGAAACTTTACAGACACTCACTCCCAGTCACAGATCTGGGTTGAATCCATCATCATTCTATAGCTCACTTCGCCACCTCAGTTCAGACCCAGCTATATGCAAATCAGTCTTGACCCTGTGCTTCATGGGAACAGTCCAGCCCGAACTGCCAAGCCCGAAACCGGTTCTAGGATGCTTGTTTCCAGTCCACGGAGGACCTGGCCTGGCAGTTCGGGCTGGACTGTTCCCATTGGGCGCAGGGTCAACACTGATTTGCATATGGCTGGGTCCAAACTGGAATGGGATGGTGAGCAAAAAAGTGATGGATTTAGGCCCAGATCTCTGTACTGGGGTGAATGTATGACATTGTTCTGCATTCTGTCCATCAATTGTTCTTTTTGCATTTGTCACCCCGAGTGGGACGGGTATGCCCAGACGTGGGTCCCGTGCTCTCCATGCCACTGGACTCTAGCTATCCTGGCTGATGAGGGCCGAAAGCCCGAAACCGGTCCTAGGATGCTTGTTTCCAGTCCACGGAGTACCTGGCCTGGCAGTTCGGGCTGAACTGTTCCCATTGGGCGCAGGGTCAAGACTGATTTGCATATGGCTGGGTCCAAACTGGAATGGCATGGTGAGCAAAAAAACGATGGATTTACGCCCAGATCTCTGTATTGGGGTGAATGTGTGACATTGTTCTGCATTCTGTCCACCAATTGTTCTTTTTGCATTTGTCACCCCGAGTGGGACGGGTATGCCCAGATGTGGGTCCCGTGCTCTCCATGCCTCTGGAGTCAAGCTATCCTGGCTGATGAGGGCTGAAAGCTCGAAACCGGTCCTAGGATGCTTGTTTCCAGTCCACGGAGGACCTGGCCTGGCAGTTCGGGCTGGACTGTTCCCATTGGGCGCAGGGTCAAGACTGATTTGCATATGGCTGGGTCCAAACTGGAATGGCATGGTGAGCAAAAAAACGATGGATTTAGGCCCAGATCTCTGTACTGGGGTGAATGTATGACATTGTTCTGCATTCTGTCCATCAATTGTTCTTTTTGCATGTTTTGGCACTTCAATGGTGTTTTCAAGCTGTCTCCTTGGGGTCATTCCCCTGGTAGACTCAGGGGCAAATGTACAAACCACTCTCGCCACCACTACGTCACCTATTGTTAAGTTGTGGTGGCGAGAGGGGCTGCGCCTCATGTACAAGTCAGTGTTCAGCCACCTAACGTTGTGTTTCCATGTGTGCTGCCTTGTGCAGCACACATTGAAAAAGAACAATTGCATAGTTTATTCTGTGCAAGAAGGTGTCCCTTCCTGTGCATGTACAAATAAAATGAAAAATGTGATTTTGACACTTCAATGTGTGCTGCTTGATGCAGCACATATGAAAGTGACAGTAGGGCTTTTCCAGGATTGTTCATATGCAGGAAGAGACACCTTCCTACACATAAACAATACTCCCCTGCACACAGACACCCTTGCACTCTTGTGCAAGGATGCCTGTGTTGGCGCTGAGTTGATAAACTTCACGCCATCGCCAGGGGACACGCAGGGCTGCACCACATTATTGTACATAAGGTGCAGCCCTGTGTTACAGAAGTGGAGGAGCGAGGCGCAACACCCGGATGGCTAATGCCTCTCTCCACCAATTCCTTGTACATGTCCCTCTCAGTCAGGGTATGTGACAGCGCCATCATTTGACACTGATAGTCTCATTGTGTTGTGACACTACATGTCACATGCCATGCACTGTTATGTCAGTGTCACCATCATGTTGTGACTGATCCTTAAATCAACATTGCATTGTCCATGTCACTTTCGAACTTCACAATCTTTCATTAGCGTGTAGGCTCCCATGTTTCACTGACCTTGTGTTTCAGAGTTAAATGGAGAACATTGACATAGTCATCAGGACTCACATATTGTCATTACTCTTATTTTACAGACAACATGTCGCCAGAGGAGGCCCACGCGTTTCAGGTCAGGAAAGACCGACATCTGCATATACGCAGGGTGGCCAAGGGCTATCGCAACATGGCGAGGAGGCACTGAGCTGACCAGGCAGCTGGGAGGTGGAAGTCTCAGCCCAAAGTAGCACTCCACTGGATGCAGAGGGACACACAGGCCATACCGGGCCCTTCTGGGGACAGGCGTGGGTCCCGACATGGACAGAGATCAGCACATCACCCCGAGACACCACACAGACAAGCTGCTGCGTCTGGATCCGGCACACAATCTGGTGCCCCCTCGCAGCCACACGGACAAGGGACAATACCATCTGCAGCACCGACACAAGTAGATGGATTTACCATGAGGGACCATCGCTGAATGATGGACATGAACGATAGACTGGCACAAATTGAACGGGAAATGGCGGAGCACACCACCCACCTGCAGGACATTAAGGCTGCCCTGGGTCTCCCATTTTGACTCTGAACAATAGTGACCCATCCCCCTTTTCTCCATTCCCCCAATGTGTTTTCATATTAATAGTTAGTGCTAGGTAAGTTTTTAAGTGTTAGATAGTGTAGTTGTAGTGTAGGAATAGGTAGTGTAAGATTTTAACATAGTTTTAGATTTTTATTCTCTTTTAGTATTTGGGGATAGGTTTCCTTTTCCTTTGGGTGGGGGGTTGATGTATTTGTTGTTATATAAAAAATATATATATATATTTGTGTAGGATAACTGTGTAGTTAGTTTATGTTTAGCTAAGATGTAGTTGTCTTGTCTTCTGATGTGCTTTAATGGTGGGAGGGGGGTTGATGTCTTAGATATGTTGTTGCGTGTTTAGGATTAGTTACGGTAGATAGTTTAGATTAGCATTCACTTAGTTCCAGTTAGTTAAGATTAGGTTAGTTGTAGTAATGCTTAGTGATAGTTCAGGGTAGTTAATTTTGTTAATTGATAATAAATGTTTACTAGTTTTGAATTCTGGTTGCACTTATGTCAGAAGGGATTTGGTGGAGTGGTGCTTTTTACCTTGTATACAACTTATTCAATCACAGAACAATCATTTGAATGAGTACGTGTGGTCATGACATGTTACTTAGCTGGACGGATAGTGTCAGGATCCATTTGATTTGAGCACAGGAAACTTGCATGGATTACAGGGTGGCAAGTAGGAGTTATGCCCTAGGCTAGGGACACTCTTTTGTGAAGTTTAACATCTTATGCGTGACTCACAGAGTTGGACAGCATATTGTTGCCCATTTACAACACAATGTAGGAACATGGCCTTGAGCAAACATTGACAATGCAACTCTTATCCATCATGAAGATGGATGTATGCGCTGTGTTCCCCAGATTATGGCCCCAACCTGCATTTCACATGAGCCTGGTGCAGAGTCCATCTACTCTGCACAGACATAGGCACACTTGCTGCGTAGTACAAGTGTGTCAGCATTATGGAAATTGGATGTTCCTGTGCAGGGAGGCTCACCTTCCTGCCCATGCAGAATGTTGTCATTTGGAGATCAAATGTGCACGGCACAAGGCAGAACACAGTTCTGCAGCAAACAGGGGGGGAAATGTAGCATTGCTCCCTGTAGTGCCAGTGTCATACCCACTTTTCCTGGCTGTTACTTTTGGCATTGCCTCATAGTGATGCCACCCTTGAAACGGTGGTACAGCATCTGAGTATATGCTAATTGCAGTGCACTACACATCCCTGGACACATTGGCCTCTCCTTTCACAGTGAGCACAGCATGAGATGGTTCCTTATTTCCAAGGCATTATTAAGCCACTGGAAGTGGCTGACTGAGGACTTGCACTCTAGGATAAGTCCCTATTGCCAACACAACTTCACTGAAACAGACATTGTGGTTCCAATAGCGGGTGGTAGATATGTGCCATTACGAATCTTCATCTACGTGAATATGGTGTGCTCTATCGTGGAATGTGACATGCAATGACCACCATCACAATAAGCTTTGTCCACCCCATTGAGTGTGAGTAGATCTGCCAAGTGAGGCTTGTTAGCAATGCTAAATGGAGACACTACTTGTGGCATGCGACTGACTTCGACATATTTCCGCACATGCCTATTTCCATCATGTACGTAGGGCAATGTTGGAATCTTGCAAGAATGTTGTATTTGAGCAATGAGGGCACGGCTAGTTCACACATACCCGGTCATCTCAATGCCTATCCGGGACACATTAAACATGAACATTTATCATATTATTTTATTTATAAGTTTTATATAGCGCTAGCTAGACCCGGGGGTATCAGAGCGCTTTACATACACAGGGGAACACAAGTTGCATTGCATAGCATGACATAGGGATGCATAAAGATATAAGCCAAACATTATAATTAGGATTTATAAGAACAATGGTTCAAGTGTGGCCTAAAAAGGTCCAATAGCAAGAGTGGTGACCCAGAGAGGGGCACTGTATTTTTCAAAAAATGAATTTAATTCAATAGGGAGCAAGAAAAAGAGTCTGTAAAGGGTCATATAGGTCACAGAATGACAGATATTTATTCACATAAATTTCAATTTTTACGGTGCTCACACAGTAAGTGAAAGAAAGCGTGACGTGAAATAGTGATAGTGAACTTTTTTAAAAAGACATTGCATTGACAACAATATAGTTGAACTCCCTAAATGATTTATACAGGTTACAAGGAAGTCATGTTGTAGAATGGTCGACGGCGTTTCGAACCCAATTATTGGGGTTCATCTTCAGGACAATGGTGAGCTAGTTAGTGATCGTACTAATTGATCATAGTCACTGGCGGTAAGTCAAAGGACGGAAAAACTTGGTCCGAAGCAAATTGGGTTTAAGGAAAATAACCCATGATTAGCTGGGTGATTCCCAGGGACAGTGAATCAGCACGGGAGTCAAGGGCTCCCTGTAGGCAGTGTGTTTTAAAAGCCAGATTAAATCGTCATGTGAGATCAAGCAGACTAAAGCAGTGCAGCTGGGTAGTACATGAAGCCACCAGGGCAGTATCAATTTATTTTGTTGGGCGACAGGGCAATGAATGGGTGCCTGAAGCCGTGCAGTCGGAGACGTCCTGCTGCTGCTGTTGCAGGCTAATGAATAAACATTATAATTAGGCATACATTACAAAGCAGGACATAAGGGTGCAAGAGGATATAAGCAACACATTATAATTAGGCATACAGAGAAGGGTAGGGGGGAAGCTCAGGAGGTTGAAACAGTCCAATATCCACCTGTCCATGATGGACAAGTGAGCAGGGAGTCCGCTAGGTTATTGAAGACTAGGTTCGTTGGCTTGGACGGTAAAGTATTTCTTGAGGAGAAGGAGTTTCAGGTCCCTTTTGAAGCAGGGGAAGGAGGGGTTGCATCTGAGGTCAATCGGGAGTGAGTTCCATATCCTGGGTACGTTACCAGAAAAGGACCGGGACGGAGTGGTTTTCTTTTTCAATTTCGGGGGCATGAGAAGGAGTGAGTTGGAGCTTCTCAGGGATCTGGATCTTCCAGCTTTAACCAGTTTGTTGTTTAGGTAGTTGGGGGAATGTGAGTGAAGGGTTTTGTGTGTGATGCAGGCCAATTTGTAGATACATCTACCTTCAATGGGCAGCCAGTTGAGGGAGTGGAGAGTTGGTGTGATGTGATCAAACCTTTTTACCCCAGTTATGAGTCGGGCTGCCATGCTAAGGACTGACCTTAGTGGGGCTAGGTGAGCTTTTGGCGTCCCTGTTAGGATGGCGTTCCCGTAGTCCAGTTTGGATAGGACTAGGGATTGAACAATAATCTTGAAATCGTCCTGGGGAATGAAAGGTTTCATTTTCTTCAGGTGTTTTAGTGAGTAAAGCGCACTTTTTGTAGAGTTTTTGATGTGGTCCTTCATCGATATGTTCTTGTCCAGGGTAATGCCTAGTGACTTAACCGAGTCGGATAGGGCGAGAGAGCAGTTTAGGGCATCCAGGTTCTTGAGCCAGTCTTGGATAGGAAGGTGGTTACTTTTTGTAGCGAACAGTATTAATTCCGTTTTGTCCGGGTTCAGCTTTAAGTGGTTTGCATTAAACCAGGATTGGATCTTGGTTAGTGTGACATTGAGGTGTCGGATGTCACTGGGTGATTTGATTTTGTAGTAGAGTTGAGTGTCGTCTGCATATAGGTGATATTTAACTCCTGCTTGTTTCAGAATGATTGTAAGGGGTTCCATGAAGAGATTGAAGAGGGCTGGGGAGAGGATCGAGCCTTGAGGGACCCCAAGTGTGACTCGTGTTGGCTTAGAGAGACAGGAGTTGATTTTAATTTGTTGCGAACAGTGCTGAAGGTAGGAAGCAAACCATTTTAGTACTGTGCCATTAATGCCAGAACGGCCCTTCAAAGTCTCAAGTAAAGCTGGATGATTAATTGTGTCGAAAGCCGCAGATAGGTCAATGAGGATGAGAAGACAGGCTTCACCTTCATCTAAGGCTCTGTGGATATCATCAGAGATATTGAGCATGGCTGTTTCGGTGCTATACCCTTTCCTGAATCCCGATTGAAAGGTGTCGAGGAGGTTGAAATCATCAATATGTTTGTTAAGTTGTTGGAGAACGCACTTCTCCAAGGTTTTGGCTAGGAACAGGAGGTTGGAGATAGGTCTGAGGTTGTTGAGATCGTTAAGGTCGGCCCCTGGTTTTTTGAGTATGGGTGTGATTTGTCCTAATTGAAGGGAGTCTGGGACACAGCCTGATGTGAGAGAGGAGTTGATGATTTTGGTCCAGAAAGGGGTAATGCTGTGGTTGAGTTTTTGTACTATAGTGGCTGGGAGAGGGTCCATAGTGTGGGAGGTAGGCTTTAAGCTCGCAATTATATTGAAGACCTCACTTTCCGACACAAGTTCGAAGTCCGACCAATTCGCATCATTTTTCAGTTGGCAGTAGACCTGGTTGTCCTTGGTATGATTAAGATCTGCTTGGTCGAGGGTGAGTAAAGGGGGGCAGGTTAAGATTGGAGATGTACTGGAGGTTTGGATGAAGGATTGCTCAATTTTAGTGACTTTGTCAGTGAAGAAGCTGGCAATTTCTTCGCATCGATCATTGGTCGCTTTTATTACGTGAGGGGATGCGCCGTTCGTTTGCCTTTTGACAATGTTGAAGAGTTCTCTAGGTCTATTCTTGGCCTGGTCTAGTTGGCTGCGGAAGAATGAGGCCTTTTCTCTGAAGATGTGCTTTTTATATTCCGACCGTGCAGACCTAAGTAGCGCTAGGTGCCTTGTTGATGGGTTTTGTCTCCAAGTCCTTTCCGCAAGTCTGAGTTGTTGTCTTTCGGTATTGAGATCCACATTGAACCATGATTTAGATTTGATAGATCTCAATTGTTTAAGTTTGAGTGGCGCTACTTGATCTAACACCTCCGTCATTGTTGAGTTAAAGTGAGCTGTGAGGTCATCGGCCGACATAGTGGTTAGGCTGGAACTGTAGATGGGCATGAATCTTGGATTCAAGTTCGGAGATAGGGACTTCATTGATGTTCCTGATCCAGTGCTTGGGTTTGACAGATCGTATTGGTTGTGATCTTACAGGTGAGTCGATATTAAACAATATGAGGTGGTGGTCAGATCAGTCAATGGGAGAGATCGATCTCAGAGAGACCAGTTCATTTTTGGTGATGATCGCATCCAGAGTTGCTCCTTTGATGTGTGTTGGTTCATTGCAGAGTTGTTTGAGGTTGGTTATTTCAAGCAGGTTGGAGAGGTTCTGGGCAGTGGTGTCTTCTGTGTTGTTCCAGTGGATATTGAAGTCACCAAGGAACACGTCTTTCGTGTCTGTTAGGGAGAAGCGTGTTATTAGGTCGGTTAGTTCTTCGGTGAAGAGGGCACGCTCCCCAGGGGGATGATAGATGGTGAGAAATTTGATGGGCGTGGTGCCTTTGATTGCAAGTTCGACACCAAGGTACTCCAGAGTCCGGTATTCCGCAGATTTTAATGTGGTAATCTGTATACCTTCTTTGTGGACGATCGCTAGCCCGCCACCTGTTTTGAGCGGTCTGTCCTGTCTAATGATGTTGTAACCTGGCGGGGAGAGTAGGTCTAGAATGGGGTTAGAGTGGTCGTTGAGCCAGGATTCTGTGAGAAATGCTATGTCTATTTCTTCCCTGAGTATAACTTCAGCAATGTCTGTGGCGTGTTGTACTGCTGATCTACAGTTGAGGAGCATGCAAGATAGAGGGCAGGAAGTTTTAATGTCGGGTGTGCAGTAAGGATAGAAGTGTATTGCGCCGGGGGTCTGGGCGAGTGGACTGTTCTAGGGGTTCTATTTGTGCCAACTATGACGGGGATTGCAGTGGGAGCTGTATTCTGGCTTGTGGCGAGGTGAGAGTCGTTGATCTCCTCTGCTTCCATTACTGAAATGGGGCAGAGAGCTCGGTTAGGTCGATGAGCCTGCCTCCCCAAAGGAATGGAGGGCCATGGGGGGTCAGGTGGGGCCATGGAAGAGGCTGTATGGGGAGAAGATGTGTAACTACCCGGAGAGCATGAGCAAGGTGGCTTAAACAGGTTGGGACGGTCGAGTTGTAGGTGTAGGATGTCGGCAGCTAGGGCGTCGATTTTTTGCTCCATTCTGGTCAGTTGTTGGGTAAGTGAGTTAAAAGAGTTTCTAGCCTTCGGAGGCATATGACTAGGGTCTGTAGAAGGAGAGAGTACTGGGTTCTGGGATTGAACGGTATCATTGGGGTTAGGCGTAGGGATAGATTGAGCGTGAGGCGTTGGGTCATTGGCGCTTCCAGTCTTGAGGTAAGGAGGAGGTGTTGTGGGTCTTGGGTCAAAGGGAGGCGAGTGAGCAATCATATGTCCCTCGTGTACGTTTTGATCGATTCACTTGCCCAACATTTTTTAAGACTGTTATACTTGAATGGTCTTAGGCAACACACATCTGTGTGACTTAAATATTTTTATTTGCATGTGCATTGACTTTGGTGAAGACTGGCCCAGTAAGTACTTGGTCAAACAACCCCCACATTCCATAGATGCCCAGTGGAGGGCCTGACAGAGTTCTTTGGAGGTAACATGTCCAGAGGAAGAGGCAGAGTTCAGTCAGCAGCCTGATTGCAGTGTCATTGGGAACAACACAAATTATGGCAGTCCATATCGAGGTCCAAGGTGAGTGTCGCAGAGTGAATCTGGGGACAGTGGAAGCTGATGTTCCGGGGCATGATGCTAAGCACAGATCCAAGGAGAAAATGTCCATTTGGCATAGATGAATGCTACCACTTTCTTCTTTGCAATAATGCAGATTAATCCACATCTTCATCCTCTGATGTGTCATGTGCCTACTGTGTGCATGGTGGTAGATTGGCTGCGGCACTGTGAGGCACTGACGCATCAGGGGGCTGAAATGTGGATGTTGAAGCAGCAGCAGCATTCATCTGTGCCAAACCTTGAGGCAGCACTGCTGTGATGAGCAGCTGCAGGGCATGGAAGATTCCAGCAACGTCTCTGTGGTGTGTAGCCGTGGCAGCCATTTGTGAGACTTGTATCCGCTCCATGTTCTCCATGATCATTCGCATGTGATGCAACTCCTTGCTGACATCGCTGGAGCCACTGTGACTGGACAGTTGTTCTTGTCTCTGAGTCAGTACTCCGGCGATGTCAGCCATGGAATGTTGGAGAGCATGGAGTGGACTGTGGGTGTCTGTGATGGTCTGTAGGTGGTCCCAAATGGGACTGAGACACCCACATACCTCATCTAATTTGGCCGCCAGGCTGTCAAACCCCACCCGCACCTGACCAGCCATCTCCTGCTGGACCTCTACCGCACAGCGTTGAAATGCCAGAAGTGGGTCCTCAAGGTCCTGGGAGACAGCTGTGGTGGTAGGTGCTTTCTGCTGGGTGGTTTGTGCAGTGGGTGGGGTTTCCACAACGCTGCTGGATGGCCCTGCTTCCAGAGATGGGGTGCTAATTGAGTCGAGCAGCTGTTGGAGGGTGTCCTGGTTGATGGTTGCAAGGTCTTCATCTTCATCATTGAAGAGTGGGACAGGCTGCTGTACAGGAGGTGATGTTTCTCCCTCTGCAATGTAAAGGGGAGATGCAGTTGTATGTGTGTTTCAAGTGTGTTCATGCATTGGATAAGTTTACAAGCAGACTGCATGACAATGTCCATTCAGAATGTTTAGGAAGAGATGCCTATTACATGCCGGATAGTAATTCATTGTACAACAACACGGATGTGATGTTATAGTTGTACATTATCATCTCACAGTTTACAAGTATGCCAAAATGTGAGTGACCAATTTCTACACACATGCAGCACCAGTTGTATCCTGTGTTCAGTAGTGACAGTGATGCAGTTTGAACCACAATGTTGTCAATGTTGATTAGCTCAGTTTTATGTGTCTATGCACTGCATTGTGGGAGAGTCACCCCTACTCAGTACACCCTGATACTTTTTCAAGATTGCTCTTTTTTGGAGGGGTTGATTGCATGGTGCCACACCTTGCTTTTGGCAATGCAACATGATTGTTGTTGTGCCATGATTAGGGCTATCCCACTGTTGTGATCTGGGTTGATGTGATGTGCCACATGATATGGGCAGGGGGTATGCTTGATTTGCCATGATACACACAGTGTAGATACTTGTTCATTTTGTTAAGTCAAAGGGAGTGATGACATCTTAATCGATGCATGTTGATCTACAGGTATGGTACAGCTTTGGTTTTACTGCCCCTTAACACTTTCACCCTGTGACCCTTTCACTTATGTGCATTTCCAATGGTGAGATGTTGCAAGCTTGACGAAATATGGGTCTTGGTCACAGTTGGGACACTTGTGCGTTGTTGGCCAGAAGATGTCTTTCTTACATCAGGGGTTGTATGAACACGAGGAAGTGACAGAGTGTGACCTGCTCCTTTAAGGATGAACTTCACACTCAGCCACTTCAGTGACCTTGGCCTGCACCATGTTAACATGTTTATGGTGCAGGCATGCATTTCATCATGCACTGTCACTTGCCTTGTCAGTGTGGCTCACAGTCAGGCAGCTTTGCTGGGTGGTGCACATGTGCATGGGTTTGGTGCGAGAATGTTTATGTGTGAGGAGGGACCCCTTCAGGCACATTGCCAATGATTGACTAATTGCTGTTTCTATGTGTGCTGGACAATGCAGTACACATGTACATCTAAATAGCTTTGGCTATTGTGATTACTCTTGTGTGCATGTCGTTGGTCATGTTTTTCCTTGCATGCATTGCTTACTGCCCTCCAGTTGGCTTAACCGTTGTGAGTATGGTGCAGCTTGACTTTCTATTGTTGTTGCTTGCTGAACAGACAGTAACAACACCCATTACCCTCAACGTGGACACCACGTGTAGTGTGTAAGTGGGCCTAGATTTCAGGGCTGTGGATTTCCAAAGGCTTATTAGTGGTGCTCAGGCCCTATCACCCCCCCCCCCCAACATCTGGGAGATATTTAATTGTGCATGAGTGACATTTGGCCCATCCACCCCGTCCCCCAGTCCCTGGTTGTTACTCACCCTGTTGCTGATGTGGCTGGTCATGTTCAGCACTATCCTGTCCCTGGACTCCAACCACTGACTCCTCGCAGATGACTGCGGACACCTGTTCCTCCAATGCATCCAGCTCCTCCTATGGCGCTGAACTCCCTCCTCTGGTCTGCAGTGCTGCCTTGCGATTGGCCGACAGTTTCTCCTTGGTCTTGCGCTTGGCATCATGCCAGCGTTTCTTGCACTCGTTCACTGTCCTCCTCACCTCTCCGACAGCATTCACCTTGGCTGCGATGGACTGCCATATTGCATTTTTGGGGATGTATGACGATACCACGCATGCATTACATCGCATGCCATTAGATCGCGGTTTTAACAACGCAAGTCGTTACAACGACTTGCGTTGGAGGGCGTTGACTTAGGAGTAGTTTAATTTACTATTCCAACTCCAGCCTACGTACAGTAGGGAAGGTGTTGGATAGTAATTTAAACTACTCCTTGTCCTATAGCGCCCTCCAGTGCAAGTCGTTGTAACGACTTTCGTTGTAAAACCGCAATCTAATGGCATGCGATGTAATGCATGCGTTCTAAAGGTTGTTTCCCCATTTTTGGTCCGTCCCCAATGACACAGTGGAGCTGACAGAGAGCTGGTGTTGTTTCTCTGTCACCTCCGCAATCAGGACCTCGTTTTCCTGCTGGCTGAACCTGGTTTTCCTCTTCCTCTTGCCCTTCTCCTGGGTCTCTGGCTGGTCCTCCTGGCTGTTTGGGGGGTTGTTGTCTCCTGCAGTACTGGGTCCAGCTTCCTGCATGGTTCTTCAGAATTTTTTTTTCTTTCTGTTTGTGATACTTCGCGGGCGTTTTGTAGTCACTTTTCCCGCCTAACGTGAAAAAAAGTGGTGTCACGCTAATTAGCATGCAGTTTCTGGACGCTGACTGGCCTGCCGCAACTTTTTTCAAGTTAGCGGCAACATTTTTATCGCTGTAACGCTGTTGTTAACGTGGACAATTTCCGCCGAGATGAGAAACTATCGCCATGTAGCGAGACTTGTAAATACGTTGCTAACATGGCGATCGTTTTCGGTGGTACGCGGCGATAAAAACATTGCCGCTAACTAGCGTTAGCGATAGCTATCGCCAGTCCTTGTACATATGTCCCACAGCCTTCGTACTTTATCAGGAAGATAATGGATGCAGAAACGGATCAGCTATTCTCACACTCGGTAAAACTGAACTCAGAATTGTGTTTGCGGTTGTCTCCTATTGACATATGGCTCCGCACCATTCAGCGCGAGGGCCTTACTGCTTTAACCTAGTTTAATGCTCTCCTTGCCGAAGGGTAGTTCCCCTGGTTAAGTTTGGCCTTGCATTACTCTCTGTATGAAATACGTCATAACAACTTGCATGATATTACTGAATATATTACACAAAAAATGACTCGTTCTGCTGAGCGCCCTTTTGTTTTAGATGGCGTGGGTATTAGATTGGATGTCACTGCTGCTTGTTCAGGTTTCTACCTTTGTACTAGACTTGAACACGAAGTATGGAGTTAAGCTTGTGCGGCAGAGTATTTAGAGAATGATACAGCGATGCGTTTAGAAAGAGTTCCCTTGGCGCACAAAGAGGCCCATCTGGATCGCGATGCGTCGCGTCGGCGGGCTGGGCCTGCGCTAGTCAGACAAGTCAATACTAGACTGCTGGCAAGCACGCAGTTACCTGGAAGAGCTGCTTGGCAATGCAGAAAGACATTTTTATCTGTGACTGACAACTCTGTAATTACTGATGACGTCAGCAAAGTCAACAGCAGCTAGCTCGCTGACACCTGCACACGGTGTTTTGCAAGTCTGGGACTGATACAGAGTATTAATCTGCGTGATATGACTGACGTAGAGGCTGTACTGATAACATTTCAAAGGAACGTTTTCGGTGTGATGCTCAGTGCACAGGAAGCTACAAAGACATGGCCGCGACATGACTGGCTGGAGTGGCTGGTTACAACACAGTGGACTGCTGATTGCCACTCACTACAGAGACACATTTACACGTGGAGTGGGTATGAGTTTCGTTCGCAGTCTCATTTTCACCCAATTTATGATTCCAAATGTCTCTCCTTTTTCTGCAGAATGTGTCCACGCAGTGTATTCGCAAGATTTTCTACTGCATCTTCCTAGCAGGACGTTCGCATAAAATCGAGCAGATTGAACAAAAGGGTGCAGCCGACCGGAAATCACTACCAAGGTGCCCGTATCTCCTTTAGTAAAAACTATCACTGCATTGGGGATAGGTACTGGAAATTGACATTCAAAGTGTCAGGGCTGTACAAATAAAGCCTCGCCAATGCCTGATTCTTCTGCCCTTTTATAAATAATGCTAAATTCTAATAAAAAGCCCCCATTCATAAATATTTTACCCTTGGGTGCTGGTCTGTATGGCGTAATTGCTGCAATTGCAGGTTACGTTATGGCGGTTTTCGGGGATTGTATGTTGGGACAGCCAATGAAAATAGGCGAATGAGTAAGTTTGCGGATATTCACCTACTAATTGCAGAAATACACACACGTGTTCTCCTCTCATAGGCAAGAGTAAGTTGACCCGATTCACCAGTGCAATGAGAAGTTCAGCCTATATTTATAGTACTCCTGGCTTACTCCTGGAGATGAGGAGCAATCAGGTGAAATCACGCAGGAGTATGTCACTGCAGAATCCGGCCCAGTATCTTTCCAGGGTGGCAAAGGGGAGGGAACACCGACATGTTTTATTTTATTTATTGAGTTTTATATAGTGCGAACACGACTCTTCATATTTATTACTGGTTTTGGATGAGAGGTTTTACCAGAAGAAAAATATCTATCTCATGGTGATTTTTTTTTATGTGCTAAAGCATATTTATGTTGTTTTATGTGTGCGTATTTTATGTTATATATATATATATATATATATATATATATATATATATATATATATATATATATATATATATATATATTTTTTTTTTTATTGTGTTTTACGGAGCACATTCTCTAAAAAAAAACACGGTAAAGTGGTAATAAAAAGGATAGTAAATTCAAGGATACAGAGAAGAGAATGGGGAATAGCTAAGATGAAGGAGGAGTGGGCAGGAAATGTTAGGGACAGACTATGTTTTTAGCTGAGAACAACAAATGGGGCGAGGAAAGGCATTCCAGAGTTTCACTCATTTAGAAAGAAAGGCTGTAGAAAGGTCAAGGGTATTATTTGCATGGGCGTAGCTTGGTCAATAAGATTGTGTGGGGGTGAGCTTCAGATTTTCCGACAATCACGCCAGCATATAATGTCAAAATACATAATAGGACAAGCAGAACACACAAGAGAGGATAAAGGGGCAGTGGAAAGGGAGAAGAATGCGGCTCGATGAGGGTAGTAAGTGAGAAAAAACACAATATTTTGCAAAATAACCAGCATTTTTGAAGACGTTCAAAGCAAAGAGGGCGAGCGTGTGTGTGCTTTTGTGTCTGCTTTAAGGGAAAAATTCTTGTGAAATCCGAAAGACACCTTACCATACCCGAATGAAAACACCTATACCCAACTATTAACCTGAAAGTAAATTTTTTAGGATGGGTGTAACCAGTGGCGGCTGGTGACATTTGAAAGCGGTCGGGCGTAAAAGTTTGGTATGACTTTTATGTAGTGAGAGATGTGGGCAAGCTTAAAGGACAAAGGTGGGGTCTAGGCTGGATCTTCCTCCAGAGAAAAAAGTTGACAAAAAGATTAGCAAATGGTGCATTTTAAAGCAAATTAATTTATTGATAAAGCAAGGCTTATAAAGCAGTGGGAACTTATAGTTTTGAAATATTAAACACATAAAAATCTGCCCTATATCTTACTACATTAATATGTCCAACAGTTTCTGTAATGTGCAAATTGTAGAATGTGACAACTTCAGCTTTTTAAAGTGTTTGTTTGCCCAGTGTCTTGCACTGCACGCAGCATCAACTTTGGAAGAAAATGCTCTAACCAGGCTTCGGCAAGGACCCACAGCTGCTGATTGCCATCCTTCATATAGAAATATGTGAAGACACGTCTTTAAATGGGATGAAAAACGTGTTGACTCTCTAAAAGGGAACACCTAAAAGAAATTTCTGTGATTCCCATAGTGTGCTACCCGACCAGTATTTAGGTTTCTCTCTGAGATGTAATTGCATCCAGATATATAAGACAACAACTGACCTACACCTAAAACCTGTCAGTACGATTTGCTTTGTCAATGGTTGTTAGCTGTTTAACATAAATGAGTAACAACAAGGATTTGTTATAAATAATTAACCTTCAAAATGTTTCAATTCTGAAATTTCAATAGTATTGGGGCCCGTGGAAGGAGTTTTAGCTTTCAGTTCTGCGAGCTTTATGTTAGATATAGATGTCCTTTTTCTCTGCACATCTCGTCAATCTGCACATCTTCAACCACCTCTTGTTCCTCTTCAGCACCCTCTTTTCACTCTTCCCCAAATGCACTTCCTTGCATCTCCCTTACTTCGCCACTTCCAAACAGACACTACACTCACTCACATTCAAGCAATTTATTTACGTTTGCTTTCTCCCTGTAAATATTTTGCCATCTGTGCACCCCTTCACACACATTTTCACAACATTGCAATTACAACTGGAATACATGAGAGAGGCCAACCCACTGGCAGGCACTTTGCTTTGGCTTCAGCATCAGCATCAGAGTTCTCAATCAAAGTCCCTCATAAAAACCGCACAGCTCAAAGTATGCATGTAAAAAAAATACAGAAAGAAACACAACATGATTAAATAGATAACTTTGGGCGAGGCAAGATTAAGTAAAATTTGAAATAAGAGAGGAACTAAATAGCTGCCATGCATTGCCTTAATGTTTTTAACACTCTTTGTTCGCAAATCAATCCACGTTTTTGGCATTAATGTTGTTAAGGGCATTTCACTGGTGCCCGAGACTGCGGTAATGCGGACTGGAGGGCCATGGTTCGGACTACTATGATCGCTAATGTTCACCTTTATCTTGTAAATCAAATTAAAAAAAATACACACAATGCTTTTCTTTTCAGAGTATTATTTCATCAAACCTTGGGAAAATAAAACTGTGCCATTAATAAGATGTTATTGTTAAAGTTTGCATTGCATGCTCTTGGTCTGGTGACTAAACAGCATGGCCATGCACCTGCAGGGATGCAGTACTTGCAGTGAGGCATACAGCTGATTTAAAGACACTCTGCTGGCAGACCGCATAAGAACTCAACTGCAATGCATTTATATCAAATGAGCCAACATCAAATAGCTCATCTGGACTGGAGAGACTTTAAGGTGAACAGCAGGTACTTTTCTGCAGGACTCGGTACTCAGGGCCAGTTTTAATGTCATACAGCAGATAACTGTCTACTGTAAGCACATTTCTCTTGCTTTGCATTTGACAGGGATATTTAAATCAACTTCACAAGGGAACAAGAACCTTGGCCTGCTTGTCTTTTGCATCGTCTTTTGGATCCATTTAGTGGAAAACAAATGCAGCAGCTCCACTTCTAATGGGGCCAGCGACGTGCAGCCTGAGGCTGGGGGTGTCACAGCTGGGGAGGTTAGCATGGCGAGGGATGTCAGCACAATATGAATAACAGAAGATTAGCATTCTAACACTAAACATTACCAAGAACAAAGCACTAAAACACACATGCTTGCATCCACTCCTACATGTGACGAAGGTGAAAGGGTGGGATGTATGCCTGTGAATGAAGGACGACTGCTCTCAGGCAGGAACGGAGACTACAACGCCCGAAACTATGACACTAAAAGCAGGACAAAAAGCAAGAAGAAACTTGCAGGAGAGGGGCAGCATGAATGAACTAGGCTAGCAAGCAAAAAAAGATGGCAGGTCCTGAAAATATTTGATAACAAATTGAAAACATATAAATTGAAGAAAAAAGGAGAAAATAACCAATTAAGGGAGAAGAAACATGGAAAATTTAGTCTAAATAAGGAAGCCTAAATTTAAAGCCATTTGAACTGCTAAAACAGACTGCAAGTCGACAAGAGAATACCTAGGCAAAGCAAGAGATAGAACGAAAGTCAAGTGTAAAGAATAACTCCGTAAGAATAAACCTGTTGGTGGCATGGACAGAGAGAACATCAGATTCTACCCACATTATACAATTGATAGTGGCACAGGAGTCATTGTATTGTTTATTATTGCCAATTTTCAATGTATTATCATATGAAACAGATCAATCTGTCAAATCTATGTGATGCGCTAAGAAGCTGGACTCCTGGCATTTGCTATGCATTAAAATGTTAATAACTGATAAAAAAATGAATAAATATAACTGCAATGCAAGTATAGACAGATGAATCAGAGATAATGGCAAGAATCTGAACTGACTAAAGCAATGAAAAATAAGCATCAGGGAAGAAAATATTAGGATTGGCTTGGCAGGAAAAGGAACAAAACATACTAGTGTAATTGTTATTCAGCTGTAGTGAATTGGACGACAAAAGAGAATGATTGCAATGAAACATTCAGAAATACAGCCATTATCAGGAGCAGCAGACCTCAAATTTATGAAATGTTGTGCAACACAGCACTGCATTAAAAGCCGCTTTGTAGCGCTTTGCAAAGTGAAATTGTGTGCGCTGAGGCAAGCTGTCTTTGCATCATGAGGAGATTATGAGATGACATCACCGATGCAGATGCTAAGATCATTGCAAAGTGTATTGACATTCACGCAAACAATAAACTCGGGGCCTGATGTATGACCATTTTTAGCTGTCGCAAACAGAATATCAGGTCGTTTGCAACCGCTAAAAAGAATTGTAGCATGTACAAACCCTATTTTGTGAGTCGGTCCTAATACCGACTTACAAAATAGGGTTTGCGAGTTGCTATTAGGAAGGGGCGTACCAAGGGTGTACCTTCCTAATAGCGAGTCGAAGGGGGATGTACGATTGTTTTGCAACCACAAATGCGGTCTCAAAACAATTGCAATTACCGCCAATTTCAAATGGGTGGTAAGCTAGTTGCAAATGGGAACGGGACCCCATCCCTTTGTGTTTGGCAACAAAACTTTTTTTTATGAGCAGGCAGTGGGCATTTTTTTCTTTTAAACACATCCCATTTTCCTTTAAGGAAAACGGGCTGCAGTTAGAAAAAAAATGTTGCTTTATTTAAAAAGCAAACACAGCAGGCCACCAACCCTGTGATTGTGACCCATTCCCAAAGGGTTGCAAAATGCGACCTGCCTCATGAATATTGATGAGACAGGTCATTTGCGACCCCATTGGGAATCGATAAATGTGTCTGAGACACATTAGTACATTCCGTTTTGTGATTGGCAAATTGTGAGTCGCAAAAAATTGCAATTTGTGACCCGCAAAACGGAATGGTCATACATCTGGACCTCGGTATGATGGAGACATGCAACATAAAAAGTTTTCATTTGAAGGTGTGTGCTTGACAGGCGTTGTAGTAGTGTTGGTGGTGCTGGAAACTGGCTACGATACCCCCAATTTCTGATCTAGGGAACCAGCAGCAGGTTGTCATCCCAGGCCCGAACCCGGAATAATGAAGAGAGAACAAGGAAAAGAAATAACTTTTCTGAACTCGAGATAGAAATCCTTAAGAGTGCAGTAACAAACACTATGTCAAATTTTATGTGATCGGAAAACTTCTGCCTGCAAACAAAGGCTCATTTTTGCACAAAAAATTCATCAATGGCAAATACAATTTTTAGTAACGTTCTTAAAACTGTATTGGCTAAAAGTGCACGTAGGAGAGAAAAAACTGCGTGAAATGTTTCAGTCACATCATAGACAAGTGGTCGCCATTTAACAAACCAACCACTAATTATATATTTTTTGAGTGTCTACAGTAACATAAAAGGGGGATGCCAATAAGCTATTTACTAAAAAACAGCAGGGCGGCCTCAATTTTTTTCTGTCTTTGGTTTGCTCATTATGTCTTCACTGATTTTGATTTATGGCTAGTTCTCTAGATGAACCAGGTAGTGTGTGCGTATTCACTTATCATTCATAAACAGAGATGGATTTTTCCTTACATCCCAAAAGAAAAATGGACACTTTCATTGGGGGTAATAGTCAACTCCAATTGGATTATTGTGATGAGTTTTATGTGAGAGCAGGCACAGGACCAGACAGGTTCCAGCTATCATTAGTGCAGCAGGTGGCGTGCACGCCTTTGCCAAAGTGTGAACGGCCAACAGTACCCCAAGAATGCCTATCTTTTCCTAACCAACAAGGAGGATCTGACATTTTCTCCATTTGCATCAGAATCTAAGGTACCCTCAATGACACTGAAACCAGATTTGAAAGCTGCAAATAGTTCAGAGCAATGATATTGAGGCTTGCCACTGGCACAAGTAATTTCTGTTAATCAGAGACCAGATGTAAACTGCACTGGCTCTTTTGCCACTGGCACCAGGGATTTTGGTGAACTATTGGAGGCCCAGTAGCGTAACTGGGAAGGACGGTCCGCCCTGGGCGGCACTATTTTTTGGGGCAGCGGAGGTGAGCAAGTTGTCTGTCGACTACCACCTCCCCCCTGAGAACAAGTCGTTTGTCAGCGTCCACCCCCCTGAGAGCAAGACGTTGGTCGACAGCCACCCCCTCCCCCCCACAGCTCTTACCTGACCGGGCGGCAAATTCAGGGACCTGCCCCGGGAGGCAACATGTCTAGCTATGCCACTGTGAAGGCCAAATGCAAACTGAACTGGCTCTTTTACTGGGACTATGTCACATTTAAGGGATTCATTATGATGTTTAGATGCCTTACTTGGAAGGCTCCCACATATCTGCCTCAAGCAGTTAAATGCCATTTGTTTGCCAAGCATCTAGGATTCAAGAAGGAAAGGTCCTTGAAAATAATAAGCACAATATTCTTGAAAGAGGCAACTAAATGCTTCTTACTTTGAGCTCAAGCACACTTCTTCTGAGCTCAAATAGGCCCACTCCTTCTTACATTTGGGGAAGGATCTTAAGCAACAATCATTTTCCCCGATATTTGTAGATTAAAGCAGAATACTGAAAATTTACCAAAGTATCTAATAACAACCTCTAGTGGCAATTTAAATTTTCAAGATGCCAGACCTAAAGTTGAAGGAGAGGCCAAAGAGCAAGTAGGTTGCCAATTGCACACATAAGCTTTCTAAAATCCCATGCAGCAAGATACAGAATAAAGGGTTTGTGATTATAGCACAGCGAAAGATGGTGGTTTGATGCAGTTAGCATTCTAGCATTTACACTAAAGGTTATACATTGGAACTACTTTGTGAATCAAAGAGGCCTAACTTCTGGGTGAAGGGTGGAATAGCAGCACAACAGAGGAAGACAGACACTTCCTCAGTACTCAATGACTGTGCACATTGCTAAGGTTCCCTGCTCTCAGTATAGTTCATCACCAATCGGTTCAGTCCCTCACATTTGCTATTTTTTTCCTCTTTATCGATTCCCTCATGTTTCAGTCAATTTGCTGCTAGCGGGTAAGGATTTTGTCCTCATTGTGTTTGTACCTCTTCTCTTGCAGAATCACGATGGACCCTACCACCACTCCTCTTTCCTGGACCTATAGAAGGCTTCCTGGTATTTCTCCTCGATCATCAAAGTAACCCAGGAGGAAGGACTGGTAAATCAAAGATGCTAAGTGTAATATTTCAGCTGTGACTTCCTTACAATATTGCAGTGTTACTGATACTCTGCTTCCATGTTATTCTAGAGGTGTTTGTTCTTTCACACGTATATACCTAACTTCCTTGTTCCTTCAGTGATTCAAAACTTCCCCATCCTGAACGTACTGCCCTACAGCTTTGGATAAAAGACTGTACTAGGCCTCCATTGTGTTTCTCTCTTTTCATTGTTCCCTATTTCCCATAGTGACCTGCCTTACATTTGGCACCACCCACGCCAGGGAAGGGAGGATAGGGATTTACATTGTACTGAAATTCAGATGTAAACTTGAAAAAAGGCCAATGCAGACCCTTACTCATGCATCTACTAACTCACTCCCTCACTCCCTATATTCTCTTGTCTTTGATTAGGCTTTAGAGAGACACTATGGGGAGATAAATAATTATCTATTTCATTCCTAGGAGTTATTGCAGTGCTCACAAGGACTAGGTTCTCCTTGCCTCTTTATTAGCTTTACTTGCAGATGATGATGAGTAAGGGGAGTACCTCAAGAAGTCTCCCTTCCCTATAATATTTAGCCCATACCCTTACATTTTTTATGTTGGTAGCAGTGTTGGTTACTGTGAGGAAAGCAGTTTATTATATGATGTGGTTGTGTTATCTCTCTGTGCAAATAAACTCACAAACCTGTCTTGGTACCAGTGAGGTTTTTTGCAAAACCTTAGCTCAATCCTGGGTAGCTGTGGCTTCGAGCCATTCAGATTTGTCAAAGGAACAAGTGCAAAGCATTTAGAAGTACCAAAACAGTAGAATAATAAATAAACATGACACAAAGAAATTCAGACACCAATTTATAAAAATAGCTCTTATTTTCATGAGGTATTAGACATCAAAATGAACAAAATCCACTGGAGGGTGCCGGAAATATAAATTATTAAGCAAATAATAAATCACTGCTTTTCATTCTGATCACAAACAAGCATTGTCAACTTCCGCAGTTAGCATTTTTTGGAAAACCTTTGAAATGTTTTTAAAGTTGAGTACGACTACTCTGGCCATCTGGGCAACCAACTCTGGCAGGGAGCAAGTCACAGGGGCCAATGAAGCTTGGTAGGACATTGACCTTGCAGTGAAAGCAGTCTCCAGCCCAGATCTAGGTTCTATGGGTGAACCGCCATAGACATCAATGGAGTGGTCGTAATGCAAGGAATACAGGATGCTGAAGGAAGCAGACGATGAGGATGCAGTGCTGGGGATCTTCCTGGGGATTCCCCTCAGTTTACAAACATGATGGGGAGACTTTGGCCACAGAGGTTGATGTTGCTCAAAGTCTGGTTGAAGTCAAGCCAAAAACAAACTGTCACCAGTCTCCAGATATAGTGAAAACCTGAAGTTCCCTTTATTTGAGGCTAGTATCCGTCTGGGCAACCAAACTGCACTCTGACAACTCTCCCGGGTCCTGCAGACTCGGATACAACTTTTGAGAGTTAAGGCTCAATCTCCCAGGCTGGGCTTCGGCTGTCATTGGTGGTCAGGCAATCTTGGCTACCATTTCACCAATCCAGACTGCTTCAGCTTTTGTGGCCCTGTAGCTGTAACAGGAAGTCAGTCAACCGATTCTTGGATTCACTTCTTATGTCTGGGGCCTGGAACTTAATTTTTCTTGAGCAGGGCGCCGCATGCACAGTTCTCTCTTTGCTAGCCCAAGGATCAACAGCTGCAGTCAGTCTTTGGTTCAGCCTCTCTTTGCACAATATAGGGAACAGCAGTGAAAGTCCTTCTTCACTCCTCTCTTCAGTGCAGACATGATATGAGGACTGTAGGCCACTTTTAAGCCCAGAACTTTCCTCGGGAGATGCAGCGGCTACTAACCAATGGGCTACCAGGTTCCCTCCCACCTGATGACACCTGCCTGTTAAGTGTGGCATCAAAATACAATGTTCTGCCCACTCCCAAGATGGCAAAACTCCTCTCTCAGTGTGTGGAGCTCGGTAGCCCACCCTAAATGTGGCTGCTTAAGGGTGAAAAGCCCAAGGTAAAGCTGGTGAAAAAACTGTTCCCACTCCACCATTTGCCCTATCAAGGCGGCTTCCCTTTGAAGCTTGCCTTTTGCTCTCACACCCCGTTTGGCCTTCCTTTATGTTGTTTCTTGAGAGTCAGTTACACCTCCCCCCAGGAGTGCAGAAGGCTGTCTTGTGGCCAGCAACCGTAAATAGTCACCGCAGAATTTTGGGCAGAACAGTGGCAATTTTCTAAAGTTGGCAGTTACTTGAAAGTTACATTAAAGTCTACTTAGGCATTAAGCTGGGTTTAATGTAACGATTCTTTTGATATTTTGACGTACCAACTTTAGAAGTCCCATTCAGAAATTAGCACAGCTGAGTTGTCAGCATGCAACCTTGTTACTTACCAATAGGGCTACTAGCTTTTTTATAGCAAAAAAGACAATTTGGAGTTTTTATTGTTAGGACATGTAAAATCACATGTCCCACTTTTTAATATACCGCAACGTGCCTTAGGACTCGATAGGCCTGCCTTAGAGGGTGACTTCCATATATTTAAAAGGAAGGTTTGGATTTGTTATTAATTTAAATGGCAAAATGCACTTTAGCAGTTCAAAAACCTCCTTGCCAGACAGCAGGGAGCCTTGCTTTACTCTGTTTTACTTGTGATGGCACAATAAGTGCTGCAGTTCAGGAGATCCACTTTAATTTACAGGCCGTGGGTACCCCTGGTACCACATACTAACAGCTTATAAATACGTTAACTTATGCCAATTGTGGGTGAACAAATTAGACATACACCTTTTAAGGGTCAGAGCCCTGGCACTGAGGACTGTTTAGTTTGCCTCTTGGCAACTTCAGAGTCGGAAAAGCAGCAGCATCAGTCCAAACATGTAGAGGTGATCAAGGAAAAAGATACATTTCCTTACAACTGTGTGAAAATGTTGTGTATAGAATAAGAACGTGATACTGTTAAGTGGTATGTATACATTACATATGATGGTGCTAATATTCAGATATCACTGTGGGACATCATTTAAACTTGATCAATATTAATGGTGTAAATGAAAGGAGACTACTTCATTGAAACAATAAACTGAAAAATATAAGAACTTTATGTACTTCAATACTATGGGGCATTATGGAAGGCATTCATTCACATGTGATAGGTTCACTGTTGCTTTGTAAGAATGTGACCTCAATCTATGTTGTTATCTTTGAATTTGCTGGCTTCCAGAGCAACTGAAGGGTTATGTGTTGCTGGAACTGTTACTTAGGTATTTTGCCAATTGAAGTGGTCTGCAGCATTCAAGGTCAGCACACCCTAACAAGGTTAAGCTCATGCATAAAGCTTTCATAAAAGTGCAATGTCATCAAATCAGTACATCTCAGTGAAAATTGAACGCTATAAAATGTTAAATGAAAGGAAATTGCTTAATTGAAAATGAATTACCATCAAATGCTTACATGAGAATTTAAATATGAAATTAAAAAATGCAAAAGCTGCATCTACCAAAATGCTAAGCACCTTACTGAAGGGTTATATATGCAGATGTGATAAGTGCTGCTTTGATTGAATGTGGCCACAATCAATGTTGAAGTATTAAAGGTAATCTAATAGTCTAAAAGTGTTATTGTAACATGAAATATAGATAGATCGATAGGTAGATAGATAGATAGATAGATAGATAGATAGATTGACTATCTTCCCCTAAGATCCCAAAATGAATTAGAAATTTGACCACTTCCGAAAAGAAGCTCTTTTTGGTGCCTCACCGACTGACCTAAATAAAAGCCAAACTAGCCACAAGTTTCTTGTTAATACTAGAAGGTGAATAGCTGCCTTTAAGATGTGAGTCTGCATGTCTAAGTATAGAAGGGTCAGACCACCCTGCTAATTAGACTGAAGAAAATCGGACATATGTTAGTTAAGTCTGCAGGATGTTGGTTTTGCATACATTAATCACAATTCAGCACCCTCTATGACAGACACTTCAAGATCCATATAATATTTAATGTGATGCTAAACAAAGATATCTACCAATTCACTACAAATTTGAAGTCAATTGTGACACCAGTTGGATCAAAAATGTCATAAAGAAATCTATATATTGTCTACGGACTCACACTTTACCACTTATCAAGCTTTTTTTAACATCTCTTATTTCCTCATAATTAATTTCTCCAAATCCATTTTCTGCCCATCAGACAGTGGAGATAATTGTAAACTAGATAGGTATTACATGAAAATCTTTATGTTAAGTGTATATTCATCAACTATATACAGATATAAAATGTGAATTCTTCTAGAATGATCTTCTAAGGCACTACAGCAGACTTCATTCTATATTTTCATGATAGTATTCTTAAATGCATTGGATTTAATGACTTTGCTAAAAGATATCACAATATAGGACTTTGCATTGTCCACCCTAAATCAAATTTTTTTTCTGCATCTGCTTTTTTATATGACATTGTGTGTCCATAATATCTTGCAAAAGTAAAACATTCTTTGAGTTGTTCTGTAACTCTACTTCTAGAGCCACAATTCAATCTCAAAAGTAGAAATTACATTTTGAGTGACCTTGTTTCGACTTTGAGAATATTCTATGTACCTTCTATGAAAGGATGCCATACGCCTGCCCCACACCTGTAGGCACAAACCAGCCAATGTTTAATCTAAAAGAACTTAAATGTTTTGTTGTTCATAACATTTAAACATTTCTGATCCTGCTATCTATTAAAATATTACATACAGTTTAAACTATTCATTCCACAATTTAATGATAGGGGAATTATCATAGCGGTATATACTCTTATGCTCTAACTACTGATTTTCCTACGCCAATCTTGTATTAACTCAATTGTAGTAAAGCCTTACTCAAAGCTACTTTACCTGAAAAAAGATGTAGGGTATAAAATTGAGTTACCCCCAATTTATTGAGGTTGTGATGCTAAGCCCCCAAAAGTAATTACAGCCATTTCAGAAAAAAGGAGAATGGACAGGGTCTTTCACGGCATACCCTCAGGTTATGTTAGAGAGGAAAGTAGTATTTCTAGTTAGGCAATCATGTCAGACATCTCTCATTCATGAGTAGTTTGTCTAGAGCCCCAAGAGGACCCCAAAATCAATACAGAGACACAATAGTTAGTCTTTTACCATATGAATATTTATTATACACTATTTGTCTATGAAGCAAGTTCAATGAAATATTTGTACATTTTAAAAATAGCTTAGCAATGGTTATGCATGTTAGGGCAAATATCAAATATGCCCTAATTATATTTTATCACATATCCCTATTCTACTAGTTTTTCCTAAAATTGCTGCAACCACCCTTTTATTAGCATGGTTGAATTTGCTTTTTATTATATATTCATTTTCTAATACACCAAATCATGCAATGTCTCCCTGCCTAACTTATGGTGTCTCTAGATTTAAAGTCAAAACTGTGTGGTCAGCGCTCCTCCAGTAGCCAGTCTCTCTGTATAACCCCGCCCCTATGCCATTACTATGCACATTTTTAAGGCATCGATTTCAAAGGAGTGAGGAAGGCTCAGCTCATGCATGGCTTCTCACCAACAACTACAACAGCCAAAGTGGCAGTTTGTGAATGGAATGTGGTGGAATCTACAAATGTTGTTTTTGGAGCTGTCAAACATCTTAATTAGAAGGCAAACTGGAAAGTTGTCACACAGATACCAGGTGTTGGGGCTATGGATGTGGCATCGGAGATTGTGGCAGTGGTGGTGATGAGTGGAGCTCTTGTAAAAGTGGCTGTGTTATCAATTGTTAGTATGCTATTCCTTGGCCTTGGTTTTGTAGTGGATATATGTGCTCAGAGAATAGCACTCGTTACTTAGCATGCGTTTAGTACGCATGCCATTACAACTCGGTCGTTAGAACGACCGCATTGTTAGTTCGCATACCTTTACTACGCAATTCGGAACAACGAATTGCAGTAGGGGGCGCTGGATGTTGGAATACTATAATTTACTATTCCAACTCCAGTCTATGCGGACACTAGGGAAGGTGTTGGATTTTAAATCCAACACCTTCTCCCCCCTAATGCAAGTCGTTGTTCCGACTTGCGTAGTAAAGGTATGCGAACTAACAACGCGGTCGTTGTAACGACCGCGTTGTAATGGCATGCGAAGTATCGCATGCAAAGTAAACGCTTTATACCATGCTCAGCATATGTAGGGCAATCTCTGCTAGGTCACCTGCAAGAAAAGTAACTGTACCATGTAGGTAGCTAAAAATAATCCTCATGTATCAAAACTGCTTTTCCTTACCCCTGACAGGCACAACTGTCCCTGCCTCCAATCCTGTAGCTGTTACCATTTCCTATTTCATAGCATCTTAGTTGTAAAGATATATGTGTTTGTAATAGCCTGCAAGCAGCTGTTGCTCCTAATAAAAAAAACACTCTCCTTCTGAAGAGTTGAGCTGTGTGTGCATACCAACTCTCCAGAGATATTTTATTGGTCATCAAAATGCCCACTGTATCCATGAGGATTATTGACAGCTGAAATGCTATTTTTAGAGTGTGTTTATGTGGTATCAATGTTTTTAGTGCGGCATGTTATCCCTAAATTATCACAATATAAGAAGCATGTTTGTTCAAATTGATGACATTTTAGTAGGCCCTCCTTATTTTATTTATTCTTACATATTTTTTCTTAAACCAATCTTATGAACTATTGCGCATATAACTGTCAGTGTTTTCACAATTGTAATGATTTTTATTAATCAGACAATAAAGGCTATATTTGAGCTCTCCAGTCTTCTACACACTCGCCTCCCTGTTCCACGCAACAGTGGCAAAACCAAAGCCCAGGCTTACATTTACCTCTTTGTAAAAGTGCTATATAAAGTAGTGTGTATATGAACACTTTATTTAACCACTCAACTATGAAAGTAAATACTTTTTTTAAGTTTCAAATGTTGATGTCATCTTTTGGACAAAAACAATGCAACCACCTTTTCTGAATGTGCAGTAAAACCAACCAGATTTGGTTGTTATGGCACCATTGTTGCCCCCTTGACTGAGCTGACTTCTAAGAAGCAACCCAGCAAGGTGATCTGCAAGGAGGCCTGTCAGAAAGCCTTCAACTCCTTAAGACAGGCCATGTGCACAGCCCCTGTGCTCAAGGCACCTGACTTTTCCCACTAGTTTATTGTCCACAAAGGGAAATTATGCAAATTTTACAGCTCCCTAACCTGAAGGTATGTGCCAAGTGGAAATGTTTCTGTGATCCATAAAAGAGTATTTTATTTGCTTTTATTCACTTTTTAACAGTGGCAGCTCCTCCGCTAAGGCGGAGGAGCGTCGCCCCACTGCTATTTTAGCAGTGCAGAAAAGAAAAAGAAAATGATAATAACAGGACGTTATTATCATTTGATTTTTCTATGCGGGAGTCAGGCGGGGCTGGGTTCTGATGCCAGAGCAGGGGAGGAGTGGTTTGCACTCCTCTAAGTGCACGTGACAGCAGCGGCAGCCGGCTCAGGTAAGCGTGGTGGGTGGGGCAGGGCACAGCAGGGGGGAAGCTGACGGAGTAGGTATAATTAAATAAAGAAATAATACCTATTCCGTCGCCTGTTGACTTCCTCCCCTGCCATGCCCTGCCCCGCCCCACCGCCCACTGTGCTTGCCTGAGCTGGCCACCGCTGCATGATGGTTTGGCCAGCCCTAGATGGCCGGGCAAACCATCATGCGCACTTGGCATGTTATCCATTGGGCTGTGTTACTCAGCCCCGTGGAGAACATGACCAGGCTCCCAGGCACTGCCTAAGCGTCCAAACAGGACGCTCACACCAATCACGACACTGCTCCTGCAGCATTGTGATTGGCTGGGAGAGTCTGAAGCCTGGGTGCTTACGGTGCTTCCAGCCGACCTTCCTTCCAGGACGGAGGAGAGACATGCAGCGGCGGGAGAGGCGACACGGCGAAGAAGGTAAGTTAATTTGTTTTTATATTTTTTAATCCATCCACTCTCCCCCTGCCCCACCACCCCCATTCCCAGACAACCGCCACTGCTTTTTAAAGACGGATTTGTGCATGTACAGTATTATCACATGATAATACCGCTCATGCACAAAGAACATCATGTAAACATGAAATGGCATAAAAACGGAGCACCAATTATTTGTACTTGAACTGAATTGCAAAAACGTATCTCATATAATACTAAAGAGATCTCTTTTTTAAACTGCAAAAGACTGATTTGTTGAAGGATGAATATAATATCATATTCATTGGCAGCCATTTCGAACATTGCAATCCATTTCAATCTTCTAATCTAATAGACTTCCGCATTACAGGCATTCACCTTTTACAAGAATGGACTCTGAATAATTGTGGCAGGTGTAGTTTATGCATAAATCAAACAAAAACATCATGGTAGAATGAATAAAATAAAGACCGTATTCAAGGAAAAAGATAAGATCAGTCATACCTTTAAATTATGAAATTAATGTTCTAAGGTACAAACCACATAACAATACAACACAGTCCTGGGATCCATAGTGGCATGTGAAATTCTAAACAAGCTTTGCGTAACTCTTTGTGTTACTTAGATGGACAAGTCCTTTGAGCCATATTATTTACCTACAACAGTGGCATCCGAAGTTCAGACATTTTTTTAAAATTCTGAACATTCAAATTCTCATTGTAAAAATGAAGTTCAACACAAATGTTTTTGTAACATTATTGGTTTCTAAAAAAACATTTATGCTACGCAATTAAGCAATGAAACATCCACTGCTACCAAAATAACCCCTTTAAACACATTTATGATAAAGATTAATGATTCCCTAACTACTCAGCTGTATCCCCACTCACTCCACAAATAAGCCCTCATGGGTGAGACAATCATAGAAGGATGGGATGGTGACTTAATAGATTGGTGGAGCAACTGGTAGTATAGTACTACGGTAAAGAGTCAGAATATCGAGTTGGAAATGTCGACTTGCACTAATATTGAGTGCAAAATATCAAGATACATAAATATCGACTGCAAGAGTATCGTGGTCAAGAATATCGAGTTTAAGGTAAGAAATATCGTTTTCTAAAATATTGAAGTCATTAATATCGTTTGCAAAAATATAGTTGTAAAAAATATCGTTTTTTTAGTTAGTGTTATGTATTTTAGTACATATTTTAAATGTATGTGCTCTATTTTTTTGTTTAAGTATTGGATTTGTTTTTTAATATATGTGTTAAATTTTTAGATGTTATTAATTTTATTTTAAGTAAATTTTGCGTTTTAGTTCCATAGCGGGTTGTTGGTTTATAGGAGAATAGGGTGGGAATTAATTCATTTATTAATATTTTTATTAATTAATATTTATTTATTTTACATTGTTAATTGTGGGAATTATTTTATTATTCATTATTTATTAATTGGTTGTTAATTATTATTAATTAATTGATTATGTTAATTGTGTCATTTTTTTAGGAGCGGGTAGTGGGTTGATAGGGGAGAAGGGTGGGAAGTAATTTAATTATAATTAATTTATTAATATTTGTATTAATTAATATTTATTTATTTTATATTTTATATTGTTAATTGTGGGAATTAATTTATTATTAATTATTTATTAATTGGTTAATTATTATTAATTAATTGGTCATTATGTTAATTGTGTTATTTTTTAGGAGCGGGTTGTGGGTTGATAGGGGAGTAGGGTGGGAAGTAATTTAATTTTAATGCATTTATTATTATTTTTAATATAATATTTGATTAATTTTATTTTATAGTGTTAATTGTGTGAACTAATTAATAATTATTTATATTATGCTTGTTAATTGTTATTAATTAATTAGTTAATTGTTAATTAATTATGTTAATTGTGTCATGTTTTACGAAATTGGTGGTGGCATTTATAGGGAATATGGTGGGAGGTAATTTATTTATAATTAATTAATTATTTGTTAATTAATGCTAATTAATTAATTAAAATTTAAATATGCCAATTGTGTAATTATTTTGATGTGTGAGTTGTGGGGTTTATAGTGGTAAATGGTTGGAAGTATATTTTTTTAAATTAATTAATGATTTGTTGTTAATTGATATTCATTTATTAATGTAAAATTAGTTATGGAAATTGTGTAAATATTTTTAGGTGTGTGTTTTGGTGTTTATTGGCGTAGAGGGTGGAAAGTAATTTAGTTTAAATTAATTAATCATCACTTGATCATTATTATTCATTTATTAATGGATAAATATTTTTGGTAATTGTTTAGTTTTTATTTTGTTTGGGGCTTTAGGTTCAATAGCTGTAACGTTTGGTTTGCACATTAATTTTTACATTTTTAAATGTGTTTTATAATTATTAATATTTGTTTAATTGATAATTAATTGTGTTAAGTATGGAGGTACACTTTTTGTTTAATTTAGATGTGTATTGTAAATTGTGTGGTATTATAGGGTAGGAAAATAAATATTACTTTTATGTAATTTTTAAATATTTGATTAAAATTAATTTCTGTTACAAAATATTTGTTTGTAAATTTTTTCTTAAATTTAAAAAAATAATTTTTAATTTTTATGTCAATTTTAGATTTTTGCTACATTAAACCATTTTTATATGTTTTGTTAATTTTTATATTTTTATATATGTTCTGTTTTGTTTTTTTTTATTATATTTTGTATTGTAGCTGATATTTTGTTTGTTTTTAAATTTGAATTTTGTTCTGTGGGAATAGTAATTTTTACCCCTCCGCTATCCAACACTTTCCCTACTGTTGCATTCGCAGGAGTGAGAATAGTAATTTATACCCTTACTCTATCCAACACTTTCCCTACTGTTGCACTTGCAGGAGTGGGAATAGTAATTTTCTCCCCTCTGCTATCCAACACTTTCCCTACAGTTGCACTCATTGGAGTGGGAATAGTAAATTAATACCCTCCGCTATCTAACACTTTCCCTACTGATGCACTCCCTGGAGTGGGAATAGTAATTTTATCCCCTTTGCTATCCTACACTTTCCCTACTGTTGCACTCATTGGGGTGGGAATAGTAAATTATTCCCCTCCACTATCCAACACTTTCCCTACTGTTGCACTCGCTGGAGTGGGAATAGTCATTTTTACCCCTACGCTATCTAACACTTTCCCTACTGTTGCACTCACTGGAGTAGGAATAGTAATTTTTATCACTCTGCTATCCAACACTTTTCCTACAGTTGCACTTGCTGGAGTGGGAATAGTAAATGATTTCCCTCCGCTATCCAACACTTTCCCTACTGTTGCACTCACTGGAGTGGGAATAGTAATTTTTACCCCTATGCTATTCAACGCTTTCCCCACTGCTGCACTCGCTGGAGTGGGAATAGTAATTTTTATCCCTCCGCTATCCAACACTTTCCCCACTGTTGCACTTGCTGGAGTGGGAATAGTAATTTTTTCCTCTCCGCTATCTAACACTTTCCCTACTGTTGCACTCATTGGAGTGGGAATAGTAAATTATTCCCCTCCGCTATCCAACACTTTTCCTACTGCTGCACTCGCTGGAGTGGGAATAGTAAATTATTCCCTTCTGCTATCCAACACTTTCCCTACTGTTGCACTCGCTGGAGTGGGAATAGTAATTTTTTACCCTCCACTATCCAACACTTTCCCTACTGTTGCACTCATAGGAGTGGGAAAAGTAAATTATTCCCCTCCGCTATCCAACACTTTCCCTACTGTGGCACTCGCTGGAGTGGGAATAGTAAATTATTCCCCTCCGCTATCCAACACTTTCTCTACTGTTGCACTCGCTGGAGTGGGAATAGTAATTTTTTACCCTCCACTATCCAACACTTTCCCTACTGTTGCACTCATAGGAGTGGGAAAAGTAAATTATTCCCCTCCGCTATCCAACACTTTCCCTACTGTGGCACTCGCTGGAGTGGGAATAGTAAATTATTCCCCTCCGCTATCCAACACTTTCCCTACTGTCTTGTGGTTTGCGGCGGCCTAGCCCTGGCCTGCCTTGCTGGTTTGGCCTGTGCCTGGCTGCCATGCTGCTTTTCTTTGCACACGTTACTCTGAGCTGTTGTTCTGTCGACCTCTGCTCTTGCCATGTTATTTTAGCACTGTCTGCATTTTCTGTCTCTCACCTTTTCTCCTGTTCGGTTTGGGCTCAGACTGCACAACATGTACAAGGTCGAATAACAGCATCTCCTTGTTCTTGCTGATTTGGCCTGTCCCTCGCACCTAGACATAACATTATGTACAGCTGCCATTGAGAAATTAGTGTGCTTTTAATATTGCGGTTCGCCCGCTCTACAGACAGTTGGAGAATACCTTTCCAGAGAGAAGAGCTGTGATTGTCTGCTGATGTAGCTTTGCATCTAGAGACTGAGGTATGGGGGTTCGCTAGTCAAAGCCCAGAGGTCTTCTATTTTTATAATAAACTAGCTTACAGCACAGGGAGGGTGGTAATGTTAGTTAGACATATATCCACTGCTTTATGAGATGCTTTCCCAGTTTGTATTCTATGGAGTTGTAACCATGCTAATTATATTATTCATATGCATTATGATAATAGTACTGACACGTGTACTGTATCTTAGAGCACGTAAGTCGAAATAAACGTTTTGAACTACACAGTGTCTCTTATTACGCACGTTGTGGACAGGTACGAGTGTGACGAAAGAGTGTTCTTGCCTCTGCGAGTCCTGAGAGAGAGATACCGTGTTCTGGGTTGTCTAATCATTGGTACATTGGTGCTAATGGGACGCTAAGGCTAGTTGGGTTGGGGTTTTGGGTGCTAAGGTCTATGGTTGGCTCACCACTATATTCCGAGGTCCTATTATCCTGTGCATAGCTCTGTATGTGCAGAAACCTTATGACATGGCGCGACCAACGGGTGGGGCAGCTTATCTGCGGGACGCTTGAGTAGTACTTGTGCTTGTCCACAATACCCTCACATACGCTTCCGGAAGCGTGTGTGACGGTGATACCTCCTATATTGAAGTTTTTGTAGGTTCTTTCAAGCTTGAAGTTGTTAAAAAAGGTTTCTTAAACATAACCCTTTTTGTGCTGCCTCTTGTAAGGTTGTCGAATAAACCCGTTAGTAATGGCGGGTATAGACATAGCGGCGCATAGCCGCACAGCACTCCGGGATCACTTACGGGTGTATGGAGTGCCAGACACAGGAGTTGATCTAGTCTTTGTGGTTCAAGCCGATCCGGCTTTCCACTTTGAGGTGTTCTACTCTTGGATCACTTTTCCAGCGGTGGACGCGAACGATAATCTGTTCCATGAATATGAACCCACTAACGTTCCCGCTGTCTATCGACCGTATACTACTCTTGAAGTACCGCTCACGGCTTGGCAACACCGTGTTTGGTTTAATGGCGCCCTCCCACAACCGACTACCACGGTTCGTTTAGGCCCCTTATCTATTGAGGGGGCCACTTGGCCTGTTTTGGCCGGGTACACCCCACATCCGCGTTATATGACTATACCAGTCGCGGAACTGCGCACTATGTATGCGGCCTTGGTGCAGGTGCATCGAGCTTTAGTGCGATATGTTACAGGCAGCATCCATGGAGCCGCTCCTGGAGTTGCCGGCCAACCAGCTGCTGCAGGCGGAGTGACCATAAGTCCTGTCATGGTGAATTCGGTGATGGGCAAACGTCCACAAAATAAGGATGATTTTCCTTATTGGCTTGCAGAAAAATTTGATCAGTTGGAGGCAGTTTTTCCACATACAACCCCAGTGGATAAACATCGTATTTTAACGATTAGTTTGCCAAAAGACTTAATTCCCGAGTTGACAGCATGTGACAACTGGGGTAAGGTATTCGCAGCAGTATATTCTAAATGTTTTGGTACTCCTTCCATGACGGTTCTCCCCTCCGTAATTAAAAAGTACAGGATGAACATGGCCCTGAAGCGGCTGTGGAATTAGGGATGAGACTGGTGGGAGTGTTTGAAGTAGTAGCTGAGCTGATCCTTGCGAATGTCAAGGGCGATGCAGTGAACTTTCAAGTAGCTAACGCTTTGGCTCTGGTCCCAGAATTGGACAGGCCTCGCGAGTTACCGAAAATTATTACCCAGGCTTACAAAACTATTAGTAGAAATAGCCTGGGTAACAAGCCTTTTGCAAAACAGCAAACACAATCGCAACAACAGCAACAACAACAAACCAAATCTCAATCTGAGAAGGATGAGAAACCAGTCTTCACTAAAAAGAGCTGGAAGCTGAAAAAACAGGGTAAGCAACAAAAGAAGCCGGGGTCGAGAGGAGCATCCCCGGTTTCAGTTTCTTCTGAACGCACTTATGATTTACGCGATAGAGCGAGAATTAAATCACCGGATAGGTTTCAGATCCCTGATGCACGTTCTCCTCGTTCTTCACAGGCACAGACTTCGTCACAGGCCGGTGGAGGAGACCGCCAGGATAGAGGAAGGGACCGAGAGGCTCCCCAGGGACGAGACCAACCTCGACAACAAGTCAGAGGAAAAGCGGAAGACTTTCAACCACAATTTCAGAAGAAGAAAGTTGCCGCTGTAACAGCGAAATATGCCACAGACGGTGAGAACGAGGCTCCTGAATCGGACGTGGGCAGTAACCCTCCTAGACAACGCCGCAGAAGTTACCATAGTGCGGGAGGCGCTACGTCCTCATATGGAGGCGACAGCAACTGAAACATTCATTACTGTAGAGACAGCTGACACCAGAGTAGCACCCCTGATAGACTTTTTAATATTGTCATACAAATCGAAGGTGATATACAGCGTATAATTAAAGGGATTTTTGGAAAAATCTAACCTCTTCATATGACATTTTGTTAGCAGAGGTGGATTGGACACCCCCCTTCGTTCTTGCTGCGAGTAAGGGGGAGGAGGTAATCCTTCCGAGCTTTTCTCGACATGTCCCAAAGGACAAAGCGGAGGCTCTGGCAGCTGAGTGGGCAGTGGCCCTAGCTCCTGCGTTATACCGCAATCACGTGGGATGGGATGAAGATTCTCCCCCCCATGAAATACCTTTGCGGTCACTACCGCAGCCACAACCCCAATATCCCATAAAACGTGAGGCCAAAGGCCCCGTTTCCGAAATTCTGACTCAGTTGGAATATCAGGGAGTAATTGAACCCTGTGTATCACCTATGAACAATCCCCTTTTCGCGGTTTCTAAACCCGATGGATCGTACCGCTTAGTTTTGGATTACCGGCATTTGAACTCTCATTGTCGGACCTTCGCGGTGCAAAACACCCATAGTTCTGCGCTTGTAGACAGTCTTGTTCGTAATAAATACAAAACGACCCTTGACCTTTCAAATGGATTCTACACGCACAACTTAGCCCCGGAGAGTGGCCAATGGTGCGCTTTTACTTCCGGTGGTAAAATGTTCAAATTCAGGCGTCTTCCTATGGGCTACAAAATAGTCCAGGCGTATTCGCCGCTCGTGTTGTCTCTCTGTTAGACGGCATCGATCCAGACGCCTGTTCGTACGTAGACGACATTTATCTGACAGACGACGAATTGTTTCCGCATCTAAACCAAGTAGACCGCATTATTCTTGAATTTGCGTTTCAAGGTTACAAAATTAACTTTGCCAAATCTCATATTGCGGAATTTACTGTATTGTTTTTGGGCTATGAGCTCAACAATGAAGGTAAGGGCTTAGCCCCCCATTTTCTGGAGAAATGTGCACTTCTGTGCCCTCCTACTAATCTGAAGAAACTGCAGTCATTGCTGGGCTTTCTAAACTTCGGACGTACATACATTCCCGAATACGCCCAGCGTATCAAGCCACTGTATGCCTTGATACAACCTACCTTTTCGAAGTCTTGTTGGCTTCCGGAGCATACCTCCATACTACAGTCTTTACAGACTGACCTACTTGAGTCTAAATATCTTTTGACACGTGATAACCACACAAACCTGGTGATTAGAATCATTCCAGGAGCAGTGGGTTTCACGTACTTAACCTTTAATGAAGGTGATACAGTACCCATAGCATACAAGTCACATCTGTACACCTCCGCAGAAATGCGGTTTTCATCTGTGGAGAAAGTTCTGACAGCAGTGCAAATGGCGATTCTGAAGGAGCGCGCACTGGCACAGGGAAAACGCATTCTGGTGGTAACACCATATCCTGCTCTAGAGGCAGTGACCAAAGCAAGTGTACCGAACTCTAAAGCGTTGCACCCTCGTTGGATACAATGGGCAACCTCGTTGACGTCTCCGGATGTCACTTTCATATTCGATTCTTCTCTTCAGACTCAGGAGTTCTTACAGTATGAATTCGTTCATCCTCCTCCTCTGTCTTTATTGCCGCTTGAGGATTACGACTGTGTGATCTACACCGATGGTTCGGCACAACCGGCCACGGGGTCCAAGCATGCTTATTCAGCCGCATGTGCTATTGTTGCAGGTACGTTTGTGAACGGAAAGTTCAAATCCACTGTGGTACATACGCAGACACTCGGGGACAGTACCGCACAATTGGCCGAGTTGCGAGCATTGGTGCTTGCGCTTGAGTTCGTCAATCCTGATGTGACCACTTTAATCGTGTGCGATTCTTACTACTGTGTTCAATCAAACAATGACAATCTGTTCTTTTGGTCGCAAAACGACTATAGAGACGCTAAAGGCAACACAATCAAGCATAAAACGCTTTGGGTTCGAGTGGCAGAATTACAACGACGTCTGCCGCTCACACAGGTGGTTCACACCCTAGGCCATCAGCGGGTGGGCGCACACGCTGTTGGTAACAGTCTGGCAGATGAAGCTGCCAGATCAGCAGTAGTCACGTGTTCAGTAGCAGCAGTTACTAGATCCATGTCTAAAATAGACACTGATATCTTGGCAGCTATTGCTGCAACAAAGGAAGGAACGAATTACCCTAGGGGATTCCCTTCCAAATATTCTTACCAGATAGGTCCTGATCAGGCTCCTTATGTAACAATACCTGACGTTGGTGATCGGCTGATCCCCAACGCGGACCGCAGACTTTCCTTGATAACGGCAGCACACGAAGGCATGGCTTCGGCTCATGCTGGTGTGTCTGCGACAATTTCCATCTTGCAGCAGCGTTACTGGTGGCGTGGTTTATATAAAGATACCCGTAATTATGTGCTTTCCTGTGACGTTTGTCAACAGATCAAGCCTTCCACGGTCGCACGACCACCTCAGACCTCGCTCGGAATTTCAAACAGACCCTTTGGGTGTGTTTACTTGGATCACTGCGGTCCATTTTCTTCGGACACTGCCTATAAATATATCTTAGTGGCAGTGGACTCGTGCACACGGTTCATCTGGGTCTGGCCACAACGGAGTGCTGACGCTCGAAATGTCATCAGGGATTTGCGTGTCTTTGTGGGAATTTTTGCATGCGGCACCTTCCATTCTGACCAAGGTCCGGCGTTTGCCTCTAAGGCTTACAAGGATGCAATGGGTTCCTTGGGGGTGCGGGTGAAATTTTCGTCTCCGTATAGGCCTGAGGGCAACTCTATCGTTGAACGAATGAACCGTGACTTAAAGCAATCCTTGACAGCTAGAGTTATAGGTACTGGCAGGAACTGGCTGGCCCACTTGTATACCGTTCAGCGTGCACTTAATAATCTCCCTAGAAGACCTCTGGGTGGGCGGACCCCTTACGAAATGCTCTTTGGCATACGAATGTTTGTGCCTGACCTTGATGGTCTAGACATGGCGGCGCAATCCGCCAAGTTTGATGTAGATAACCATTCTACTATGTTACAGGACTTACAAGAAGCCCGAGACAAACTTGCAATTGCACATTTGCCTTCAGCCACAGACCCTGTTCTGCAAATTCCGGTTGCCGGCTGGCTTCCGAAGATTGGTGACCTGGTTCGAGAGAAGGTGGAGAACAAAAAAGAATTCGGCCCCTCTTTTCGTGCACCGGTTCCAGTCCTGGGCTTGAAGGGAACACGTACAGTCATCTTACCACCGCTTCCCGGTCGCAAGGAGAACAGATACATCTCAGTGGAAAATGTCAAGCTACAACATCTGGCCGATCCTGAATAGTGTCACACCAGCGGTTTCTTGTCCTGCCATTTATCAGACATGTGTTCGAGGCATTCCTGCCCGGACGGTCACTGATGTTACCATGGAGATGGTTGATTTGCCTGAAAATATATTCGAACCCCCTGTCTCCCCCTGCATCGACGAGGACGAGTATACCTATCCCGCCACAGAGTCGGTGGCACACCAACCAACAATGCCACTGAGCCCGACACATTATTCTTTGGACTCGGAGTCCAACTCATCAACAGTCCCATCCAAGTTCAGTCTTTTTGTATCCTGGTTTAGAGACAATTTTTTGATTCCACCTTGGACATACATCTGGATGGTGCTTTTCTTAATTTTTTTGTTCATGTCCATTGGCTTTGTCACAGTGTTTTTTCTACTCAACAATGGTCACTATTTACCTGAACGCTCTGCTGTGAACAGTGTTGCTGGAACTTTGGCTCCACATTCCTCTTCACACATCATGAAGCGTGACCACACATTTGTGAACATTTCAGCGTTTCCAGTTGCTGATGGCATCCTATGGGATGCGGTAAACTTTCAAATCCATGGCCCGACAGAAATTATTAATGTACCAAATGTCCTTCGAGTTTCGATGGGTGATGTAGTAAAAAGTAATATTCATTCTGACGATTGGGATGTGCATGCCGTTGAAGCATTGTTTGCTGATTTAAAATATTATGCTTCCTTTAATGCTGAGGATTTGTATATGAATTCTGCGAATTATGCCGATTTGTATTGCTACCAGCATTGGGGCAACCATTTTCTCCACAAACCAAGTGCACTACGCAGCCCTGTTACCTACACCCAATGGGAACATTGCCCGAACCCCTTACCAGGTAGCTCCCAGACTCTTCGAAATAAATTCACCTATTTCACTGATTTTAATCGATCGAACCCTGGGTCCTATTATTTTAAATTGAAAGCCCCATTGACTCAAAAAATCATGTTAACCCACACGAAATTACTTTATTCAGGTTCCTTCTTGAACGCTTTAGCTGTGGGTGGTTATGAGTACTGGAGGGACACTGTGGATTTGAAATCAATCTGGGGCTCAAAGCCATGGCAGGTTCAGGGCACAGAGGCTTTGCACCGTGCTTGTCTTATCCCGGCCCAAATCGTGTTTCTAAACGCTTCCATCTATCAGACTACATGTTGGGGTTTGGCTACTACTAAGCAATTAAACGCACCTTCCCTTCCGTCCCTGTCAAGCGCTCCCATTGATAGTTCCCGTATTAATATGTCCCTTGTGACGTTGCAGGCTCTGTTTCAAAACAACTCCTTTAACGTTTCTTCACTGGTACAGTCACCCTGGTTGGCATGGCCCATATCATCGAATGCATGCCAACTGCGTTTTCATGGCACAGTTCCTGGCTACAGACAGGACAAGCCTGATCCGAGATTTGCTGAAACTCGTACTGTCACCACGTATTCAGTTGGTAAATTATGTAAACAATGGCTACACCATTCGTCCCTAGACTCTGTTAAACAACATTTGTCCCTCCTATCAGGCACTATTGATCTGTCCGACTTTATCTTGGGACCTCGTGGTCCCCGACCGAAGAGATTCATTTATGAAGCGTATAATGAACTCTGGAAGCTGTCACAAATGGAAGCTGCTTCCCGTCTTCGGGAAATAGACCAAGCAAATTTGGAAAAGGTGCTTGCTGTTGTTGACAATAGTATAAATACCCTATCTTCCCGCATTTACACATTAGAGAATATTGTGTCCTCTGTTGTTGATATTGTACAAGATGATGTTTCTATTTTGTATCATGGTCAGAATCAATTGCGTTCAGTAATGCAGTTTGCTTGGACTTTGCAAACCCTTAAGTTAGGTAAAGTTCCTTGGAATTTCTTGAACACCACTGCCCTTTTTCTGCCTTTTAATTTGACTGAAAAGCAGCAGTTCATGTCCATGAAAGATGCATCTTACACTTTGTTACATATCGAGAAAGTGGATCCTTTACCATTCTCTGTAGCGGAACTAGATTCTGCTGTGTGGCTAGTTCATGGGGTTATCGCTTTACCTTTTGCCTTGTTTGAATTTAGCTCTTGCATGAAACATTATCCTGTGGGCCGTTTCCAGCCTTTGAGTAGTGCTTTCCTGCATGAACTCTGGCCCTTGCCTTTCATGTATAAATGCCTTAGAGACGGCAAGGAAGTGTTTCTCACGGGGGAGTCTTGTGATTCAACTGTGGGTCATTCGCTTATTTGTAAACATATTAAATTGCACGGAGCTTGTAGCGTTTCCGTTCCGAATCTTGCATGTGTGCTAAAAGGTATTCCTGCTCCTCCTATTTCTCCTACCTTTACTTTGCTTACTAACGGTAGCTATTTGCTTTTATATAACGAAGACTGTTGTGGCCTACAGGCCGGCATTCCGTATATTGTTACGGTTTCGCACAGAGTTGTCTGCTGCAAGAATGTGCTTTTTCCTCCCCCTCACGACATCGTTGATAACTCTATTTGGCCTTCCATTCCTACCATGGAGGCAGACTTCAATAAGTTGAGCAGAATAAAGGCCCTATTATTGAATGAGGAGGTGACGCTTACGTCCGCCCGGGAGACATTCGTTCTCCAGGTGGCGAGTACCCACAGTGAAATACAGGCCCTTTTGAACACCAACCTCCCCCAACATTTCGGGGAGTTAATTCACCGTATTTTTAACGCATCAAACACTGAGGGTCTAGTGCATTTTTTTAAGATTGTGTGTTCCGGCCTGGTGTCCACCTTCCAAACTATTTTCGGTGTGATACCGGCGTTCATTCATTCTATTTTTTCTAGCGTCTTTGGTGGTTTCCCATTAATCCTCGCTTTGGCAGCTGGTGTCTTGCTGTTGGTCTGTTTTCTGCGCAATGGCTGCTCACCACTGGGCCCTTCTCGATCCCGAACGCCTCCAGCTGCTCCGTGAGCGATTTCTGGCTGGCTTCGGTGTTCTGCCCTTGGCGACCATCAGTGTGTCCTACACCCTTTCTTTTCGCTTTGCGTATTTCACTTGCGTGCAACCTGTGATGTCTTGCATCCGCTGTCCTTTCACTTGGACCATGGATTATTGCCTCTCCAATTCGTCATTGTCTGTTCCGGATTTTGTTCACTTGGTGGGTCCCTTAGAGGCCCATGAACGGGACTGTTCCGTTGCTGGCTTTATGATGCGTGCGGCTGCACTGGGGATTTTGGCACAATGGGATATCTGGGCGGCTGCTCAGGATCTCCTGCAACGAAGTTAAATTGAATATCACGCAAGATGTCCCGCATTTCTGTTGGATGCTCACTCCTCTGAGGAACATTCCTGCTCGTTTGTTCTCTTGGACTGGATGGCGTCTATGTTTTCTGACACTTCCAATGATGTCCTCCTGGATGCTATTGCGTTTTTCTGCACTTCTACATTTCTGGATTGATGTGGCCTGCCTCGCTGGCCCCCGTTGTTCGTTGGGCCTTTTTGGTTTTTGTCCCTCTCCCTCATAGTGACTGTATGGCCTAACAACTTTTATGTTCTGCTCGGCCTATTTGAACCCTATCTTTTATGGATTTTTCTCCTTTATCTAGTCCGATGGACTGTCCAGGGGAGGGTGTTTTGTGGTTTGCGGCGGCCTAGCCCTGGCCTGCCTTGCTGGGTTGGCCTGGCTGCCATGCTGCTTTTCTTTGCACACGTTACTCTGAGCTGTTGTTCTGTCGACCTCTGCTCTTGCCATGTTATTTTAGCGCTGTCTGCATTTTCTGTCTCTCACCTTTTCTCCTGTTCGGTTTGGGCTCAGACTGCACAACATGTACAAGGTCGAATAACAGCATCTCCTTGTTCTTGCTGATTTGGCCTGTCCCTCGCACCTAGACATAACATTATGTACAGCTGCCATTGAGAAATTAGTGTGCTTTTAATATTGCGGTTCGCCCGCTCTACAGACAGTTGGAGAATACCTTTCCAGAGAGAAGAGCTGTGATTGTCTGCTGATGTAGCTTTGCATCTAGAGACTGAGGTATGGGGGTTCGCTAGTCAAAGCCCAGAGGTCTTCTATTTTTATAATAAACTAGCTTACAGCACGGGGAGGGTGGTAATGTTAGTTAGACATATATCCACTGCTTTATGAGATGCTTTCCCCGTTTGTATTCTATGGAGTTGTAACCATGCTGATTATATTATTCATATGCATTATGATAATAGTACTGACACGTGTACTGTATCTTAGAGCACGTAAGTCGAAATAAACGTTTTGAACTACACAGTGTCTCTTATTACGCACGTTGTGGACAGGTACGAGTGTGACGAAAGAGTGTTCTTGCCTCTGCGAGTCCTGAGAGAGAGATACCATGTTCTGGGTTGTCTAATCATTGGTACATTGGTGCTAATGGGACGCTAAGGCTAGTTGGGTTGGGGTTTTGGGTGCTAAGGTCTATGGTTGGCTCACCACTATATTCCGAGGTCCTATTATCCTGTGCATAGCTCTGTATGTGCAGAAACCTTATGACACTACTGTTGCACTAAATGTAGGATTAAAAAATATTACATATTTTAATATTTTAATTTATATTATTATTTTTTATTTTTTTATTTTTATGTTACAGATGTATGTATATATATATTCACTGAAAAAACCATAGGTTTCAGGGGCAGTTATAGTTAGTTGGACATTTCACTCGTACAAAACCATAGAAATTCCCCCGTTATAGTTAGTTCAGCTAACTATAACTCGCGCGCCCATAATGCACTGCTGATGACGTCACATATTACATCACTCATGACATGGTCAGTGACATCACTGATGACATCACTGATGACATCTCAAATGACATCACTGATGACATCACTGATGACATCATCCAGTGACTGTGTGTTTCTGTAAAGTTTAAATATGTTTAATATATATAGGGAAAGGCGTATTGAAGAATGAGTGGGTGTATAAGTGTCTGAATGGATGATTTAGTACGTGAGTGACTGACTCTACAAGTGAGTGATTAAACGTATCTTACTGAATGCATGGGTTAGTGACTAAACTGTGTGAATGTCTGTATCCGTCTGTCTGTTGGTGTGTAAGCGGCTGCATGGGTTTGCGAATAGCTACATGAGTGTCTATATGGGTTATTGATTGGTTCTCTGAGTATCTGTATGGCTGCCTGAGTGTTTGTGTGGGTGGGGTGTGTGTGACTCTATACATAGATGTGTGAGTGGGTGATTCACTGGGTGCATGATTTCAAGAGTGCATCTGTGATGGACTGCTTGGGTGGGTGAGTGTGTGTATGGGTGTGTTAGTGAGTGAATGTATAGCTCAGTGGTACATGTGCGAGTAACTACATATGTAAAAAGCAGTATATATGTGTGTTAGAGTATTTAAATGGCTATAAGTGAGAGTGTGTTATTGTGAGAGTGGCTGTATGGATGCGTGTGTGCTTGTATCAGTTATTGTATAAGAGCGTAAGAATGTGCTAGTATTTGTATGAGTAAGTGAGCTGGTGTGTGTATAACTGTATAGGTGAGTAAATGGGTGTGTGATTAATTTTTTGCATGACTGACTAGGTGTGTGAGTACCTCTATGGATGAGTGGCGGTGTGTGAGTATTTATATAGGTGTATGAGTGCATATGATAGTCCTGTACTGAGTGACTGTAAGTATGAGTGACTGTACAGGTGAGTGAGTGGATGTGTGTGTAGACCTAAGAATCAGTGAGTGGGTATGTAGTTTTTGGTGTTGGAGTGTCTATGGTTTTGAGAATGGCAGTCTGTAATTTAGAGTGGGTGTATCAAAAGTTATATTAGGGTGTGAGAAGATGCATGAAATTATCACATGGATGATGTCATCAGTGATGTCATTTGAGATGTCATCAGTGATGTCATCAGTGATGTCACTGACCATGTCATGAGTGATGTAATATGTGACGTCATCAGCAGTGCATTGCGGGGCGCGAGTTATAGTTAGCTGAACTAACTATAACAGGGGAATTTCACGGGTTTTGTACGAGTGCAATGTCCAACTAACTATAACTGTCCCTAAAACCTATGGTTTTTTCAGTGAATTTCAAAGGTTTTTTAAATGCTAATTTCTAACTATAACTTGTCTGAAACCTATGGTTTTTTCAGTGAATTTCAAAGGTTTTTTAAATGCTAATTTCTAACTATAACGTGCCTGAAACCTATGGTTTTTTCAGTGAATTTCAAAGGTTTTTAAATGCTAATTTCTAACTATAACGTGCCTGAAACCTATGGTTTTTTCAGTGAATTTCAAAGGTTTTTTAAATGCTAATTTCTAACTATAACGTGCTTGAAACCTATGATTTTTAAGTGAATTTCAAAGGTTTTTTAAATGCTAGTTTCTAACTATGCCAACAGAGGTAGGACATGTGAAGAAAGAAGAAAAAACGCACAGAAAGAAGCAAAAGATGTGCAGAAAGAACCAACAGAGGAGCAGAAAGAGGCCTTGTTGCAAAATCATCCTGTGCCCACAACTTTTTCAGACGGGTACTGGTGGTAACTGACTCTGACTAACCAGAGCCAGTGCGCGTTTGCACAGTGGTGAAGGGAGGGGGCCTGAGGTGACATGTGTGCAAACGCGCCCCGTGGCGCGTTTTAAGTTGCGGGATTAAGTCCCCTTGAATCCTGAGGGTCCCTGGGGCCCAACTAGCCCCCAGGTACCTACAGTTAGGACCACAGAGCTGAGTTGCAGAGAGGCGTTCCGAGGCCACGCACCTTTTTCACCTCTCTGCAACGCAACTCTGTTGTGCTTACTGAAGGTACCTGGTGGGCTAGTTGGCCCCCAGGATTCAAAGGGAATTAACTCCCCAACTTAAAACGCACCACAGGGCGTGTTTGCGCACATGTCACCTGAGGCCCAGCCCCCTCCTTTCACCACTGTGCAAACGCGCCCCATGGCGCGTTTTAAGTTGGGGGATTAGGTCACCTTGAATCCTGAGAGTCCCTGGGGCCCAACTAGCCCACCAGGTACTTCCAGTAAGCACCACAGGCCTGCGTTGTAACGCCTGTAACAAATTGTGCAGTTGTGTTTAGGTAGTGAAGAGGGTCGTGCTGGGGGTAGTGTTTTAGGGTTTAGGGTAGTGCAGTGGTGTTTGTGTAGTGTAGGGGGTCATGCTGGGGGTAGATTTAGGGTTTAGGGTAGTGCAGTGGTGTTTGGGTAGTGTAGGGAGTCGTGCTGGGGGAGTGTTTTAGGGTTTAGGGTAGTACAGTGGTGTTTGGGTAGTGTAGGGGGTCGTGCTGGGGTTAGTGTTTTAGGGTTTTAGGGTTTAGGGTAGTGCAGTGGTGTTTGGGTAGTGTAGGGGATACTGCTGGGGGTAGTGTTTTAGGGTTTAGGGTAGTGCAATGGTGTTTGGGTAGTGTAGGGGGTACTGCTGGGGGTAGTGTTTAGGGTTTAGGGTAGTGCAGTGGTGTTTGGGTAGCGTAGGGGGTACTGCTGGGGGTAGTGTTTTATGGTTTAGGGTAGTGCAGTGGTGTTTGGGTAGTGTAGGGGTTCGTGCTGGGGGTAGTTTTTAGGGTTTAGGGTAGTGCAGTGGTGTTTGTGTAGTGTAGGAGGTCGTGTTTTAGGGTTTAGGGTAGTGCAGTGGTCTTTGGGTAGTGTAGGGGGTTGTGCGGGGGTAGTGTTTTAGGGATTAGGGTAGTGCATTGGTATTTGGGTAGTGTAGGGGGTCATGCAGGGGTAGTGTTTTAGGGTTTAGGGCAGTGCAGTGGTGTTTAGGTAGTGTAGGGGGTCGTGCTGGGGGAGTGTTTTAGGGTTTAGGGCAGTGCAGTGGTGTTCGGGTAGTGTAGGGGGTCGTGCTGGGGGGAGTGTTTTAGGGTTTAGGGCAGTGCAGTCGTGTTCTGGTAGTGTAGGGGGTCGTGCTGGGGGAGTATTTTAGGGTTTAGGGTAGTGCAGTGGTGTTCGGGTAGTGTAGGGGGTCATGCTGGGGGTAGTGTTCTAGGGTTTAGGGCAGTGCAGTGGTGTTCGGGCAGTGTAGGGGGTCGTGCTGGGGGTGGTGTTTTAGGGTTTAGGGCAGTGCAGTGGTGTTCGGGCAGTGTAGGGGGTCGTGCTGGGGGTGGTGTTTCAGGGTTTAGGGCAGTGCAGTGATGTTCGGGCAGTGTAGGGGGTCGTGCAGGGGAGGTGTTTCAGGGTTTAGGGCAGTGGTGTTCGGGCAGTGTAGGGGGTCATGCTGGGGGTGGTGTTTCAGGGTTTGGGGCAGTGCAGTGGTGTTCGAGCAGTAAAGGGGTCATGCTGGGGGTGGTGTTTCAGGGTTTAGGGCAGTGCAGTGGTGTTCGGGCAGTGTAGGGGGCGGTGCAGGGGGTGGTGTTTCAGGGTTTAGGGCAGTGCAGTGGTGTTCGGGCAGTGTAGGGGGTGGTGCAGGGGTGGTGTTTCAGGGTTTAGGGCAGTGCAGTGGTGTTCGGGCAGTGTAGGGGGTCGTGCAGGGGGTGGTGTTTCAGGGTTTAGGGCAGTGCAGTGGTGTTCGGGCAGTGTAGGGGGCGGTGCAGGGGGTGGTGTTTCAGGGTTTAGGGCAGTACAGTGGTGTTCGGGCATTGTAGGGGGTGGTGCTGGGGCTGGTGTTTCAGGGTTTAGGGCAGTGCAGTGGTGTTCAGGCAGTGTAGGGGGTCGTGCTGGGGCTGGTGTTTCAGGGTTTAGGGTAGTGCAGTGGTGTTCGGGCAGTGTAGGGGGTCGTGCTGGGGCTGGTGTTTCAGGGTTTAGGGCAGTGCAGTGGTGTTCGGGCAGTGTAGGGGGTCATGCTGGGGCTGGTGTTTCAGGGTTTAGGGCAGTGCAGTGGTGTTCGGGCAGTGTAGGGGGTCTTGCTGGGGCTGGTGTTTCAGAGTCTAGGGCAATGCTGTGGTGTTCGGGCAGTGTAGGGGGTCTTGCTGGGGCTGGTGTTTCAGGGTTTAGGGCAGTGCAGTCGTGTTCGGGCAGTGTAGGGGGTCGTGCTGGGGGTGGTGTTTCAGGGTTTAGGGCAGTGTAGTGGTGTTCGGGCAGTGTAGGGGGTCGTGCTGGGGCTAGTGTTTCAGGGTTTAGGGCAGAGCAATGGTGCTCAGGCAGTGTAGGGGGTTGTGCTGGGGGTGATGTTTCAGGGTTCAGGCCAGTACAGTGGTGTTAGGGCAGTGTAGGGGGTCGTGCTGGGGGTGGTGTTTCAGGGTTTAGGGCAGTGCAGTGGTGTTCCGGCAGTGTAGGGGGTCGTGCAGGGGGTGGTGTTTCAGAGTTTAGTGCAGTGGTGTTCGGGCAGTGTAGGGGGTCGTGCTGGGGTGGTGTTTCAGGGTTTAGGGCAGTGCAGTGGTGTTCGGGCAGTGTAGGGTGTCGTGCTGAGGGGTGGTGTTTCAGGGTTTAGGGCAGTGCAGTAGTGTTTGGGCAGTGTAGGGGGTCGTGCAGGGGGTGGTGTTTCAGGGTTTAGGGCAGTGCAGTGGTGTTTGGCCAGTGTAGGTAGTCTTGCTGGGGGTGGTGTTTCAGGGTTTAGGGCAGTGCAGTAGTTTTCGGGCAGTGTAGGCGGTCGTGCTGGGGCTGGTGTTTCAGGGTTTAGGGCAGTGCAGTGGTGTTCGGGCAGTGTACGGGGTTGTGCTGGAGCTGGTGTTTCAGGGTTTAGGGCAGTGCAGTGGTGTGCGGGCAGTGTACGGGGTTGTGCTGGGGCTTGTGTTTCAGGGTTTAGGGCAGTGCAGTGGTGTTCGGGCAGTGTAGGGGGTCGTGCTGGGGGTGGTGTTTCAGGGTTTAGGGCAGTGCAGTGGTGTTCGGGCAGTGTAGGGGGTCGTGCTGGGGCTGGTGTTTCAGGGTTTTGGGCAGAGCAGTGGTGTTCGGGCAGTGTAGGGGGTCGTGCTGGGGGTGGTGTTTCAGGGTTTAGGGCAGTGCAGTGGTGTTCGGGCAGTGTAGGGGGTCTTGCTGGGGGTGGTGTTTCAGGGTTTAGGGCAGTGCAGTGGTGTTTGGGCAGTGTAGGGGGTCTTGCTGGGGGTGGTGTTTCAGGGTTTAGGGCAGTGGTGTTCGGGCAGTGTAGGGGGTCTTGCTGGGGGTGATGTTTCAGGGTTTAGGGCAGTGCAGTGGTGTTCGGGCAGTGTAGGGGGTCTTGCTGGGGGTAGAGTTTCAGGGTTTAGGGCGGTGCAGTGGTGTTCGTGCAGTGTAGGGGGTCGTGCTGGGGGTGGTTTTCAGGGTTTAGGGCAGTGCAGTAGTGTTCGGGCAGTGTAGGGGGTCGTGCAGGGGGTGGTGTTTCAGGGTTTAGGGCAGTGCAGTGGTGTTCTGGCAGTGTAGGGGGTCATGCTGGGGGTGGGGTTTCAGGGTTTAGGGCAGTACAGTGGTGTTCGGGCAGTGTAGGGGGTCGTGCAGGGGGTGGTGTTTCAGGGTTTAGGGCAGTGCAGTGGTGTTCGGGCAGTGTAGGGGGTCGTGCTGGGGCTGGTGTTTCAGGGTTTAGGGCAGTGCAGTGGTGTTCGGGCAGTGTAGGGGGTCTTGCTGGGGGTGATGTTTCAGGGTTTAGGGCAGTGCAGTGGTGTTCGAGCAGTGTAGGGGGTCTTGCTGGGGGTAGTGTTTCAGGGTTTAGGGCAGTGCAGTGGTGTTCGTGCAGTATAGGGGGTCGTGCTGGGGATGGTGTTTCTGGGTTTAGGGCAGTGCAGTAGTGTTCGAGCAGTGTAGGGGGTTGTGCAGGGGGTGGTGTTTCAGGGTTTAGGGCAGTGCAGTGGTGTTCGGGCAGTGTAGGGGGTCGCGCTGGGGGTGGTGTTTCAGGGTTTAGGGCAGTGCAGTGGTGTTCGGCCAGTGTATGGGGTCATGCACAGTGTGGTGTTTCAGGGTTTAGGGCAGTGCAGTGGTGTTCGGGCAGTGTAGGGTGTTGTGCTGGGGCTGGTGTTTCAGGGTTCAGGGCGGTGCAGTGGTGTTCAGGCAGTGTAGGGGGTCGTGCTGAGGCTGGTGTTTCACGGTTGAGGGCAGTGCAGTGGTGTTCGGGCACTGTAGGGGTCGTGCTGGGGCTGGTGTTTCAGGATTTAGGGCAGTGCATTCGTGCTCGGGCAGTGTAGGGGGTCGTGCTGGGGGTGATGTTTCAGGGTTTAGGGTAGTGCAGTGGTGTTCGGGCAGTGTAGGGGGTCGTGCAGGGGCTGGTGTTTCAAGGTTTAGGGCAGTGCAGTGGTGTTCGGGCAGTGTAGGGGGTCGTGCTGGGGCTGGTGTTTCAGGGTTTTGGGCAGAGCAGTGGTGTTCGGGCAGTGTAGGGGGTCATGCTGGGGGTAGTGTTTCAGGGTTTAGGGCAGTGCAGTGGTGTTCGGGCTGTGTAGGGGGTCGTGCTGGGGGTGGTGTTTCAGGGTTTAGGTCAGTGGTGTTCGGGCAGTGTAGGGGGTCTTGCTGGGGGTGATGTTTCAGGGTTTAGGGCAGTGCAGTGGTGTTCGGGCAGTGTAGGGGGTCTTGCTGGGGGTAGTGTTTCAGGGTTTAGGGCAGTGCAGTGGTGTTCGGGCAGTGTAGGGGGTCATGCTGGGGGTGGTGTTTCAGGGTTTAGGGCAGTGCAGTGGTGTTCGGGCAGTGTAGGGGGTCGTGAAGGGGTGGTGTTTCAGGGTTTAGGGCAGTGCAGTGGTGTTCGGGCAGTGTAGGGGGTCGTGCTAGGGGTGGTGTTTCAGGGTTTAGGGCAGTGCAGTGGTGTTCGGGCAGTGTAGGGGGTCATGCAGGGGCTGGTGTTTCAGGGTTTAGGGCAGTGCAGTGGTGTTCGGGCAGTGTAGGGGGTCGTGCTGGGGGTAGTGTTTTAGGGTTTAGGGTAGTGCAGTGGTGCTTGTGTAGTGTAGGGGGTCGTGCTGGGGGTAGTGTTTTAGGGTTTAGGGTAGTGCAGTGGTGTTTGTGTAGTGTAGGGGGTCCTGTTTTAGGGTAGTGCAGTGGTGTTTGGGTAGTGTAGGGGATCGTGCTGGGGGTAGTGTTTTAGGATTTAGGTTAGTGCAGTGGTGTTTGGGTAGTGTAGGGGGTCGTGCTGGGGGTAGTGTTTTAGGGTTTAGGGTAGTGCAGTGGTGTTTGTGTAGTGTAGGGGGTCGTGCTGGGAGTAGTGTTTTAGGGTTTAGGGTAGTGCAGTGGTGCTTGTGTAGTGTAGGGGGTCGTGCTGTGGGTAGTGTTTTAGGGTTTAAGGTAGTGCAGTGGTGTTTTTGTAGTGTAGGGGGTCATGTTTTAAGATGCAATGCTCCAATACCTGACCAGTCTGCACTACATAAAACTGCAAAAAAACTAAAAATAAAGTGTTTTGCACACTTTTGTCATTGGGCTATATGTGGGCTACATCTGGGTAATATTTGTGCTACATTTGGGCTCTTTTTTCACTGGTGGCCATCTTGGAAGACTTCTTTGTTATGAAGTTTCCTAATTTCTTCATTTACTGCAGTCTCCTCAGTAGGAAATGCTTTAAGTTTTTTACTTTGATTCCATCAAGAAGGCATTCAGATGTGTCTCACATCTGCCATAAATTCAGAATGTTAGCACTCTAGTTGCTCATTAGATCACTGGAGTAAAGCTACTGCTCACCAGGGAGTTAACTGGTAGTCTGCTGCTGGTATTGAAAGTGATTGTTTCAGTCTGCATGTCAGAATTTTCTAATGAAATAGAAGAGGATTTGAGATCTCACTTAAAACATGCCCTAATTTTTCTTTCTGCAGCACTAACCATAATTTCTATTTTCAAAAAGAACCCCTCATTTTGTTCCTTTTTAAATTAAATGTTTTAAGTGTTACCGGTTTATTCCAATCAAGATGGCTTCAGGTGTGCCATACTTTTGTCATAAGTAAGGCTGTTAGCGCTCTAGTTGTTCTTTAGAACACTCTGGGAAGCTGCAGTAGAACACAAAGGCATCAACTGGCAGGCTGCTCCTGTTGAAATATAACAGGAAGATATTTGAGATCACACTTGAAATATGTCTTAATTTTTCTTTCTACAGCACTAACCATAATTTCTATGACAAAATGAACCCCATCATTTTGTTCCTTTTTAAATTAAATGTTTTAAGTGTTACCAGTTTATTCCAATCAAGATGGCTTCAGGTGTGCCATACTTTTGTCATAAGTAAGGCTGTTAGCACTCTATTGTTCTTTAGAACACTATGGGAAGCTGCAGTAGAACACAAAGGCATCAACTGGCAGGCTGCTCCTGTTGAATTATAACAGGAAGATATTTGAGATCACACTTGAAACATGTCCTAATTTTTCTTTCTACAGCACTAACCATAATTTCTATGACAAAATGAACCCCATCATTTTGTTCCTTTTTAAATTAAATTGTTTAAGTGTTACCAGTTTATTCCAATCAAGATGGCTTCAGGTGTGCCATACTTTTGTCATAAGTAAGGCTGTTAGCACTCTAGTTGTTCTTTAGAACACTCTGGGAAGCTGCAGTAGAACACAAAGGAATCAACTGACAGTCTCTGCCCTTGTTGGATGTACATGTTTTACTGAGAATGTCAGACTTCATTCTCACATGAGTGAGAAAGATAATGTGAATTTACAGAAAATATGCTCTCATTTTAGCTTCTGGAGCACCTTCCAAACCTACATGGGACAAGCATGAGAAAATAGTGTTCTCTCAAACATGATTCATGATATCCCAGCAGAAGGTTTTTCACATGGTAAAATCACCTTAGAATACACCACAATTCCTAAAATTAGTATGGTACCATCAACAAATAAATTCTAATGTAACTAAAGCCTGTTATCACCCTTTATAGTTCTCCTTTTGGTGACCCTCAAAATCTTCTATTCACTACAATGCATTTCAATGAGGTACTATCATTTATATTGGTCCCAAGATGGCTGCCAGCAATTCCAGGATGAAGTGCTGACAGCCAATCAGATCTCACGATGACATGTGTGGTTAGGCTCCGCCCAGATATATATGTGACTTTACTTTTGATTTTCTCAGGAACTACTGAACGGATTTACACCATTTAAGCAAAAGGCACGACACTGAACCAAGGGCTACCTCTTTGCCAAATTTGGTGTAATTCCGTTCAGCAGTTCGGGCTGTAGCTGCGACTAAAGGTTCCTATGGAAAAATGAATGGGGAAAACGCGTTTTGGGACCCCCCTTTTTCTCGGCCCCCGCTTGACGTATCACCCCGAGACTTTCAGGATAGGAGCGGACCGGAGCGCCCCAACAAGTTGGAAACTTTCGCGAAGATTCGTCAACCGGCGCCAACGTTATTTCAAATAGAATGTCGCGGATTTCCTATGGATAATAGGTTTTAACTATAACTATCTACTGGCGACCGCCAGTAGATAATTTATCTTTATTTTTTAATATATTTGTATCATTTTATAATTAATTGATCCTCCGATGGACCTTGCTTTATGCTGATAGGGGTTGGATATAAAGGGTCTCATCAGTCATCCAATGAGGACCAGGCATTGAACAACTGTACTACAAATTTGATATCAAGCACATATAGATTACCCTCAAGACAATACTATACAGATATAGGATTAGTACTGCAGGCCCAAATATCCTGGAGAATAGTAGGCAAGTCAAAATCATACACACCAAGAGTTCAGCTAGAGCTACACAGAATAATAACATTAGAATTTGGTGCTCAGAGATCCCTCTAATATGACCTCCTCTAGTCATTAGTAAACCCCAATTAGAAATGCACATTCATTTATGCAAGGAAAAACCATGACAACTGAGTCAAATTAGTAAATGTAGTTTAATTTATCAAAATGTTTAGTTAGATAAGTGCATCAATAGATCGCATCTGGTAATAAGACAAATTAATAAAGGTCTACCAAAGCTCAAGAGTTCAGAAAGGGACACGAATTTGCCAGTTCATATAGTCCCCTAAGGAAGAGACCACTAAGCACATATAGCATATGCATCAGTTTGGTAAAGAAGCTGGATGAATCTGCATCAGGCAAGTTAATTTGCCAGGTAAGTTCTACAAATCTCAATTAGCAGTTCGTAATCAGCAGGCATGAAGAACAGCAGTCTCACTTCACCATCAAGCTGCAAATGCAGAAAACTCAAAAGCCAAATGCTCAAGAGATCCCAAGAGAAGGGTCCCAAATCCGTTAAATCAGGCAATATATTCTTAGAATTTCCGGTGGTGACACCTCCTGGTATCACCTCATCCGGTCAGACCACTCTATCCATTGGTCAGTTCGTATGGAGTATGTATCAGGCGACATAAAGACATAAAGAAGACACAAAATCCAGAGAAGTAGGAGGGTCCTTAAGCCATTCAGTATGTGAAACGTTAGAACAATGCTCCTTTAACTAGAGCCTACGAGAGAGTTCAAAAGGACAGTTTCCAGGCAGATGTCCTGAAATGGCAACAAGAATGTGGCAAATCTTTTGTACAGTACATGAGATCTCAGTAAGAAAAACACTGTTGTCTATTATCTGCTAGACTGAGGAATGGTCTCATGAACAGTGAGCTTAGCGAAGCAGGAAATTTCATAAATGCATTCAGGCCCATTTTAATTTAGGCTAATATAACGCACAATATACAGAATTATAAGCATACATGCATAAAACATCATGAAAGTGTCATGATATAGCATAACTTCTGATGCACTTAGGAACATTTAGAAGGATTACAAATAAATCGTGCCAGTATAGGGTACTTATAACTATTTGTATGTATCAACGTGTAAATACATTTCAAATCATATATTTTTAATATAATTTCAGACAAATAAGATTGTTATATAGGAGAAGTACATGCCCTAGAAGTTACATAAAAGCATCGTCAATTGCAAATGTGTAGCACCCACTTTTCATTTCTCATTTTCGGTGAACATGGTTACACACACAAAGAAATAGATTTTAGTAAAATTCACTATCAAAATCAGGATTAATCATACTATTTGATAAATCTCATTAGTTATTCTTTCATATAAATTATTTTCAGCAACTATTAGAGGTAAACTTTATAACGTGAGAGCTCATCATTTGCACGTTTTCCTGACACAGGTTAATAGAAAAATAACAATCTATGGGGTCGATTACGATGGCGGGCGGACAAAGTCCGCCCGCCATCGCAGTGGCAAAAGGGACCGCCCGCCATAGGTGCGGCGGTCCCGCAATACACATTAGGATGCGCCCGCCACACTGGCTGGCGCATCCCGTAATTTTACATTGCGACGGGTGGTGCTGCAAGCAGCACCCGCCGCAATGTAAAAATAAATGTAGCGCATTTGCATGTACAACGTGAAAGGCACCGTGCGGTGCCTGCCACCTTGTACATGCAAATGCAGGGGGGTACCATAGGTACCCCCCACGCGCAGCCCCCCACCCACTGGGGGCCCGCAACAGGCCCCCAAAGGCATTCTCCACCTGTCTTTTTCTGGCAGGATCTCCGCCGTAAAAGACAGGCATCGTAATGCCCACGGCGGTGCCTGCACGGCACCGCCCACAATGCCCCATTGTACCGTGTCCCGCAAGGCGGTCGGAAAAGGACCGCCTTGCGGGACCACGGCGAATGGTCTTTCCGTCCGCCGCGGTACCATTCCCATTCCCACCGCCATCCTAATTTGGCGGTGGGAATATTCAGGTAGATGGCGGGCGGATCGCCACCGCCGGGGCGGCGGTTCTCACCGCCGGCCTGGTGGTGGCAATCCGCCCGCCATCGTAATGACCCCCTAAGTTACTTATACAAATAATATCATCTAAATTATACTTTTCCTGCATGTTCTTATGATGAAGTAACTAAAAATCTTTTCATCATCTTTTCTACAACGTGTATTTGGTGGACACTTATTAATTTTTCTCCCAAAAAGTTTTATGTTCGGTTTCTCTTGTCATTAAACGTAAATGCGATTTCCTCTCCAACACCTGTAAGCACTGTTTTCTTTTATTTCCACACTGTCAATATTTCAACAACTATGTACCTCCTTGGCACACTTTCGCATGTAATCACAGTTACAACTGGCACAAGAGAATATTGCTCTGTGTGTTCTACAGAGGGGACAAGGATTGGATGAGCATATGTTCTGAACACTTTTATGACCCACTGAAAGGCACTGTGAGAAACTTTCAATACCGTCCGTCACAACTCCAGAGGTCTCAATCATTGCCCACTTCAAACACCCACCCACAACTCGCACAACAAGAAGTGTGCACTATATAAGAGTAATAAACGGTATGATTTTTTTTTGCAGAAACACAACATCCTGGAAAAAGCTAACACTCTATGGAATGCAAGGTGAGCCGACTCAGTTCACAGTACACACTATGCAAGAATAATAAGCTGCATGAAAAAAATACAGGAATAACATATTCTGAAAAAACCAAACATGCTTATAGAATGCAAGATTGAGTAAAATATGTGAAATGTACACAGGAATTACATCACTGAGATGGATTACCTTAACTGTCTTTACAGTTTTGTTTAGACATTGGTCTGTGTTTTTCCTGTAGAGAAAGGGACATTAATCTACGACCAGATTCAGGCGTGTCAAAGTCTGGTTTTTATTAGTTCGAGGATTCAGACCCGGAGGGACCTTCACCACTTAAATCCCTGGTGGCAGCAACAGTTATATTAGGCATCCTGCTCATTGAAACACTGATGACTGCAGTTACAATGGTGCAGGTGGTAGGAAATCCTGTAGTGACAGGACCACTGGCAGGCTAGCTGGGACTTTTTGCACTGATTGTTGATGTGGTTGCGCTGCTGGTACTCACTGCACTGGCTGTGGTGTGAGCTGGAACCTGAGGAGTGTTAATGAAGATGACGTTTTGGCAGTATCTCCTCTATGTTTTCTGGATGGTAGTTCATGACTAGCTGATGGTTTTTCACCATCATCGCCTGCAGCGCAATCTAGAAATGAAATAGCTTTATATAGATTCAGTATTCTGATATTTTTAATTCACTTTACTCAACAATGAGATAAAATAGAACATTGTTGATTATTACAAAATTATAAATGCAGATTTCTAGCTATCAGACCACAATATTCTAGAAACGTTTGTTACATGATGTGAGTTATAGAAACTTGTTTGACCAATGACCTGCGTACTATTTGTGTAGTGACCTGGTGTTTTACAGCAAACCTGGGAGAGTAAGACCTGAGAGGCTTTGAACATAAAAAGATAGGTCTTTTTATGTGCGGAGACTCAGCACTCATAAACATACCAGTCGAAAATCCCTTTGTGACTAGCAAACAATTGTAAACTTACTCAAAAGTGTAAGTTTACATTTGTGAATCAGGCCCTGAGTATTTTTTATAAATTACATATATAAAATTCTTGACTGTGTTAACTACGGTGATATTATAAAGAATGAAACATGCTTGGGATACACAATGAGATTTGAGACACAGTTCTCTGCCAATTGGGTCTCTAGCCACATCTTTACTGCACTCTGGGGCATATTCTCAAGGACTTATCGCCGAGTTAGCGGCACTTTATCGCAGCCAAAGTGGCGATAGATTTATCGCCCTATTCACAAGCTGGTGCTAACAGCCAATATCGCAAGTTTTCATGCAATAGAAGCCGCAAAAAACATTGCCACGGATGAGACCGGCAACTAACGCTAATGAGATGCAGAGTAGGCGTTCCAGTGCAAAAAGCCGCGATAACACCACTTCGCAATATTCCCAACGACCAGCCAGATCGGCGATAAGATCCCAAAACAGGCGATAAGGCGCGTCAGCAGCAGGGATTTAACACCTGCTCTTACCTGGTGTTAAGTCGGACGACAACCTGCACCATAAAAGGGAGCCCAGCCCAGAGCCACACCTGAAGAACAACAGATGCCATGGAGCTACTGATCATGCAGTTCGGAGCCCCAAGAGGGCCACAACACCCACCACCACCGCCCCCAGTCCCGCCACCACCCCCGGACCCTGCCCCCCCCCCCGGACTACCACAGAGGCATCGCAGACAAAGACAGTGGACATTCAGAAAACGCACCAGCCTCACAGACTTAACACCAGAGGATGTCATTGCCCACTACAGGCTCAAAAGGACAACCATCCTCCGCATCCTCACCCACATTGCCCACAGGCTGACGGTACCAACACAGCGGACAACCAACATCCCTCCGCAGACAAAGCTGCTGGCTGTGCTGCACCTGTTGGCCTCTGGGACCTTCCAACCAACAATTGCCAGAGTCGGAGGAGTCTCACAGCCAGCCCTATCCAAGTACCTCACAACTGTCTTGGATGCCATCATCAGCTTGGTACACCAGCACCTTTACTTCCCACACACTGCACAGGAACAGCTGGGGACCAAGCAAGGGTACTATGCCATAGCTGGCTTCCCGCACATGTTGGGGGCAATCGACTGCACACATGTACTCCTCGTGCCCCCTGCCGCCACTGCACACAATTACCTCAACAGGAAGCACACGCATTCCATCAATGTGCAGGCAATAGTGGACCACCGGGGACTCTTCACCAATGCCGTCGCCAACTACCCAGGCAGTGTGCATGATTCCTTCATCTTCCAACAGTCCATCATCAACCAGCGCTTTAAGGCTGGCATCTATACAAATGCAATGCTCGTCGGTAAGTACCAACTGAACACACCACACACCTCAACTCCACCAACATACAACTCACAACTCTGGGAATGTACACATTACAAAATCACATACAACATGACAAACAACATGCCCACATACCAGACACGACAACACAACTTACTGTGGTAACCTGGGCTAGCCGTGTACACAAGCCAACAACGGCATGGCACCACAGCCACACAATAGCAGAATGTGGGGAGAGGTGGGAGCCAGGCATGTGCGAAGGAGGCAAGTGACCCATGAATGAGAATGTACACAATGCCAAGTGTGGCGTGGATGTGCTGGACAGACTTGAGTATGCAGACCACAGACATTTCCATGTCGACATACACTGCTGGTGTTTGGAGTGTAGTGGACAGTGGACGCAACCATGTCACCTCAGGCAGTGGGTAAGACCTTGGACATGTAGCTTTGTCGTCCCCCCCTTTATACATAAGAGGAGTGGACTGGGCCGGCGTACGCAAGTACAGCGTAGGGGTGTGAATGATTATCCCGGGGCTCTGGGCGTGGTTCAGTACTGGAAATGTGCAAATGCGTGTGTCTCTGTTGCAGTGTGGGTGTCCGTTGGGGAGTGTAAGTGGTCCCTGATGGGAATTAGACACCCACGTATCTAATCTAGTTCGGCTGCCATGAGGTCGAAGCCCACCGCACCTGTCCAGCCACCTCCTTCTGGCAGTCTAACACCTGGCCTTGGAATGCAATGTGTGCTTCGGTGAGGTGCTGGGAGCCAGCTGTGGTGGTGGGTGCTTCCTGCTGTGTGGTCTGTGCAGGGGGTGGGGTCTCCTCGATGCAGCTGGGCTGCCCTGCTCCTGGAGGTGGGTTGCCTAAGAGGTCCATGAGCTGTTGTAGGGCGTCGGTGTCGAAGGTGTGGAGGTCCTCTTCATCATCACTGATGAGTTGTCTGGTCTGCTCTGCAGGAGGTGTTGATTGTCCCTCTGCAATGTGAAGGGGAGATGCATTTTACCATTGTGTTGACATATATGTTGACGCATTGTTCTAGTTTACATACAGACTGCTTGACAATGTACATTGGGACTGTTTGGGAGGAGCTGACATTTGATGTGGGACAGTGGACATTTGAACTACATCACGGATGTGAGGTTGTACACGTACATTTTCATCTCACAGTTTCCTGCTTTGCCAGATGTGATTGGCCAGTTTCTACGCACAAGCGGAACCAGTTGTGTCCTCTGTTCTGTAGTGAAAGTGTTGCACTTTGTACCACATTGTCGTCAATGTTGATGTGCTGTTATTGCTATGTGTGTGTGCTGCATTGTGGGCGAGTCGCCCCTGCAGCTGTGATTTTGCTGCCCCTTATCCCTTTGAGGCGGTTTGCCTTTGACTTCTGTGCTTCTACAGTGCTGAGATGTTGCAGACTTGGCTAATTTTAGCTCTTGTTTGTATTTTGGACTCTTGGGCATGGTTTATCCGCAGATGTGATGTTGACGTCAGGGGTTGTTTGTGCACGTGGATGTGTCAGAGTGTGACCTGCTCCTTTCCGGATGTGTTCCACACTCAGCCACCCCAGTGTCATGGCGTGCACCATGTCATGATAATTGGACTGCAGCCATGCTATTCATCATGCAGTGTCACTTGCATTGTCATGGTGGCTCACAGACACGCAGCTTTGCTGGTTTTGACACGTGTGCATGGGTTGGTTGTGAGATTGGTGCTGTGTGGGGAGGAACCCCTTTGTGCCCATAGTGGACGGGGGCCTACTTGCTGTTTGTATGTGTGCTGCAGTGTGCCAAGGGGATCAGGGACATGATCCAGAGTCATTGTGGGTGTGCAGTGTGCTCTACTTAATTGTGCATGTGTGCCATTGTGCCCATCTCCCCCGTCCCCCAGTCCCTGTTCGGTACTCACCCTGGTGCTGTTGTGTCAGGTCATGTCGAGCAGTGTCCGGACCCCCAACTCCTGCCACCGTCTCCCCACTGATGACTGTGGCCACCATTTCCTCCATCTCATCCAGCTCCTGGTGTTCCGCTGGACTGCCACCTCCAGTGTCTGCATTGCTGCCTGATGGTTGTCAGCGAGTTTCTTCTTGGTTTTGCGCTTCGCATCATTCCAGCGCCTCTTGACCGCTCCAATTGTCCTCCTCCTCACTCTGACTGCATTCACCTTGTCCAGGATGGACTGCCATATTGCATTTTTATTTGCCAATGACACGTTGGAGGTGACGAACAGTTGTTGGTGGTGTTCTATCACCTCTGTAATGATGATCCTGTTTTCCTGCGGACTGAACCTCGTCTTCCTCGCCTTCTTCTCCTTGCCCTTCTGTGACCCCTAGGTCCCAGGCTGGTCCTCCTGGGGCTTGTGGGGTTCTGGTCGTCCTCTGTACTTGCTCCGGCTTCCTCCATGGTGCTACGCAGTTTGAATTATTTTGTTTATTTTTTTCGGTGCTTTTATAGTGCATTTTCCCGCATGACGCGTGGGAATTGCAGGCCTGTCGCTGGTTATCGCAGATTTTTTTATCGCGGTTGGCCACATCGCAACTTTTTTGCGTTTGTGTTTCGCGGTTTTTTGCCGTCACGGTAATTTTATCGCGGTCATTTGACGCGTTAGCGTGAGACTATCGTATGGTTCCGCCGTGTTGTGAATACAACGTTAACACAGCGTTATTTTCCCGCGATAGACTGCGATGTGCAAAGTTGCGATAATTATCACACGTTCTTGAGAATATCCCCCTCTGATTCTTATTGACCACGAGGGAAATCCCCTGTGCCCACTTTCTGACCCCCACCATACTATGCCCTCCCAAACCACAATGATCCGTCATATGAGTCAGATGGAACACCCCAGTGGAAAATTGGTTCTTAGTTTATCACATTTGGTTCTTTATTTGTATTTAATTTCCCCCCTTTCCCCACACTTGCTCCTATTGTACTCTGGCACTCAGCGACACACCTTACCTGTGTGGGCTAGCACTATGATACAATTTACCTGAACGTGTACTGACTTTCTATTGTATATTAAGCCACTCCTTTTTGCACATCATTCCCCTGTAATGATCTCAGTTATTCTTATTACATCGAGAGTATGACTGCAAGACATTGCCCTTGAATAGACTGTATAAAATTTCTTTACCAGAAAAATGTTTGGGCTACACAAACGTCCAGTTGCATAAATATGTAAATGTATCTTTGCTTGTGCAGCGTCACTCAAATCAGTAGTACTCATGTATTTGTTGTCTTGAAGTCATATTATGGGTCAAATAATTATTTATATTGGTGATTAATGAAACATTTAACTTGTCATACATCCTATGTGAAACAGTTATTTTTTAGAGAAAAATCCGTAGGATGTGACCAAGACATAAATATTTGTGCATTATAATGATGTAGCCATGTGGCCTTATTATCTATTTGAAAGTGGTATTCCCTTGTGATATATCACTTCTTTGTTTCAAACAAATCCGTGTCTTAGTGAATCTATTATTCTCGTTTTTAAGTTGACTGGTACACTTTAAATTCGCTTCACCAGAATTGCTCTGGTAAAATATATTAGTCAGTCAGTATTCCTTTATTGTATAATTAATTAAAATCTTTATAATATATGTGTAGAAAACCTAAAAATTGAAGAATTATCAAAAGAGAAAATGGATGCTATAAAAGTTGTTATCACGGGCAAAAGCAATATCAAAGTTATAATACATGTAGAGGCCAAGTTTAAATAAATGCCATTAAAATTATTTCACAATCATAAACAGAGTCCATGGAGCAAAACCAGCTCATTAGTGTGCGAAGTAGCTTAGCTGTACAGATAGTACATGTAGTGCACATGATCTTAAACACGAGCATAGACAGTCTCAATAATATAACGCAGCTGGGAGTCAATTTTATATAGATGTCATAAAAATTTGGGAATCATAGATAAAACATGTGGCTAGATACCTGGTCATTACTGTGCAAGATGGATCAGTTGTGCAAACAGTGCATAAACTGCATATAAACTAAATGCCATAAAACAGACAGAAAACTATCCAAGCGGATACTGAAACCAACTATTTGAAATGATAAAATTCACTGATTTGATCATTTTAGTAGGAGCGGTGAACAGTATTGTTAGCGTCCTTAAGTAATACTTGTAGCAGGATGATGTACTTGCCAAATTTCGCCAAATCACACGGCTCCACTAAGTTATAAACAAAATTTGTTGCAGCTGTACAGGTTTGTATCCTGTGTGTGAGGAACAGCGGTTTTAGCAAGGTGCGGCGGGCATTCAGTAGTGCAGGACAACAACACAGAAGGTGGTTAAATGTTTCCTTTTTATATCCGCAGAGTCTACATTTGACTATCATGGAATGGGAGTGCCATTTTGGATCAACCTTGCAGCCATGATTTGTCTTAAACATTTTTTTCCTACCGAGCACTGGAGGTATGGCTGTGGTCTCAGACAAGGCGGGTGATGAGTGGTGTATGATGTGGCCGCTGCTTCAAATAGCAGAGTGCACTTTAGCTTTAAATTGGCCACATCAGTTAGCCTTGACTGTGATTTTATCTGTATTTTTAGGATTGTTTTAAGTGCTGAGTGCTAAAGCAGTTTTTTTGTTTAGCACATCCATGTCTATTTGATGGGTGCTCATCGATGTGTTTAGATAATTCGACCAAGGAGTCTTCTTTTGGATGAAGATCTGTTGTAGGGCTGATTTCAAGGTGTAAGGTGGGGCCTTAATAATCCTATAATAATATTTTACGAATGCGCCCATATTAGACCATGGTTGAGCCTCCAAACCCAGTTCTAATCTGATCATGCAGCTTCTTGTGTAATGAGGGAGTCTAAAAATCCTCTTTTATACTTGAAGTTGCAATTTGTTGAGTATTTTAGTAAGGTTGCCATGAAAGGCTTCTTGCCAGTAATTGAGTGCTGGTAAAAGGGAGGCCTGAAGAACCCGATGGATTGGAATTGTAGATGGTCTTTCTAAAATTGTATTAAGTTGACTTAGTCTCATGATGATCCATGCAGCCTTGGTTTTCAGACGGCCCTGGTGGGTTTTGATACCTGCATTTCGGTTCACTGACAAAATATCGATGTAAAAAATATAGAAGTAAAAAATATCGATGAAAAAATATAGAATGCAAAAATATCAACTCCCTAAACTTGAACAGGTAAGTACAAAAATATCCAGAAAAAAGTATCGATGGTAAAAATATAGTTGTACAAAATATCGATTTTTATATATATATAAACATATATATAAAATAAAATGATAAATATTAAATATATTAAATAATAAAATTAATTTAAAAATAAATAAAGTGGATTTAATATACATTTTAATAAATATAACAAATAAACTTAATTTAATATATATATATATATATATGCAAAGCTGATCCCTGCAATCCTAGCAGGAAAAACGAGCCACTCCAGTTACATATATTCCACACCAGAATGCTCGTCGAAACCTCAGGACCCGTGGAGGGTGGTGCATACCCCGGGAGAGCACCCGG